>CACTHL010000892.1:2400000-3000000 GCA_902712375.1 Dioscorea dumetorum
ATACCTTTAACACCACTAGATTTGAAATAAGCTTTTGATGATGATATGTTTGAGATAAAAAATTTCTTTCTATGCTGACCATTCTCCTTATTAGGTTATGATAAAGGTCTTACAAGTAGTATTAGTTATACAAATCATAGGTAGTACTTGAGTGGTAACATGAGTTTTCTTTGCTTTGGTTGGCAATTCTGATTATTTATTATGATTATTAATTTTTTTTAATTGCAGATAAAAAGATGTGGAGAGATGGCACGGAAGCTACACCTTTTTAAGGAACAAATGACAAAGGCTGGAATATCTTCGGCAGCAATGGCTGATACACGGACTCATGTAGATTTTGATGACTTGGAGGTATGATGTGCCAGTATCACTCAGAACCTGGCTTTAAATTTAATTTGTTCATGTAGTTTTGTTAAATTTTGCTTGAACTTGATGCAGATAAAACTTGGGGAACTTGAAGCTGAGCTTGTCGAAGTTAATGCAAATAACGAAAAGTTGCAGCGAACTTACAATGAACTGTTGGAGTATAAACTTGTTCTTCAGAAGGTGAGGGCATGTTGTATATGGGCATGATGGATTTCTTGCATGATATGCTTTGCATGGTACACATGTCTTTCTGGAGTTTTTTTTTTCCTTAGTGCTCAAATGTGTTTCTGAACTCTCTAAACCTTGATCTTATAACCAAACTGAGATTGTTTTGGGTGACCTTGTTTGAGGTGATCACTTGTATAGTTGTATCTCACTGCTGCCTATTTTGAATTTTGAGTTATTGTATAATTACATAAGCATGTAGTCAGTAAATCCTCACATTTGTAATTTACTCATTTTGTTCATTTGTGAATATGGAAATGTTGGGTCAAGGTTGGGCTGTAGGTATAAGAAGTATCAGGAACAATTTATTGCTGAGGTTTTTAAGTTTTTCACTTATATGGCTATTGCCTTTTGGTTGGTGTGAAAAATTTACAAATGGGTTCATGAAGCATTTCTTTGATACTTAAGAACTATTTTAGATGGTTTGGATTCAACTTTTTAGTCCTCTTAACATGCTGTACCTTACAAATTTCTTTTTTTACAGTCAGCTTATGATAGAGAGAAAATTTGAGCATAATAAACCAAGTTCATCTGAATAATTATATTGTCTTTTTTCCTGGTTTTTTTCAGACTGGCGAGTTCTTCTACTCAGCTCAAAGTAGTGCTGCTGCGCAGCAGAGAGAAATTGGAGGACATCAAGTTGGTGATGGTTCACTCGAGAGTCCTTTGTTGGAGCAAGTATTAAATTGGCAAATTTAATTATTTTTTTGGATTTTTTTTCTAAAGAACCATTCATTGGACTAAAATTTATAATGTGTAATTGTTCAGGAGATGTCATCAGATGCTTCGAAACAAGTTAAACTCGGGTTTATGTGTGGACTTGTTCCCAAAGAGAAGTCTATGGCTTTTGAAAGAATCTTGTTCCGTGCTACTAGAGGGAATGTGTTTCTCAAACAAGTTCAAATTGATGAGCCTGTCACTGACCCAGTTTCTGGAGAGAAGGTCATAAATTTTTTTTTTTTCCAATTATTGAGCTAGACATAGCTGTCTATCTACAGAAAAGCTAGACATAGTTTTAAAGTCACTAATTTATGTTATCTATATGTGACAAGTTTATGCATTTTGATTCTGTTAATTAATCCTCCAAGCACTAAAGCTTTGATCGTTGTTGTTCCAAGTTCTAACTAGGTTGGTGTCAGCAGGCACTCTCATCATATGATCTTTTTTTGGCCAAACGTTGGCTACTGATGGAAAAAATTAACCATTGAGAATATGAGCAAGGGACTTTGTTGTAGTCATTGGAAGTTTATAATGAAATATGATTTTATTAATACAGCCACTACTCAGGATCCACATTATTCAGTAAACTAATTGGTGTTGTTTGGAAAGGTCTCCTTTTAGTATCTATGATAAAAAAATTGTGATTGTTTCTATTTTTGCATTTAGAATTTTCATTATCCACCATTAATGGGGGCTGAGTTCTGGCTTTACTTCTATACGTTTTGTAAAATGTTTTAGTACATTTTAGTTCAGCATCAGTCCATTTGATCTCTGTTATGTTCTTCCTAACTTATGAACAAATAGTATTCTTTCATATTACTTTTTCCTTTGTTTTAAAAAATATTCTCATTTGCAGGTTGCAAAAAATGTTTTTGTGGTCTTTTACTCTGGAGAAAGAGCAAAGACCAAAATCTTAAAAATTTGTGAAGCCTTTGGAGCCAACCGTTATCCATTCACAGAAGACTTTACCAAGCAGATGCAAATGACAGAGGAGGTTTGTGGTCATGCATAACTTTGTCTTTCTACTTGGTGTTGTTATCTCTTGCTTGTACTGTTGTTTATTTTGATACTTTTGTATTAGATTCTTATTATTGGTACTTTTAAACCTGAACTTACTTTTTGGTGCAGTAGATTATGTAATAACTTCAGAGGTCTGCCTACTTTATTCACTTTTTTTGTAATCATTCATTTCTTCAATTGTCATCTTTGTTGTATAGGTAGTGAATGTTAAGTTCTAATCTAGAGTGCCTGCACTGATAGTTTTACCACATCTCATCTTTTAAGTTAGATGGTGGTGCTTTTTCACCCTTCCGCCCTAATATATTTACAACTATTATCATTGAATAAATAATAGCTCCATTTTAAGATTAAGGTGTGCTTTGTTGAGTGAGACATGCTTTCATATTGCCCCACGAAATAAACTGACCCGGGAATCAGGATCTTCAAACACATCAGTTAATATTATGTTTGTTTCAAAGCCTGTAATTTCAGATTTTAGGACTAGACACTTTTTTCAGGCACAAGCATCTGTAACTTAAACTAGCAATATGTTAGCGCTAAAAGATTTACTTAATTTTGGGGTTGAAATTTACACTCAATGGTATCTGCGGTGGAATCATGAAAGTGAAGGTCTTCATAATTCAGTTGACTCTTTGTGTAGTGGGGTAGTACCAGATTTTAGAATAGGTTAAAAAAATGCCACTGCATTTCATAATAGTAGACTGGGCAAATATTACCTATCCGCATAGCAGACTGACCAAGTATTGCCTATCGGCATCATTACTTACCACAGTAGACTGACCAAGTATTGCCTCTTGCCATTGATCAGGAACTGGGAAGCAATTGTGTGATTTCTAGTTTTACGAAAGGGAAACATTTTTTTTCTGGCTATCTTCCATATTTTATCTCATTTGCTGGGTTCACCTCATGCCACGTGCTCCAATGTAAGCCTTCTAGGAAACTTTGATAGGTTATTATTATAGAAATTGGTTATTTAAATAATTGAGGAAATCCTACATTAAATAACCAATTTTAAGATAAACTCAACAGCTGCAAACCAGCTAGATCAAGTGGGCCAAGCAATGTATATTGCGAGCCTCTGCACTTCTGTCTTTCTGCGGGCTTTATTATTATGACTTAATGTTGGATCTGCCAGAATGGCTATGTAGGTCAGGGGATCAGCGCTATGATCTTAGGAATGATTGGGCGTAAAGGGCATGTAGGCAGTGAATCGGGTTGAAAGTGTACAAAAAAGGAATCCATAAAATCTTGGGATCCAAGACATTGGATGAACTAGGACTGTCAACACAAGGCACACTTTCCTGTTTGCCTCTGGGGGCTCGGCTTTGCAGCAGGGGGGCTGATTACCCAAAAAACCCCTGGGTGATATAAAAGATATCTTGGCAACGAAAATCATAGGAGGCTGTATTGGTTGATGTGCTTGCCAACTTTGTCTATCGGGTTCTAAGCCACTTTGAAGGCTTCTGAAAACCTGGATGCTTGGGAGTTGTTTATCTGTTAGTGTTCCTTTCCTGTTATAATAATTATAAACATTTATTTATGAGGGCTGCTATTGGAAAGGCTGATTCTGATGCTGATATTCCAATATGTGGGAAACCTCATTTTCATTTATGCCAGGAAGTCTGACATTACTTGAGAGTTAAAATCTGCATCTACAAAATCACCTTGAAGGCAGACTTAAGCAAGATTGTCTGTTGCCTGGAATTTGTTATTTTAGTTTTTTCCTGTGAATTCTGCATTTATGATTTTCTTATTGCAATCTTGGCATCATTATGTATTTGATGAACTAAAGAACCAAGAAATGCAGTGAGTGACTTATGCACTGTGAAAAGAGAATGTTGACATGAGCTGCTAAATCTAAGTTTATCATAGAACATTTTTGGTTTTTAAGATTATGATCATATGTGAGGAATCGTCTGTTTATAGGAAACTATCTATTGATTGCATCAGTTGGTCATGTGTTATATGTTCACTTTGCGTGCATTGTTGTTTATATGCATTTATTAAGGAATAATAATGGGCCTTATGGTTTTATTCTGAAGCACATTATTTACTGCTTCTTTACGCTTTATTTCTCAAGCACATTTTCTCTAGCTATCAAATGTGCTATAATTTAAAATTTAGATGATTTGATTTTCAGGTTTCTGGAAGAGTAAAAGAACTGAAGACAACCATAGATATTGGGTTGCTTCACCGTGATAATATATTGAAAAATATTGCCCACCAGTTTGAGCAGTGGAATCATTTGGTGAGCTCAAAGTTATTTAGTTTTACCTTAATTGATGTAGATAATCAATAGGTAAATCTAGTCTGTGCAACTGAAAATAGCTTATTCAATATTTGGCTAGAAGGATATGGTCAGTGAAATCTTTTCTAACATGAGTTAAAATTTTGCAGGTTAGGAGAGAGAAATCTATATTCCACACTTTAAACATGCTAAGCCTTGATGTTACCAAAAAATGCCTTGTTGGTGAGGGCTGGTGTCCTGTTTTTGCAACAAGTCAGGTATTACTAATCTATTGTGCTTGAATTTTTACTTCTTTTTCTGCTTTAAAATAGGTTTTGTTTTTTTCCAATAACCTCATTTAACTCACTGGGCTTCAAATGTACAGATTCAAGATGCACTTCAGCGGGCTACCTTTGATAGCAATTCCCAGGTTGGGTCTATTTTCCAGGTTCTGCAAACAAGAGAACTCCCACCCACATATTTCCGGACAAACAAATTCACCACTGCGTTTCAGGAAATTGTTGATGCATATGGGTGAGCTCCTGCTATACTGGACTAAACGAATATTAGGGTTATATATATATATATAATAAAGAAAGATCACAAGTAGAATTTTAGTGCAACATTATGGAATTAGATAGAGCCCTGCTGGCAAGAAGGGATAAAAAACTGCCTATGGTAAAAGGGATTGAGACGATTGGCATAAATGAGCTGATAAACATGTTATAGCTTGACAGGAATTTTATGCCAAAGATTTGGAAAATATTGCAAGAGAAAATAGTATTTGAAAAAAAATCTAAAGAAAATGCTATAATTTTGTGTAGTTTAGGATTAGAGTTTTTCTAGAGTTTCCCTCAATTGTGTTTTGAAGTTGAGATATATTTCTGTAACTTTTGTTTTTTTCCCCTCTGAGTGTATTTCTTTGGCTATTTTGATAGGTTGGCCTAGAAATTTGCATAATTTCATGTATGAAACAATTTCTTTTTAGTTGAGTCCTGGTTGATTTGTACACTTGAAGCTTTTCTATACTCTGTTTGCGTTGATGAATTCTCTAATATTGAAAAAGAAGGGGTTGGATCTCAACCCCAAACCTAAATGTCTACCCATTTTGATCCCTATTATTTTGAACCTCTCATCATATATCCCTTATCTTAATTGCCTAATTCAGCTGCTGAAGATTCTATAGCTGTCCTCCATCAAAGTGTATAGAATATAAAATATGAAATGATGTTAAATAGCTAGTAAGGAGTATACATGGGAACTGCCATAGGTAGTTTTCTTTCCTAAAGAATTCATATCACTGGCCTGGATATAATTTGGGATTAAGGTAACATTATCATTCTTATTGCTCCTTTTGATTTCCATTGTGTTCTTACTTTCTCATGTGTTCGGCTTCTATTTGACATGCTAAACATGCAATTCCACATTTTTTATGACAACATTGATTCGAGATACTTTCATATTTTTCACCGTGATAATTCATTGTCTTCTAAACTTTGTGTGCCACAGATTTTTTTTTTTTTGCCTGTAATATTTACTGGAGCTTGATTGAAACACCAAAAATTTAAATGTAGATTCTCTGCTTTTGACTTTTTATTAATATACCGTTTTCATTTGTTGCAGTATTGCAAAGTATCAAGAAGCAAATCCTGGTGTATTTACAATCGTTACATTTCCTTTTCTGTTCGCGGTCATGTTTGGAGATTGGGGTCATGGTCTGTGCTTGTTAGTTGCAACTTTGCTTCTCATAATCCGAGAAAAGAAGCTATCAAGTCAGGTTGCATTTGGAGCTTCATGTGTTAATTGTCTTATTTTTTATGGCATTCAATTTCAGTAGTATTCCTGTATTTTTTTTTAATACCATTTTCCTCCATTGTTTATGGATTCCTGCTTCTTCTTGTTCCTTCACAAGTTAAAATTAAATATGGGAATTTTAATAGTTTATTTAATAAACCTTAGGTCGAAAATAATTTTGTCAGTCATAGTACTTGCTTTGAATTTTGGAAAGTAGGCTTAACTCTGAAAGTGGTTAACTTTGTCTTTTCTTTGAATCAATTTACATTCAGATATTCAGGAGCTTATTCCTTGGTATCATGAACATGTTTTGATGTTTCTTTATTGGTGACTATAATCTTTGTGTTAAATAGAGTGCAACATGTCTTGTATCTTTAACTGTTTGCTTCTGATGAAATAGTCATTCATTTCATATCTTCCATAATCTTTGTATTAAATAGTGTGCAACATGTCTTGTATCTTAACCTGTTTGCTTCTGATGAAATGGTCATTCATTTCATATCTTCCATCTAAAATATTTCCCACACAGTCAATAATAATATGGTTGTGGTGTGAGTACTGCTAATAACTTTTTGCTTATTTAACTGAATTTTGGAACAGTATGTTGTTATATATTTAAATGCCATCATAATGTGTTCAGTTACATAGGGCAATATCTTCAGTTAATAGTTGTTCACAAGAAATAGCCTTGTACTATGGAAGGCAAGATAAGCTTTATAATACTGTTGTGTTTTTATCTTGATTATATATGGGATCGTGCCATAATGTTCTAGTTGTCTTCATTTTCTTCAAGCCTTTAAATCTCCTAGATCACACATCTCTACTTTTAATCTTATTGATTATTGTTGTCTGACGCCAACCTCATTTGCTTTGGTTTATCGATTGCCTGTTACTTTTTATTGTTTTCTTTTTTTTTGTGTTATATGGTCAGTGTAAACACTGAGCTTCTGCCACAATGCGATATTTGATTAAGATCTAATTTATGGTGCTGATTTTACTTTTGTTCATCATGGACTTATAGTCAGGGGTCTTTGTGGAATTATCATAGGTCTTCTTGATGATGAATTTGGGTTGTTTGGTTTTTATTATTGTTGATGCTGAGTGAGAATACTTGTCTTGGAGTATTCTGTTTGGCTTTATGCTTATCTTTATAGTGTTCCAGCTATTTCTTTTGATTTGGATGGATTGTTATGGCTTTTTATTTTTTGTAGAAGTATGATATGATTAACAATGTTCTATTTTGGGATTCACAGAAACTTGGGGACATCATGGAAATGACCTTCGGTGGTCGCTATGTGATTATGATGATGTCGGTTTTCTCAATTTACACGGGGCTAATCTACAATGAATTCTTTTCAGTCCCATTCGAACTTTTTGGTCCATCTGCCTATGCATGCCGTGATGCTTCCTGCAGGTAGTGGGGATCCTCTTGAAAAAGTTGATGTTTCCTATGTTGCCCGTGCCTTGTGTTTTTCTTTGGTGTAATCATTCTTATGTGTACTTATTTATCCAGGGATGCTACTATAGAGGGGTTGATTAAGGTGAGACGTACATATCCATTTGGTGTTGATCCCAAGTGGCATGGTACACGAAGTGAGCTGCCATTTCTCAATTCTTTGAAGATGAAAATGTCAATCCTTCTTGGAGTTGCACAAATGAACCTTGGAATTTTCTTGAGCTATTTCAATGCGAAGTTCTTTGGGAACAGTATTAATATTTGGTGAGTTCATTTTCCAATTCAGGTTCTAATGTGAGTATAAAAGCATGCGGACTGCAGTACCTGCCTTGTCTGTTGACCTTTTCATTTCATCCAACTGTTGAAATCTATGTGGTCTGTCTATGTTTGATGGTAACATGGTATTAGCACACTTCTAAAGTTTCTCTTACCAAAGTTGAAAGTTCTCCCTCTTGAGGACTTGGAAGGCATGTGGCTGAACTCTATAAGAAACACATATCCATTTTACATGAAGAAGCTGTATGTTTTCTCAAATTTTTCTTGAGTTTCTTGATTTTCTCCCAGTGCCCAATCTTGTTATGTTACTCCCAGAAATTGTGAACCATTGTATGGAAGGAGAAAGGCCATGCTTGAGATGTACATATCTAGCATGTATTCTTGAAATGTCTTGCAATGATTCGACTTCTCACTAAATAATATTTTCTGTTGGCTAGTTGCTTAATGTTTCGCCATTGGAATTACAGTCGAACGCTGAGTTCTTTCTGTGTATGCTTTGTGTTACTCTTTAGAATCACTCGTCATTCACTTGTGCTAATTATCTACTCATCTTCATTGCTGCTCCAGGTATCAATTTGTTCCTCAGCTGATATTCTTGAACAGTCTGTTTGGTTACCTTTCTCTACTCATCATTGTGAAATGGTGCACTGGTTCAAAAGCAGATCTATACCATGTGATGATATACATGTTTCTTAGCCCAACAGATGATCTTGGTGAGAATGAGCTATTTCCTGGCCAAAAGACACTTCAGGTTTGTGCATGCTGACCTACCCTTTTTTTTTTTTGTGGTACAATATCATTGTGAGTGCTAACTTTTCTCATCATGCTATCAGCTTGTATTACTTGCACTAGCCCTAATATCTGTTCCTTGGATGCTGTTTCCGAAGCCTTTCCTTTTGAAGAAGCAACATGAAGAAGTATGTGTAAATTGCTTGTTGGTTCTTATATGATGTTTCTTTGCTCTTATTAAAGATGATGCCCATGCTTGTTGTTGCAGAGACATCAAGGACAGTCTTATACCATGCTTCATGGAAATGATGATAACTCACTTGAAGCGGAGGACAATGGGGCACATGACCATGAAGAATTTGAATTTAGTGAGGTTTTTGTTCACCAACTGATACATACAATTGAGTTTGTCCTTGGAGCTGTTTCCAACACTGCTTCATATCTTCGACTGTGGGCTCTCAGGTATTTTACTGATACTCTATATATGCTTCTGTATCTGAATTAGAAGCATTTTCTCATCAGTGGATATTAGGGATGTGTGCAATTAAGTTATAAATCATGACCGAATTAATTAACCAAACCAAACTAAGTTGTAGTATACATGAATAGAGTGGTCCAGCAAGGATTCATTCTGTGTTGTAACATATTCTTGGTTTACCTTGGAATCAGATTATTGATTCCAAGGCCCAACTTTAAGTATTAACTATGCTAGTTGGCTACCTTCTTTGGGAAGTCTAGTTGGGTTATGAATTTAAAAATATACTTCTAAATTTAGGTTTGGCTCAGATATTAATCAAAATTATGAGAGTTGATAGATATTTTGAGTCAATTAAATTATCAGTTTAGGGGTTTGTTTAATTTTAATCAATTTGGTTGGAAAATATAGGATTAAGGCCACCAGTTGCCTATAAAGTTTGGGCCATTGTTTGGTGAGGCCCCTAGAATTAAAAAAAAAAATTGTCACACACTCTAATGTGTTATTTGTCTAGCCACATTAGCTTCCACCTTGGATGGAGAATTGAAACTGCTCAACTTTGTGTGGTTTAGGGACCAAAGTGAATAATGACCCAAACTTTAGGGGCCACCAGTGGCTTTAATCTTAAATATACACTAAATATACATTAAAAAAAAGTGTGTTGATGTATTTTGCTTATTTGAATTAACCAAGCTTTACTTGATGCCGCCCCTAAGTTAGAACTTCCTGTGCCAAGTTGTGGCAACCCCTTGCCATATACTTCAGCATCTGTTTAGCATCTACATTGACAACCTCAAGTCTTAAATTCCTTAATGTTTTCATTTTATTTTATTTTAATATTTTCCCATGTCTTTATTCGTCTCATGTTTTACTAGCTGTCTAGTGCATTTCATTCATTTTATTTTCCTTCTGCAGTCTTGCTCATTCGGAACTTTCCACTGTGTTCTATGAGAAGGTCCTTCTCCTTGCATGGGGGTAAAATTCCTGAGTTCCCTTTGTTCTGCTAATGCTTTCCTACTTTTTCATTTCCCATGTTCTTTTGATGACCAAAAAGGAGGGTTTTCCATGTGGCAGGTTCAACAATGTCTTTATCCTCATCATTGGCTTCATTGTCTTCATCTTCGCAACAATCGGCGTTTTGCTTGTGATGGAAACATTAAGCGCATTCTTGCATGCCCTGAGGCTTCACTGGGTGGAATTCCAGAACAAATTCTACGAGGGAGATGGCTACAAGTTTGCCCCATTTTCATTCACATTGCTCTCGGCAGAGGATGACTAGGTGCACAACATCCCCTGGAGATTGTATAGGAGTTCCGTTGGTTTTATTGGATGGAGATATTTCGTATGCCCTGACTTTTTTGTTTTTATTCCGCAATTCTTACTGAGGCATATGGTTTGCACATATGCGAATGTATTATTTTCATCTACTACTCAGGTGGATGTTGAACTCGCCATCGTCATTCTTGATTGAGAAATGGCCCCTATGGTAAGCGATTTTTGCAGGTTTTAATAAAGTCATTTTGGGGTATGACGTGCGGAACATGGTTTTATTTCGGCCAATCTTATGTCATGTAATTTATTGTGAAGCAAATCTTGTATAAGATCAAATTGATGTTATGTTAAAGTTTTGAGACAAGTGCCTACTATCATTTGAGCTGCAAACGGGTTTTATTTTTATATATTAATTTATCTTTTATTTATAATGAAGTTGAGCAATTCTTTTCTGAAGTTTTACGTGTGGAAATGGCCTTTCTTCTTGTCTTTTTTTCTTAAAAAAGGAGTTTCCTGGTACTTTAGAGGGAAAGTGAGAAAAACTGCTCTCTTATTGTGGCTGCATGTTTAGGAATTATGCACAAGCATTTCCAGATTTTGCACCTTATTATTGAGCTAATTCATAGGAGTATTTGAAAGGCTATTTTATCTGTGGAGATTAATATGAGGTTTTAACACTGTTGATAAAATCGTTAGTTTCAGGTATACTTGCGTAAATAACTTTAATGTGATGCTCTTTTAAAAAGTGAATTTATATCTTGTACACATGATAAAATGGCTATTTTTTCCATAATAAAATACTTTTCTTGCATGCATTGCTTACAGTTGAAATTTGTAAAATTTTCACTGTAAGCGGTCAAGCATACACTGATCAAATATAATAATATTTGAATGATCAAGAAGGTGAACGTCCAATATGATCCTGATAAATTGGAAAATTGTTGGGGATCACTTGGGACTTTCACCTTAAACACTCCATTACCACACTTTATAACCAGAGAAACACATAAATCACTTCTAACAGTTTTTGAGACATGCATGGGATTTTTTTTTTTTTGATTGTATTTCCACATCATTGAGCAGCCCAGACACAATTCAAACAGGGAAGAAAACAAGATCTACAACTGCAGATATCCAAAGCAATGTGCAGTGAGTTCAAATTCAGCTCCCATTTGAATTAGCCTGACCTGCATTAGACTGACCTCCATGTCTCTTAGAGTTACTGAACTGCCCGGTCACACTTCTACCAACGAACTTCCCCGCTTTACTCAGTCCACTGCCAACAGCTCCAATCCCCGAACCCACAAATCCAGCCCCGGCCCCAATTCCTGAACCCACGATCCCGGCCCCAGCACCAATTCCTGAACTCACCATACTTGCACCAGCTCCAATTCCTGACCCGACTAAACCAGCTCCGGCCCCAAGTCCTGACCCAACGAGCCCGACCCCTGCCCCGATCCCGGTTCCTACCATCCCAACACCAGCTCCAATTCCTGAACCAACCATTCCAACTCCTGATCCAACCAGGGATGCTGCCCCACCCAGTGCATCAACTGTGCTGCCAATTACCCCAGCTTCCTTCAATTTTTTCCTCTCCCCTATTGTCCTCTTTTCTTCTTCTAAGGCCATTTGTTGCTCCTGCTTTGTGAAAGGATGATACATAACCTACAAAACAAAGAGTGTTAGTTTTGACAAGTTTATAGGCTGACTCAGCTAACAGCAAGCCCAACACATTGATAAATTTATGTTATGGTGGATTTGGTTTGGTCAATACTTATATTCCTGTTGAAGTTCCCTACGAATAATATTATCTAAAGAAAATATAAAGCATGATTTCAGTAGCAGAAATTTCAGTCTTCTTACCTCAAAATTAATGTTCTAAATCCAGGAACTTGGCTTCAACAAGAGAATTTCAATATATTCAACAAGTAGGTGAGAGTGCTTCATAACCTCAACAGTCTTTCCTTAAATAATGGTGATAAGTATCTCTTCTTCCATCATAGTCAAAGGGATTAAAATGTATGTTACATCTGATATTGTTATCAGTCAAATCTGTTTTAAATTGGAGCTTGAATGATTCAAGCATTGTCTTTCATTGAGCTTACATAATTATGCTTAAAAATGAATATAATCATCGTAAACATTATCCTATAGAATAGTTACGGAGGTTAGCAAGACTAATCGATCATCAGAAGAAGAATTAGGCCAAAAATTAGGATACATTCTGGGAAAATGAAACACACACCTGATTTGACAGAAAGCATGGCTATTCTTAGAATAACAAAGTTTTAAGTTGAAACATCTTTGTTTTGCTTTTGCATCTAACAACTATGACCAAATCATCACCTTGATTAATTAGCTAGACTAACTTATGAACCACTTTTTTTTCCTTCTATAGCTTCTGCTGGGGACTCAATCAAAGCCATCTGAATGACTTTATTCAGTAAGATGCCAACAGCAAACAGGCAGTGACTTTGACCTTGACTATAGAATGCTAATCCAAAACAAACAAGCAAACAAACTATTAAAGAAAAAGGACCTAGATGTGAAAATTAAAAGGAAAATCTTTCTATGTGAATACACTTAAGGCACAACTCTCTTTAAACAAGAGAAGGATCATGATTCTCTACGCTTAAATCAAAGGACATTATTACCTTTATACTCAAAACATATATTATTACTCAAAATGCTTGTCCCAAACCCAGACTATTTCAGTTTGTATTAAGCTGGGTCAACGTCTTTACATAGATTAGAAAACCACAATAACTAAATTACAACAGAAACTAATGATTATTTACATAAATTTAGGCTATTCTTGATGGAACTAAACTATTAGCAATACCAGACTGTTTGATTATTAGGTCATTCTTGACTAGTGATGTGGTAAACTTTATTATGAAAAAGAAATAAACTGTGCACTTGATAACTTGCTCTTTTTACTCACATGGCAGACATATAACTCGTTATTTACCTATTACTAAAATAGGGATCAAAGATAGTTTAAGGTAACATAATTATGTAAAACTTGATTGTAGGTATTAGAAGAATCTGATTATAGTTAAGGCGTGTGACTTTGGGCTGAAGAGAAGGAAGTGTGAAAGTGGGGATGAAATATCACTGTGATGAAATGGGTGAAGCTGAGATTTAATCACTCCCAGTGTTTACTTCTGAGGAAATGTGATCCTTTGGAGCCTAAGTTTGTAAAAACTTTGCCAATTCACCTCACTTTGGAAGCTTTTGGAATGAAACGGAAGAAGTAGAGAAGTGGGGAGTGATAATAAGTTAGCAATGGTGGAAAGCTAAAATTATGCCATTAGTCAAAGAATTAAACCTATTGAAAAAATTGCATACTAGGAAAAACTGCAGATATCAGGTGCAGAGATCAATTCACCATGTGGAATTTGCTAAAACATTTCCATTGGAATTGCTTTCAAAATGCTACTCAACAGCAGAAGATGCGATGTGATATTCATGCTCTAGCTAGATGTTGACATTCATAGACAAAAAGCATAGCCTTTTAAATTAGAATATTGTTGAAGCACAAACCTCGATGGAGCTAAATCAAGTACAAGTGGAGGATTTGTGATATATCTAAACCTTTTAACTGTAATTTCCACTACAAACATATCATGCTTACCAATGCTTGGTAAAAATAGAGCTCTTGAAACAAACTGAAGTTTTCAATCAATCAAGATGAGATTAGCAGTATTCTCAAGGTCAATTTAGTCTCTTGGAAGAATAGAGAAAATTGAGCCAGAGCAAAAAACTCTTTGCATTTTGTTTTACGAGGAAAGATGGGGAAAGGGCACTTGACTGCTTGATTTCACCAGTACAGTACAAAATAAACCTACGATCTTACTGATAGAAAATGCTAACAGGGCATTACACAATTAAACTTTAATTCATAACTAAAATATTTCCATCTTAAATCAAAGGAAAAAAAGGAGAAAATGCCAATAGAACTAAATAAAATAAATAACACACAGGATCTCCGATGACTAAATTGTCAAAAACCAGGAATCAGTCTTTCAACATGATAATTTTAGCATCTCTCGCAGAAACTAATATTAAATGGCATTTCAGAGGAGGATGCACATAATGAAATATATTAAATACCGCTAACCTTTATTTTCAAGAGCCCTCTGTCCTTCTTATCTTTAATCTTCATCATATCTAGTGCTGGAAGCAACTTCAGATCAATTTCTTTTAAAACCTCAGGCTTTAATTCATTCAATGATAACTTCACAATACCTAACCTTTTATCTTGTGCCATGTTATCTTCATCTAAAACCTGCACATAGGAAATCGAATGAACTATAATAATTAAAATAAGCAAATACAGATAAATTACATTAAAAATTTATGTTGCAAGAAAATAGAAAAAGAAAGTATGAATCCAAATTCCAAGGGATGGCCATATTAATTTGTCACAATAATACTTCATAGAAAGGGAGAGTGGCTTGCACTATGTATTACCTTGTACTCTTATCTAACATGCAGTCATTATTTGACAGTTATTATAGCCTAGCAATTCCAGTGTACCCACATCAAAATTTAGATATAACTCTAACACATGGTATCTATATTCTGCACCAGAATATGGAAAAGCCAATATCATGGCACCTCATTGTAGTTAACATACAAAATACAACCCACAGTTAAATGTGTTTTAAGTTCAAACTACATTATAAAATCAAAATGGCTACAGCTCCAGTAAGTCAATAAAAAATGGCTGTCATTCCTCAAAATGCAAAGTTTTTATGCAAAGCTTAAGAAAGAAAATTTATTCGAAGAAATATTCAATGAAACAGCTTGCATTTCAGTAATCTATTTATTACACAGACCCAGCCACCAGCGAAGTATGATGACTTGAACTATTATCCACTTTGGTCCATCCATGCCAGGCCTCAAGTTTTACATAGTAAGAAGTGACATGTTTTTGAGTGCAAGGCATACATATAAACACATGATCCTTCTCTCCTTATTTGGTGGACTATTTAGTTCATCTAGGCTGTGATATCACACAGAATCTCTAACTTAGAACTAAATGAAGGACATGAAAAACATAAAACAAAGCACGCATGAGTAAGACTAATGATGTGCCTATCATTTTGACTTTGCAACAGGATCCATGGTCTTCAAGACATCTTCAAATGCCTGATAGAGGTGTGAGGAAATAAAAAAATACATCAACCAGATTTCATTGTTGATATAGTAAGACATTTACACTACAGAGTTTAGAAAACCAGAAACTACAATCCAGAGAAGTGATGCTTATCTCAAATGCATCCTGCGTTAATTTGCAAATGTAATTTTGTAAAGTAAAAAATTAGAGAGGAACAAAAGTTGTCACAACAAAAGCTGAATATATTAATCCTGCAAAAGTTCTCAGTTGTTGAATGGCTCCACCAGCTAGATCCTTCATCAATCTATGTCAAATAGAAAGAACAAAGGCTTCCTAAATCATGTACTTATACAATGAACTGAAAATGAATGCCATGTGAAATTTCTTAGACAGTAATATATGCATTGCCAGACTGAGAACTAAATAGGGCAAGAGTTAGTAAACCATACCTCAAGGATAATAGATTGTGTTTCCTTGTCTTCAATGACCATATCAAATGTTTCATTCCATTCAGGATTGAGATTGTTGCTTATCACTTTTGTTTTAACCTTGAACATCGGACGCACATACATAATCACATATGGATCAGATTTACCAATTATTTCCATATTTTTCAAATCACTTGCTTTGACAACAGTCACAGTGAGCCTCCCCTCTGGTTTAAGCTCTAGTTCACTGAAAATGACAAAAGAAAGATTATTGTCACACCCACTTAGTGTTTCATGCAAAATAGCTGGCATAGACTGCCATTATACAAGTTGTCCAGAGTAAGGAAATCCAAAAGAAGACAAGTCGTACAATGCTAATAGTTAATCCCCTAATGAAAATATGTCATGTCTTCAACAGTAAACATTTAAATCAACGTTTACATTCATAGCTATAAAAAAAGTTAAGATTAAACAAAAAAAATTCAAACGCAGATAACAAGCCCAATATGTTAAAAACAAGTTGTGTAGCAACTGTATGTGTAAAGTTTAAAGAAAACATAGTGAATATTTTCAGAAAACATCAAAATAGTTCAAAGAGATAATGTTATGATTATTAGTTTAGATTGCAATTAAAATTATGACTATCTCAAAATTCATTGAAAATTTTACATAGCTTAGTTCATGCTAATAAAGGATAAAAAATTGTGAACACCATGAAGTTATGCCAACTTAGTAGAATCAGCAGCTTGATAAAGAATCTCGAATTAGACGGAAAAGCAGTATGGAGTGCAGGCAGCTAAAGGTACCACATATGCATATATGCAACCATATTTGAATCATTGGGTCTATATTTAGCGCTTTAACTTCACTAAGGATGGGTAACAATGAGGTATACAACAGAAATTTGATCCCAAACCATTAACAGCTAGGGAAAGCTGCTAAGCCTCTTAAAAACTTGAATAAAAGAAAAGATACCAGTCCAAATTTCAATATAGAAGATGAAGAGATTCGAGTACTCTACATTTCTCGATACCAATAAAGGTAATATTCTTTCATTGGAAGAAAAAGATCAAATCTTATAAAGATAAATGATTAATCATATTAATGTATATCTATTTTATGTGCTCTTCATAACCGTAATAACAAGATCAATAAGAAAATCTGTCGATTCACATACTAAAATACTTCCCTCAGGTTTTCACACTTTTAATGTTTCAAACACAGAATTCAAAACAGCCATCTCTCTCAGCAGAACTGACTTCAATGATTGTTAAAAAAAAAAAATTAAATATGAATGTGAACAAACGTTTCAACTGTAATTTAAAACCCCAGGTTCATACTTTCCAGTTACATGCTGAGTCACTAAACTAGTCCACGTGGCATGAAGCCAGTGAAACGCCAACTTCATGCAACATAAGGTTGGATCACTATTTTTATTTTTTTTACTTTTTTTTTAAATTGAGAAATTTCTATAAATATGACTTAAAAAAAGCCCAGCCAAATGACACATAAACTTACCTAATATCCACATCTTGTCCGCCAAGTGGAACAACAATCCTGTGAGGCCACTGGAGTTGGTCTGAAATAATTGAGTGCACAGTATCCTGTTAAAAACAAACTTTTCACTTTTAAGTTCGTGCTGCACCAAATGTTTGAGGATTGGCCCAATCACATAGAGAAAATTAGAGTAAAATTCAAATAAAACTTACATCTATCATGTCAGAAAGTCCAGGCACTGCAGTCAAACTTCCTCCCACCGCCTTTAAGGTATAGTCCAATCTAGGTTTTGGCTGAAACAGACAAGTTATAATTATCATGAATTTGGAGTATTGTCTTGTATCTAACTGCACTAGAAATAAGCTAAAATGGATATCGGATAAAGCTTTCAAAACTACACATTCTCTTCCTATTTCTACCTCAAAAGCCCATGTCGACGTAGAGATGGGTTGAAGCATACCTCAGAAAGAAGCGCAACAACAAAAGCAGATATGCAGGGAATCTCTTCAGAAAGTTGAAAAATGACTCGTATTACAGTGAAAACCTGAAGATCCTTCAACTTGAATGAAAGAGAAAAAACGAGTCAGCTCCCACATAGTCTGATAGAAATAAAGAACATTGGAGCATAATCGAGCAGGCAGCACAACAGAACTGTAGTAGTGTGTATTGAGTACAATTGAGAAATGACTTTACAGTTTATGCAATTAAAGCAAACCCAAATGCCCAAACCTGTATAGGTAGTGAAGCAACAAGTGCTTCAACTCCAAGAATTATGTTTGGATCTCCTCCCCAACGAAAATCAACATCCATCGTGATTTGACCTTCCTTAAGACTTTGAACTCGAATACCTTCATAAAAGAAAGAAAGATTCCCAATTAAGCTAGTGCTTACTTCGCATGTGTAGGTTGTATTTGACTCAAGGAAAAGCAAAAAAGAAATAAAAAAGGAGAATGACAGAAAATGATGCAAGGAAAACAAAATGAATAGGAGAGTTAATATTTCATTTCACTCTCAAATCAAAGGTTGAGGATTCAAATCTGTGGCTTGTCTATATTTCCCAAAAAAATTTTAAAAACTAAAATAAAATTCCCTTGAGCCCTTAAGTTTATGCCACATTATGTTATTTGAAAATAAAGGACAACAATTGTTCTTTCTCAATAACTTCTCTATTCCTCTGTGCATGGTCTTCCCAGAGTTTATACTAGAAATACAAAATTTTAAAGCATTTTCTACCTATTAAAATTCCATAAAAAAGGAATATACTAAAACTCTTAAGAATAGAATGTTTTCTTTCTATTTGATCATTTCCTATGTGATATCTCCAATATCCTTTCTTCTTCTTTCTTTTTTTCCTTTTATTATGTCTTGAGGGCCACCGCTCATTGTCAAGGGGACTGCCACTACGCCTGGGGGCCATCACCAGGTTTCGAGCGGTGGCCCTCCACTACCAGAGGCTAGCCTAATGCCATTCTTCTTCCTTGCTGCTCAGGTAACTAATCAGATGATTTGAGGCACTTGTTTATCACTCTTTTTCCCCTCTTGGGCCCCTATTACATCAATGATGGTTGATTCTTCATCCTCATCAACAACTACTTTTCATGGTGACACTGAAGAAGGCCTCCATCACAAGCACCACTTCTCAATGCAGAGTACTTTCATTCTCATTGGCAACTACTTCTTATGGTGACTGTGAGGAAAACCACCATCACAAGCACCATGTCTCAAATGCCGGATATCTTCATCCTCATCAACAACTACTCATGGTGACTTCATGAGAAAGACCAATGTCAAGAGTACTACTTCTCAAATGCAATATACCTCGATCAAGCTTAATGGTACCAACTTTCTTTATGGGCCACTTCGTTTGATCACTTTGTAGGATCGTATAAGAAGAAATATATTTTCCAAGAGTTGTTCCACATAGAACATACATGATACGTATGCAGCTTAAGGAGTGTTAAGAATAGAATATTTTCTTTCTATTTGATCATTTCTAAATTATGCATTATTGTATTTCTTAATTATGGTCTTTTCGTTTGTATTTCTATTCCTATTATGTACTTATGTGCAAAAATATTACCAAAAAAATCATCACTTCATCTAGGTTACCCATGTTTAAGTAGAAAAAAAAATAGATTCAAATAAATAACAATAAATTACTCAATTCAGTGACTTATGTGCAAAATTATCAACAACGAAGTAATCACTTCATCTAGGTTGCCCATATTTAAGTAGAAAAAAAAATTCAAATAAATGACAATAACTTACTCCAATCAGTTAAGCCTAGTTAATCAAAGTTAATCAACAAAGTACTTGCTATATAATATTAAATGTCTATTTCTACAGTTTTAACTAGAGTATAGTTATGACTATGTTAAACATAACAATCACTTAAAATGTAATGATCGCAAAAACTTTTTTCCCAAGTAAACAATATGCATTGAAAGCACTGGAAGTACACTAGTTTGACCTTTGACTAACCAATAATAGATATCCATCCAATAATTAAGGAATACTCTATTACCGCATTAAATAGAAATAGTGAACAGTGAAACCATAATGGTGCAAATATAGAAGTCAGCATGAAGCATGAACCTTCAATCTTCGGTGGCACACTTCCAAGGAAAAATTTGCTGAACTTCAGTGAAGAAATTCCTGGTGGACGGTAATCATCCAGAAGCGGTTCTACAGATTCTTTCACAATGGCTGTTGCAGCCTAAGACCAAACAGAAGAAAAATTCAGAAATGCAGCATCAAATTATCATTTAAACAAAGGCTCTACAAGCATTATTTGATGGGAAGAACACCATGCCAAGATCCTTGATGGGCCATGGAGGACTGTGCAAATTTAAGGGATGGAATATAAGAAAAAACATTAAGATCTGCACATGAAACCTTATATCCATAAACTAGGAAACTCTTGTTGCATTGTTATAAAAACAGCCTTAGCTAGCAACTTCATCTATGGTTTCAAGAAAATATAAATCCTTTCTAAAGTAACATATAAAAAGTGTTTGCTCATGCATGTCATGCTAATTAAATTAAAAAAAAACATTGCTTACACGACCAAGTAAATAAAAGGGATTAAGCCAAATTGAATGCCCGGACTAAGGGCTTAAGTGCAATTGTTAAATTTTGTTCACTAAGGAAAAAGTGCAATCATGTATTTCTATTGTTAACAATTTATTGATTATAACATGAAATTAGCACTAATCAAAGCAATATAAACGAGTTAGAGCATCCAAAATCTCTGATTAGGGGTGTGACAAACACTATCTTAACACCAATTTCACCTCTTCCATGCAAGAATTTCTCATTATCTCTCTGGTCATTAGGGTATAGCCATCCCAATACGAGAAGCTCCATGCTTAGTAAATCTCGGCAAGGAGAAGCCCAAGTGTCAGCCAAGTAAATGGAGAAAATGAAAGGGAAGTTAGCTAAGAAGCAATGAAGAATGATGTTGGCTGTTAGGTTTAATGGACGAATTAAGAGCTCAAGGTGATTTGCAGGCAAAGATAACAAAGGGTATATATAAAGTAGATAATCATCCAACAATCCATAGTTATTAAAAGTGCCCCTTAGGCGCAAAGGCTACCTAGGCTTTAGCCTAGTTGCCTTGCAGCCTCGAAGGCGTGTGACATTAAAAAGTTGCCCTAAGGGGCGCGCCATGCCTTAAGGCTCAAGATGATTTGAAGCGCACCTTAGTAAAGTGCAGCCTTTTGTTTTTCAATTTTTTAAGAACTAGATAAATATGAGCTATAAGATGATCATCAGATTAAATCTCAACCCTTAAAAACAAAAGCGCTTTCATTTTTTTTTTTAAGAACTAGACAAATATGAGCCATGAAATGATCATCAAATTAAATTTCAACCCTAAAAACAAAAGGTTTTTATTTTCTTTCATTCTCTAAGAACTTGATAGCGATTAAGATTTGCGAGCGCAATAGTATTTCTTGATAGAAGCAAAGTAATAGCAATGTAATGATTCTTTTACCATGTTGATAACATGCTATTTCGTGCTGTACATGTTTTATCCAAATTTGAACTTTAAACTTTTTCTTATTTTATGAAATTTTAGTATTATTATGAATTTTATGATTTTTTTAATTCTTTTAAATTTATTTTTGCATCTTGCTTCAAAAAAGCACAAACCTAGGCCTTGCACCTTGCGCCTTGATGCGCCTTGCGCTTTTAATGACTATGCAACAGTCCAAAATAAATCTGCTGGGGTTACGGCATCCAATGGTCATTAAAAAAAGCTATTGGAAGATGAACAAAAGAAAATAAGCAGAAAAAATATAGTCAAGCCGAGGAAGTGGGGAACACTGCCATTCATGTTGCCTCCAGCTACTAGCCAAGTGATGGTAGTGTATGCACACATGGTAGAAAATGGCTTAGCCTAACAAGAACCAAAAAGAATATTCAAAGATGCAAGGGAAAGAACATATCTAAGTGCATGTACATAAGTTACAATATCAAATGTGGGACTAAACTTTGCAAGTGTGGCAAAGATGGCTCTAGTTTGATTGTATAAGGAATTGGTTTCAGCCAAATTTTAGCTCTAGGCTTGAGACGACCCGATCCTAACAATTCTTCACTACAACCAAAGTCCAACTTTAGCGGTGTGCTTGAGGCAGCCCAGTTCTAAAAATCAAAGTTGCCAAAGGCATGCCTCGGAGGCATAAGGTGCACAAGAGCTTGAAGGCCGGTGTCTTAACTCATGTCAAGAGGACGGTGTTGAAGACTCGAGCCTCTGAGCCTAGGCGCCCGACGAGGGCCTAAGCGAGCCTCCATAACATTTACCAATTTTGTTTTATTATTTTTGCTTTGACTATTAATCGTGTAGTGACTACAAATGAGAATAGTCCACATAAAAATAAACCACCCAATCAAAAATCCACTTAAAATTAGGCAAGCACAGCCAAGCAAAACACAAAGCCCAACACTTCAATTTCCCTCTGCTTTAAAATCCAAACAACAAGAACAATTTGAAATGTAACTTTTGTGATAAAAGCCATAATAGCTGGATTATTTAGAGCAAAACAACATATTGTGAGAGGTTTTAGAAATATAAACGTTTGTAGAAGAGGCCCTCAACTTTTGCATGAAGAGATTTAGTCTTATATGGTAAATAAGTCTAATGCAAGAAAGGTTGAAAGTGATTTTTTGTATATTGTTGAAGTACATACTTTTGGTAATGGTGATGCTGACGATAAAAAAACATTATGATGAGCCCTCACCAAGTAGTAAAGTTTTCAATGCAAAAAAGCGACGTCAATAAAAAGGGCTAATAGATTTGTGCTTCGCACAAAGAACAGAAAAACCAAGTAAAAAAGAAGGAAAGATGAAGCAACCACCAATCATACTTGCAAGGAGTTGGAAGAAAAAGCTTGTAGAAAAATAGCTCAATGGTTGTATGATGCAGCGATTCCATCTAATACCATTAAATATTAAGTACTGATCAATGCAATTAGTCAATATGGTATAGATATAAAAGCACCTACCTACCATGACGTCCTCATGTCTTTGCTTAATAAGAAGTGGAGGATGCAAATAATAGAAGAAAAAAGGGTGCATTATGCTTGCTCTACAATGGTTGATGGTTGGACAGATAAAAGGAATAGCACTTGATAAATTTTTTAGTGAATTCTCCAAGAGGAAAGGTGTCGAAGAGAAAAATATTATACAAGTGGTTGACAATGCATCTGCCAATATCTTTGTAGGTAAAGAAAAAAAAAATATCTTACTAATTGTTGTTTGATTACTTTATTAACTCAAAATATTTGATGATTTTTTAGAATTATTTTCAGGTCAACGATTGGAAGAAAAATGTAAGATTTTGTTTTGGACTCCTTGTGCCGCACACTGTTTGGCTTTGATTTTGGAAGATATTGGTTAGATGCCAAAGGTGATCCAAATCGTAGAAGGAGCAATCAGCTTAAACTCCTTCATTCATCTTTGACCAGGCATGGTGAATATGTTCAAAAATTTCACGCACCAAAGAGAACTTGTTAGGCTTGGTGTTGTAAGGTTTGCCACTGCGTCTCTCACACTTCTAAAAATCCATAAATTGAAGAATTGTTTGAGAAAAATGTTTATCTCTGATGAATGGGAAAAAAAAGCGGTCAAAAGGAGTTGCTAGGAAAAACACACATGCCACTATGATGAGACTAGATTTTGGACGGTATGGTTTACATTTTAAGATTTTTGGTCCTTTAGTTGGTGTGCTTCAATTGAAAATTGGTGAGAAAATACTACCTATGGATTACATTTATGACGCCAGGATAGGGCCAAAGAAGCTATAGCGAAGTTGTTTAGAGAGAATGAAGAACAATACAAGGCTATGCTTGATATCATAGACAAACAATGGGAAAGACAACTTCATTGACCTTTGCATGCGACTAGACACTATCTTAATCCAGAATTTTTTTTTTTTTGCCAACCCAATAGAGATTATTAAGTATAGTGAGGTAATAGATGGGGTGCTTGAAACCCTTGAGAGGCTACTTCCATATGCTTCACCTCAAGATAAAATTAATAGTCAAATGAGTACATATCAAGATGCGGGTAGCAAATTTGGAAGAAAGTTGGCAATTAGGAATCGAAATTTGAAATCACCATGTATTTCTATTATAAATTGATGAGATTCAACTTATACTATTATGCAACTATATTATTAATTGATAGCTGAATGGTGGAAATCTTATGGAGCCTCAACTCCGGAATTGCTACACTTTGAAGTCAAAATTCTAGGCCCAACTTGTAGCGCTTGCGAGCATAACCGGAGTATTTTTTAACAAGTAACAATTATTCTTATATATTCTATTGCTTTACTTTTAATATTCATAGATTAAACTTTAATAATATAAACATATAATGTAGTCTTCCTTTTCCAGTTTCATAGTAAAAAAAGAAATAGACTTGATCATCAAAAGTTGAATGATTTGGTCTTTGTGAAACATGACTGACTACCAAGCATTAAAGCGTCGATATGATAACTACGATCACATTGATCCCATTTCTCTACAAGATATTGATGTGGCAAATGAGTCGTTAATGGGTAAATTAGAATAAGCGCAAGAAGACGAAGAATAGTATTCGGTGATGATGACCTTCCTTGGGATGCAGTTGAAAGAGCTACTGAAGTTAATGAAAGCGCATATAATACTCAAGGAAGAGGAAAAAGAATAAATGTTACTGTTTCATTTTCCAGGTCATCAAAGAGGAAAGATAACTTAATTCTTATAGATGGTGATGACCAGGAAGAAAATCTTGGAGATGATTATTTAAATGAAAAGAATATAAATTTGAAGAGGAAATTGATGATGTTGGTGGTGATGACAATGACAGACTAGATGATTTTGATGATAGTCACTAAATTTTACTATACGAGTTAGGACTTAGGGCTCAATGCATGCATGATACGCTGTTATTGCATTTTGATATTGAGCATTTGAAAATTATTTTGTATGTTATTGTGTATGTTTGTTTATGACTTCTATGATATTAATCCTTAGAACATCCTAAAAATTTAAAACATATAACATTAAAACTATTTTTCAATTTTCTTTATCAGTGTGCATAGTGTGGTTTGGGCACACGCTTGCGTTTTGCGCATTGCACACAGGCCCCAGGAAACCCTTACAACTAAAAGCACCTTTACACCTCTGACAACTATGATACGTATGTGAAATGGCCATTAAAAAAAAAGACACCTTTATTTGTTAGGATTCCAAGCAAAAGATATAAGTAGAAATCATGAACATGGGCTTTTATAAAGTGAGCAGAAAGAATATCGAAAAAGAAGAGCTTGGGCTTACATAAGGCCATAAACTAAGGTGTCCTTTCAAGATTTGAATATTTGCTTTCCAATAAATTTCTCAACCAATAGTAGTAGTGAACTAGGTCTTGCACTATAACCCTTGAATTAGAATTCAACTTTATTGAAGATCTTACATGACATTTGGGCAAATCAGGGTTGGCGCATTCCTTAGCCATGCGCTAGATATTGTTAGAGTAATAATAACATATGTCTTTTGGGTTAAGTTTAGAAAACCTTAATCCTATTCTTATTAAAAAAAAATTGTGTGTCAATTGTATTTGTGGAAAACTATTCTTTTGATTAGAATATTACATGTTTTTCTTAAATAGTTTGTTTGTTTTGGTTTGCATTAACATGGTCCCAAAGTTGCACTGACATTAGGCAAGGGTGTGCAATGTAAAAGAGAAGCCCTTATAGACTCAAAATCTTCCCTTACTGTTGTCAACAATTAAGCCATACGTTGTTCTTCTCTATATTTAAGAAAGGCCAGATTTGCTTGCAATTCAATAGGCTCTATAAATACCAATTGATCTCACAACATACTTAATTTGGTATAAAAATCTAAAATAAAAGTCACCCTGAAGAATAACTCGTATTTGTCCTTATAATTTGTATTCTTTAGCATAATTATCATGCACACATAAAGTCGCTCAAAAATCCCATGCAACTTTGTTAGTAGAAAATTTTAATGATTGAAAACCAATATCCCAAGAAATAGCATTGTTGATCCATGTGCTCACTCTCACATTGGTGATATGCCACTCTCATAGGCATTATTCATGATTAGAGAAAGCCTTTCTAAAAATATCACCATTCATATCAAGAACAGGCATAGCTAAGAATCCATCAATATACATCAACATATCCTTTGCTTCAAAAAAGCAAAAAAGGAAAAAAAAAAGGAGAGAAAAGAAGAAGAAGAAAGATGAGTGCTAGTTCTCTTATACATCCCATTCTAAATCTTGTGCCACTTCTTGACCACATAATATGTTTGCGACCACCAGGTGTATACCAAATCCTTCCATCATTTTTGCTCTTCTCGGTGGAATCGCTCTTAGACCTTATGAACAATGAAATAAAGATGTTCCAGAGTGGTCAAATAAGCTCACCATGTTCATCATTATAAACAAGGACCTTTTGGCTCAAGAATGGAACACATTCATGCATATTCGAGAGCAAATCAGGAGGCTAAAATCGGAGATAAGTGAGTTGGAAAAGATGGACAATGATGCTTCTATGCTTCACTCTGTTTAGAGAAAAATAGAGCATGAGCTTTTTAAGATGTGCCTTTAAGAACACAATCGGAGACTTGAAAGCATGGTTGAGGATAGTCACTATTAGTCTAATAGTTGATAAGTGGTCATTAGAGAAAAGTTTTCTTTTCCCTTTTCTTTTCTTGTGGTAGTGATTTGACCCACTTACTCTTCTTCAATTGATAATACCAAATCAGTTTATACTTTTGATGGCTCTATTATGGCCTTCAAGGAAGTCTTACCTTACTCTTGATCATATTATGCATGTTCCCAAACTCATCGCTAGTTTATTATTTGTTAATCAATTGGTTGATTTAGGGTATCATATAACCTTCGCCGCTACTTCTTATGTTGTGCAATATCCTACAAACAAGTCCGGAGATTGGGATGGGCCAGAGTTTCTAGCTTGTAAGAGTTGGATCACGCTCGCATCCCACATTTGGTAGCTACTTTTAAAACATCTTCACCTTTATCTTCTTTTAAGTTTAACTCTCAATCCATGTTGTTTTATGTTATTCTCATTTAGGACATGTTTTCAAGACTAGGTTGAAGTATTTGGCTTCCACAAGAATTCTAGAAAAGGGAATTTTAGCGATATTTCAATGTATTGTGGGTGTAAATTGTCTTAACTCTCTGTTTTACCTTTTAATAATAGTTAAATTATTTCATCATTTGTCTTTGATTTATTTCCCTCAGACATTTGGAGACCTACACCAATGCGTACAAAAGAAGATGCACGTCATTACGTAACGATTATTGATGATCCCACATATTACACGTACATTTACTTAATGCATAAGCAATCTAAATTTTACAATACCTATGTCTCTTTTGTTGCAATGGTAAAACACCTATTTGGGAAAATCAATTAAATATTTTCGAGTAGTGATCTAACGAATTTGAACAAATTTTTGCCTATGAAGGAAAAATTCATCAAACTTGTTGTCCTTACACCCTTGAACAAATTGAAATTGCAAAATGTAAGCATTGTCCTATTATGGAACTTGCTTGATCATTGTTACTTTTTCCTGATATGTCATCTATGTTCTAGGGTGAAGCTGTTTTAGCTGCCATATATCTTATTAATTGTATTTCTTTTGCACTAACTTATGGTTTTTCTCTTTTCCACACATTGTATGATTTTCATCCGAATTATTCTTCTTTGCGTGTGTTTGAGTGCACTCGTTGTTACTTACTCATGAACACAAAGTAAGTCGGTAAGCCATGTGTGTGTGTGTTTTAAAGTTATGCTGTTAACCAAAAGGAATATCGGTGTTTTGATCCAACAACTAAACAATTATATATTTCTTGGAATGTAGTCTATTTAAAGACTATTTTATTATTTGTCAAGTAATATTTTGTCTTCTCACTCTCATAGTCTAATTTACATCGATCCATTCTCTAATGATAAAACTACCATTCTTCTAGTTCCTGCCACTACTTCTTTCGATTCACCATATCCCATCACACGAGTTTATACTCATCGTCTTAAAATAGAAACATGAGATACCAAAGATGATCCATCTTTATTTAATCAAGGTAATTCTACAAATGTGTCATCTCCATCTTTATTTATTGCTCTTATTCTACGTATTTCTTATTCTATTCGTGTTCAGTCACTTCGTACTTGCCAACATCTTGATAGGTATACATCATTAACCTATTTGCTCATTTTTATCATTCATACATTCTTCATTGAACCTTCATCCTTTATAAAAACCTCTTCTCACCCTAACTGGGACAAAAGCTATGTAGGAAGAACTTGATGCTTCACATAAAACTCACACATGGGATCTTGTGTCATTATCTCCAAGTAAAAATGTTACTGGACGCAAGCGAAGCAAATGGATCACATGAACACTATAAAACTCATCTTGTGGCCAAGTGCTTTTCTTATGAACATGGCCCTGACTGTAAGGAGACGTAGAAATTGATACATGGTATAACTTTTCATTTGATTGATAACTATATGAAGCTGAACACCTTTTCCTTTGAAACAAAGGATGCTTCCAGTTCTATGCGTGTTTGGAAACACTTTTGTTTGGCTTTTGTTCCGATGGCAAAAATTACTTCAGCATGTGTTTTGATAACCCTTGTTTCTTCCAATCAATGGATGTAAAAAATGCTTTCTTGAATAGAGATTTATATTAGAGGTGTACATGCATCTTCCTCCAAGCTTGCTCACACTAAAAATCAAATATGTCATCTTTAGAAAACACTTTATGGTCACAAACAAACACCTCATGATCAATTTGAGAAGTTCAATTCACCATTACTCCAACTTGGCTTCATTAACTCACTTTATGATACAGTTTTATTCATTCATACCACTTCTCCTGGCAAAATTCTTTTGCTTTTGTATGTGCATGATATGATCATTAATAGATATGACTTGATTAGTATTGTCATTTTAAGGATCACCTTGCAAAGTTATTTGAAATGGAAAATTTAGATCCTCTATTTTATTTTCTTGGCATTCTAGCCACCTTATCAACTTGCAGTTATATCTTGCATCAAACTGTAAATAGAACTGATATGCTTAACATAATTGGTTTTACAGTTGAAAAGATAATAGTTGCACTTTGCTAGTACAATGTTAACCTCTATCCAGATGATAGTACTCTTTTGGATGATCCTACTCGATACTGAGAAATTGTTGGCTTTAAAATGTGTCTCGCAGTCACTCGTTCGAATATACAATTTGTTGTACTTGTTGTTGGTCAGTTTGTTGTATAATCGTTATTCACATTCTTCAATACTTGCAAAGCACATCTCATTATGTACTATGATTCCTTTCATCGTCATCAGTTTTACATGCCTTTTGTGATGCAAATTGAGCTAGAGATATGGCACGCCGTCATTTCAAAATTAGTTGGTATGTTTATTCAGGAAATTATTTAGTCTCTTGGAAAAGCAAAAAAAAAAGTTATTGCTAAATCCTCCACTGAAGCAAAGTATCAATCTATGTTGTCTACCACAATAGAGGTTATTTAGCTCCGTTAGCTTTTAGATGCTTTGGGACTTCCACAAGCAATACCTACACCTCTTCATTGTAATAATGAAAGCACTATCTCAATTGCTCATAATTCGGTTTTTTATGAACAAAGAAAGCATATAGAAATTGACTGTCATTTTGTGTGCCAACATTATCTACAAGGCACTATTAGTTTTCCACTTGTTCAATCTTCTTTGCAAATTGTTGATATGTTCACAAAGACTAATACATTGGCCCGTTTTTAGTTTCTTTTAAGCAAAGTCTTGACGTCTACTTCTTCTCCATCAACAGTTTGAGGAGTGATGTTAGACTAATAATGATACATATTTAAAGTATGGGGGTATTAATATCTTTTGAATTAAATTTAAAAAAACCCTAATCCTACCCTTATTTAAAAAAGGTTGTATCACAATTACCTTTTTAGTGCCAAAACCTATTCTTCTGATTGGAATATTACATGCTTTCTTTCAATAATTTGTTTGTTAATTTTGGATTGCATTATGGATACCATTTAATAGAGATTGTAGATTGTTAAAGAGTTTGCACGCATACTCTTATAGCTATAGCCTAACAACTATCTCTACAAAGAAGATCTCCAAAAATATTTGTAATGTAATATCTCACATAAGTACAAATTTTGATCTCATAAAGATCTAAGCTCACACTTAAACCAATCAGAGCCTCATTTCCCTCGACAGTTTAGTTATTATTTGTCTTAATAATTCTTTAGTTAAGTAATCCTCGAGAAGTAGATCTAACTTTACAAATTCTATGCTCACAACATTGCGCATCAAATGTCTCCGTATTGTCTTGTTGGATCTGCATATGCCTATTCATCTTGTGGTTAGTGCTTTCATGCTTAGATAAATCAACTATAATTTTCGAATTGCAATGAATAGCATCAAGAGATATAGGTGTAGCATGATAGGAATGTCAAAAAGTAAATTTCTCATTTATTCCACTTCAATACATGTAGAATCAAGTGCGATTAATTTAACTTCCATGATGTTGCTTGCATTGAGCTTCAGCTAGCAAAAATCAATTATATAGCTCCTTGTCCACATAACAATACTTGGCTAGAGACAAATTCCAAATTCACGGAGTCAAATAACCAATTGGCATCCATATATTCTTCAACTATGCTAAGGAGTCCATAATCTCACTGTCGAAAATATCTAACTCTCTCACACTCTAGCTTAGAGTTTTTTGGGTGTGTTTAAGTTTTAGATAGCTCCTCTTTTATAGATATGGAAGGAACCCATTGTTAACAATAGTTTCTAATTAATCCTGTGGGCCCCCACAATAAAGTAAATGTTAGGCCCATCATTACTAGCCAATTCCAGCCACGCTTGTTACAAACATTAAATACTACTAATTAAAAACCAATAACCAAAAATATAAAAAAGAATTAGTTACCAGGACCCAATTGATTAATTACGTCCATTAGACAACTTGATTGCAGATGTTTAAGGACCATCAAATGGTGATCCGTAGTTCATGAATTATCTTTGCTTTATGCCTAAATAAAGCCTCAAGTTACAACAGACAAATCAATAAATTAAATGGAGGCAGTTTTCATTTTGTGACATGGTATAGTCACAAACTAATTAAAAACAAGCTAATATAAGAACCTAAAATGAGAACTAAATTATTTTCATGAAATTACAAACAAGACAAATATTTCAAGTATGATTAACCATGATTATTGAGGAGATACTTTTAGGTTATATTTTATGGGATGAAACATAAATTACGTAACCAGAAATCAAGCATAAAAGTTGCGCATCTTACTTCCGCAATGAAAGGCCAAAGTTTGCTCAATTGCTTGTTCAACCACTTGACCTAAACACACCAAAGAAAGTCATTTAAGGAACCTAATTACAAAAGTACGGTTGTATGCCTTAAATAATTTCACAATCTGTTTTCTATTGCAATATAATATGATTTTCAGCATTGCAAATTTATTGCTGCACAATCTGTTGTCTTTTGATTGACCATTTTAAAGACTTTATACTAACCTCACCTGGTGCATCCACAAAATCATTCATAGAGCAAAGAAATATCTAACAAAAAACAAAGACAAAAAGATAACCTGTTCATATAAAGGAAAAGAAATCCATTCAGGATATCTGTCACCACACAGTTTCTTCAAATCATCTCTATTGAGGGATCCTAGTAGCTTTATATCCATAGCCTGTAAAAGATGAGAGGTACACCAATATTATTTACCGCAGAGGGATCATTGACAAGAACAAATCCCCAAACACTTCCTTAATTTTGATACAAGTATGCAAGGAAGCAAATTTTGAAAGTCATTTTTCTTTTAGAATTGTTAGTCAAACATCTGGCTTCCTTCAAACTGGGATTTTTATTCAACGTAATCAGCAATGCTCCTTCCATTAAATGAGAAAACCATAATACTCCAGCATTGGTGTACCAACACCAACAACATCCCAATATAGCATTCTCCCATGCACACATTTTTGGTTCCAGAAGTCGATCATTCATCTATTCAATCATCCAAGAGCCCTGGCATATCATAATTTATAAATACCATGTATCAAGAATAAAAAAATTGATCTAGAAATAACAGAAGTCCTAACGCTTGTCAATTCATTAGCTTTCCCTATCATCCAACCTCCCTGGGGTCACCATCTTAGTTTGCAACACTAAAAATGCTCTCAAAGCTGACACTAATTTTTCTTCAATAGTAAGATTCACAAGTACAAAAAATGTGCTTGTAACTTGAACTCCAACCTAGCATAAACTTATAGGATAAGAGGGCAATAGAGGATTGCATGTGAAGGCACTTCCAACTAAGATTAGTTCTTAGATGAAAACTTCACATAACTACCCAAACTTCTCCTCCCTCCGAACTAGGATCCTTTTTAGGGTACTGGGAAAAGCTCCATCCAGTACATGAGAAAACCATCATAACACTAATTACATCAACACCAACAACAGCCATCCCTAAAGTGACAATATCACATACGCCCATTTTTAGTTCTAGAATTCAAGTATCCATGCAACCAATCATTCAAGGACTCTAGAAAACCAAAACTTAAAGATGCAAACCATCCAAATCAAATCCTATCAACTTGTTAATTCATGAGCTTCAAAATCAAATCTTGAAACGTTAAATGCACTTCATTCATAAAACAAAAAGGGAAATCACTCCTGGATCACAATGGCAGACCTTGGTGATGCGCTTAGCGCTGCGGTAGCTCATCATCCGGCTCCAACCGGCAACAAGAGTGATCCCCAAAAGCAACCCCATAAACATCCCTGAGATCAACCCCATGTCCTCCTCCTCCTCTTCTTCTTCTTCCGGACCAAAATCCTCCTTCTCAAAAAACCCAAGCCCCAAAATTTCGCAGCTTCGTATGCGATGCGATGCATGAAAGGCTGGAAATCAAGAACTAGAAGCCACATCAACGATTTGGATCCTCTTTCTACGGAAGAGGCTGTGGCTATTGCAGCGGAGACGACGGAGTTGGGCACTCTATTATTGATGATTTTTTCTCTATTTAATGAAATTTCAAGAAAACATGAAGCGGGAGGGGAATGGAGCTAGTGTCGAGCGGTGGGGCCCACATATGATTTTTCTTTTTTGGGCTTTTTACCGGCATGACCCTAGTTTATTTCTAAGTTGTTTATGGGTGGTTTGGATTGGTTTTTGAAAAAAAAATATTTGTCTAAGTTTTGCATAAACACTTTTAAAAAAATACTTTCCAGAGTAAGTTAAATGTTTTTTTGTATTTTATATTTGGATAGATTAATACAAAAGTGTTTTTATGTATATAAAGTTATTTGGATATGGAATTCTTTTGAATGTGGTAAATTACTAAAATGGGCATTCATTGATTTTTTATTCAATTACTATTATATATTGATATTAATAATAATAATGACTACTGCTATGATAATAATAATAACTTAATGTAAAATAATTATAATTACAATTATAAATATAATTATAATATTAATTACATAATAATTATTATTATCGTTGATATTAAGTTATTAATGTATTACAAATATACTTACACTATTAAATATAATTATAATATTAATTATATAATTATTATTATTATTATCGTTGTCATTAACCCAAATATGGGGTTAAAAATCAAGCTAAATAAGAGCATTAAATTCATGAGGCCAATTGTGAAAGAAAAATTACTATATTAATTTATAATACTACAACATGGTCATGCTTACAATATTAAATTACAACCAACATTGTTTTTTTTTTTACACCACAACAACCATAGCTACAAGTTATAAATACTGCAACATTAAGGGTGCGTTTGATTGCCTAAATTTTCCATGGAAAATTTTTTCATGGGCCATTTTCCACAAAAAAAGGCTGTTTGATTGCCTAAATTTTCCATGGAAAATTTTTCCATGGAGGTGGTCACGTGACCATATTTTCCCTCAAAACAAGGGAAAATTTTTCCTACCTCAACCCTAGGAAAACTTTTCCATGGAAAATAGAGGGGGTTTTTTGAAAAATTTCTTGTTTACTAAATCAACGTTTGTAGGTATATATTACATTGTTTGAATGGTCTAATATGATTGGCTTTTCAAAATAGGAATAATTTTTTTGATTAATCACTTGATAAAAATTATTGATTTTATATTAAATAGTATTTTAGGTAGCCAAAAGTACAAGGCTTAGTCTTTTTATTTTTAAATTTGAGTTTTTATTTAACATACAATATCTTTGTGAAAAAAAATATGCAAGTGTAGAGTTGTAACAATGGTTCAAAACTTCATTTGGAACATGAATAAGAAAACAAAAATATTTTTTTTAGTATGAAAATATCGGTCAAATTTATATATATATTGCATCTTAAATTTGTTTATATTTTCAAGAAATAATTAAAAATGGTTTAAGAAATGGTATAAAAATAATTATCATTGGTTTTTAAATATTTTTTTAACAATTTAATAATTTAAAAAAAATGAAATGTAGTAATAAATTAATCATAGTTAAACACTCGAAAAAAATTTGAATCAATTTTGAGATTGAATTCTTGTGTACACAAAAAATATCTATTACAAAATCTTAAACAATGATTTATTGGGATTAAATAGCATTTTAGGTAGGTAAAAATATTTTCATGGAGAAAATTTTCCATGGAAAATATGACATTTTCCATGGAAAATTGATGCAATCAAACAACAAATGTGGCTTTTTCCATGAAAAATGTTATATTTTCCATGGAAAATACAAGCAATCAAACAACAAAATCAAAATTTTTCATGGAAAATTTTTGATTTTCTGCCTACAAAATAATGCCAATCAAACGTGTATTTGTTCGTTTTCCATGGAAAAATTTTCTTTTCCACCCATTTTCCATGTTGCCAATCAAACACACCCTAAGTGAAGTACCGATTGGAGAGTTCGTCCCGAATATTGTTCCTAAGTGTGATCATTTGTTGAGTGTCCTCATTGCTAGGTTGTTGCCAACAAAATGAACTTCCACGCACTATCATCACCCTTGAAGCCACATTCTCCTTCTTGAATTTGGTTGATATCTTCGAGGCTCTCAAGAACATCCAAATCATTACCACCCATCCTATGGATAAGATTATGGAGCGCAAAACATAACCATATAATTTGGAATTAAACCTTCAATGTATACTTAGTCATATTTTGTAGGATCCTCCATCTGGCTTTGCAAACTCCAAATATTCTTTCTATAACACTTCTTAAACTGAAGTAATGATACTTGAATACTTCATTTGGAGACCTAAAGGCACGAGACATCCTAAATTGTGAAATGTGATATCTTGCACTCTTGTATGGCCCCAAAAATCCTTTCATTGTCAGATACCAAGAATTCACAATGTAGTATTTCCCTACAAAAGTATATTACCATATGGAATGAAATGTAAACATAGATATTAAAATTAATTTCATCCAAGTGCTAACCTTTGGGCGGTTGAGGAAATTTCAAAGATGGATTTCTCAAAGCCTCCATTAATATACGTGTGTCATGTGCAGATCCCTCCCAACCAATAAGCGCAAATGTGAAACATATATTGAAGTCACATGCGGCTAGAATATTTGTTGATGTGTACCTTTTCCTATTCATGAATGGAACTTGGCTATCAATCGGGACAAGAACAGCCACATGTGTTTCATCTATTGCGCCGATGCAATCTTTGAAGTGAGGCCAATATCGAACATCACCATGTATGCAATCATCCATGTCTCTGAAATTTCCATCTACTGGTCTGATAATATCATTTCCAAGTTTGCGGACAGCTTTTAACACTCGATGAAACTGCATGTGCACTGTTTCTCCAGAATGTTGAAATCTTTCTTCCATATTCCTATAAGTAGCTCCTTGTCCGAGTATATATAGAAACTTTACAACTGATTCTTCTATAGTAACATTTTTTGTATGTTGTAAACCATACTTTTGAGTAAGTTCAACCACCAATCTTCTAAATATAGTCTTACTCATTCGAACTTGCTCAAAGAAACGAGTATCTGATCCGCTCATTATTTCATGAACCCACCTATGACCTGTTAACAAAGATGTCCTCTTCTCTCTTTTCAACATTGACTTCATATACTGGTATTATGCAACCGCAACACATGCATACATCCTTCCAATGTACTCATCTGTATGCATGCCCAAATTGCTAGCTTCTACATCTAAGTCAGACATTGATTCTTTTGATTTGGTATCTGAATCGGACAAAAAATTCATTTTGATTTTACACCCTACATGGACTATAACAAATGTTTAATGCTCCATTACCACATGACAAAACAATTCTTAACATAAATCTTGCATGAATAAACAAAATCAAATACCATTCATAAGTTTAGCATAAAACAAAGGCATGACAATAGTTGAATACAATACTCAAACATAACAAATACGTTGATGGCATAAGCAAAAAACAAGAACCGAGTAATCTAATCATCTCCTAGAAGTCAAAGTCGAGTGAGGCCGTCCATGTTGAAAGTGTGGCACCAACCAATAGCAAGCGTTTGATATTTTTCCACTAATGCCACAAAAGTCTCCCTATGACATTTTTTGGCAAATAACCTCACCATGAGAAAGTAATGTGGACGTCCTCGTTCCATCCCGGGCACTATGTCCAACAAATCCATACATTTGGTTATACTACAACGACTATCATTCTCAACTCTTTCATTACTTGCATGTGACATGTTATCCATCTCAGAGAACAGGTGATCAAATGATTCTCGCAATTTCTCATTTGCAATTTTCTTTTTTTCTCTCTGTGATGTTTTTTGCCGCTTTCTACCTTAGGTTGTACTAGTCTCTCCCCGGGGAGTATCATTGTATTATTGAGGACTCTCACCATCATCATCAAAGTTTTCTACCTCCACGTCGTTCAAGCATTAGTGTTTTCATTAGAAAACTTATTTTCTGATGATGGTTCTGCATATAGTACCAATGCCATATAGCCTGTCGCCACTATATCTTTGAAGCATATCTCCATCATGTCTAAGAATTTTGGCCCCTCATTTCTCCATTTCAAGTATTCTAGGTTTTCTTGTTCCAATTAAATAAAAAAAAAAGACAATGTATTAATAATTTTGAGAAATAAAAAATTACAAAATAAATAAATGACTACATTATTTTATAAAGAAATTGATAGCCTTACTTGTCCTTTTCTTTCCCACCAATCATCACATGCTAGAATTGTCTTTTTAACATGGTCACAACCAAGCCCTGTTTGGTGCTCTACTAACTTTGCCCATATGCCGAACTCTTTCTTGAGAGAATCCTATCTGTTTTTCAGTCGTTTGTGACTATAACCTACCCCTGCTCTTGCCGCAAACTTTGACAACACATTTTTCCAACCTTTTTTCGTAAAGTGTGAGTGTGACCTATTACCAATCTGGACCTCCTCGACACATATCTTTAAGAACAATTTAGTGTTTGTGTCATCCCATCTAGCTTTAGTATTATTTTCAATTGGAACCACATTCACATCACCCCCATTTGTCTCTTGTACAATTCTTGTGGGAGGTAGTTTTTATGCCATAATCAAGATTAATCCTTCATAATACAAGCACATTCATTATTTCTGTATTAATTTTATCTATGAGAATGTGTACTAAGAACCTCAAATATATGACATGTTATAAAATGTCAAATTGTGCTATGTCATCATGTCAAACAAAGTGAGACTTAACCTTCTGCCAAACAAAGAAGCCATACATGTTGTATATGAGGTATTTTTGGTTTATTGTGCAGATATTTAGGTCATGGAGCAACTATAAGTGTTTTTGAAGAAGATTCACAACAAAAGGACCTAAAGGGTAGTTCGTTAAGGCAAGCACGGTCTAAGCACGACCATGCTCTCTAGCAGTGGAACTCACAGGAAATTCAAAAAATCATAAGCACGGTCACAACTCTCAGAGCACAGTCGTGCAGATGAGAGCACGGCCCAAGCACGGGCGTGTTCCAGCCCGTGGACTTCACAGCCTAGTGAAAATTCAAAAACTGGTGGAATTTTTCAATTACCCGTAAACTGCACGCCTTGAAGCACAACCCAAGCACACCCGTGCTTGGGTCGAAACCTAGGTTAAAAGCACCGAAAGTTAGGTTTGAAGGAGGCTTTTGGTCTAGACGACGGCTAGAGGCTAAGGGAGGAACCTCTGCACATATTTCACCACTTTGAGGAGATGATTCGAGCGCCAATTGTAGGCCAATATCAAGTGTGGATTCTCATCAAATTAGATCCTCGGAGCTCGACGAAAATGCAAGCATATAGGGAGTCTTTGTATTCCTTTATATTTGCTTCTTTCTTTATTTCCTTGTTGAGTGAACCCATGAGGGGCTAACTCTCTTGGGAGCCCCGGGTTGTGAACTTGGTTAAATGGTGGTTTTGAATGCTTATTTTGCAATGCTTATGGAGTCTTAGTATTCTCGTGTTAAATCTTGTGTTGCATAACTTGATGTGCATGATTGCATAGCGTGATTATAAACTTGGTGTGTGTTTTTGCCTTAGCGTAATTATCGTAGTATAATTGCTACCTCGAAGTGCTTGAACCTCACAGTATAATCGCTATCTTAATGTTTATTATAGGCATAGTTGTAACAAAGCTCTTAGAGCACATATAGGTTTCTTAGATGCACCTGATAAGCCTTGCAAAAAACTTGAATACAATTTATTACCGAGGGATCAACCCAGGGCCCTACTCCCCTATCGAGCATTTTACTAGAAATTTCCTTTGTCTCCTCCTTCTCCTTTTTACCCACGTCCCTAGACTTTTAGTCTCAATTCAATCATAATTGTTGATCGATGAGATACTAAGCAACGAGAGAGTATTGGAAGCTATACCAGTCTCTGTGGATTTGACTACCCGACCCCACAATGGGTATATTATATTACTTGTACGACCCATGCACTTATAGATACACAATGGGCGTATCATAAACCTAGACATAGAAGACTCCCTTACTTCAAATGACCAGCCATAATATCAATAATACCTTTATGCAGTTGCTTATCCATTAAGTATCAACAATGACAATTTTAAGACAAGGTAATTTTCCCAATTTGAAACTAGCTCATACCTGCCCAGCACTGACAACAAGACTAAGCCTGAACCTTTTTCTAATGGATCAGAGACTTTGACAACATGACCAAGCCTGCAAAAAATTACAATGCAAAAAATCAATGGCCATAAAAAAAATTATTTATAATTCAAGTCACCAGTAAAATAGGGCAATAGGGATACTGGACAGTTTAGTTTAATTAAAAAAAATCCACAGAAAAGTCCTATATATTAAACTAAAAGCACAAAGATGGATCAACATAATACAGATAAGTTAAACTTCAAAAATGGATCAACACAATACAAATGTTGGAATCATGTTTGCTGGTTGCTAAGAGAAAGCTTTTCAATATCAACCTCAGTTAATCACAATCCTATATAGCAGCTGCCAACTATCGCTGTTTATAATTGATTTTCTGGGCATAACTTTTAGAACTAGCAAAACTATGTCTAGCTCAGATAAAAACTTAATTTCAAGCCTCATCAGTAAGCTCATACTTAGCATGTTTACTAAAACATTAATGATGAGATAGCACAATTTCATTGCAACATTGATTAAAAAGAGTACTAAAAAGGACATCAACCCATTTATAGCACTTATGGAACATTTGGATCAAAGCAGACTCAATGGTTTTCAAGTTGTACAGTGTTAAAGTTAGAATGTATTCTATGACAAGTTTAGGTTGGGAAACCCTGGATGGTGACAATCATACCTTTAAAAAGGAGATGCTACCAAAATATATATTCAATTAGATAAGATTAATGAAAAAAACAAATAAAATGACATTCCATAAATCTCTCATGCGCAAAAACGCACACACACACACACAGAGTCACAATACCAAGTTATATCTCACATATTCATTCCATTCTCAGAAATTCCTTCCAAGATAAGTTTTCTATTAAGATTAAACAAGGCATGCTAATCAAATATGCCGTAGGATTCCATTTGTTGTCACAAATCCACACTTTTATATATACACACACATTCGGTTGAGATCTGAAGGAGAAGAATTGAAATCACAATGAATTTCACTGAAAAAACTAATAGCCTTAAGGAAGCCAACAAGGTTTAACCTGAGCTAAAATTCCACAAAAATCAACCCCTCAATAACGATCTACACTATTTCTCGACGAAATTCACAATAGAAGGAAGCCAATAGATTGAAGAATTCAAAACAAATAGCAGATTAACACCTAGATCAATAGATTTAGAAAGAATTTCGAAAGAATCGAACTCACTGGAGGGGAGACCAAGCCTTTCCTTCACGCTTGCGCTCTCTCTCGCTCGAAGTGTCGAATTCTTTCTTGTTTTCTGTAAATCAGTATTTCTGAGAAGAATATGAGGGAAATATATTATTTGTGAGGAGCATTTCTAGTAATTTGGCAACCCCAAAACAACTTCTCAAAAGTGCTTTTCTGAGAAGCACATCTGGGGTAGCTTCTGAAAAAAACTGAATTTCAGCTTTTTTCACAACTTCTGCTTTTGCCTAAAAGCCCAAACAAACATGTTTTTTATGACTCGGAAGTACTTAACTTATAAAAAAGCACTTCTGGGCTTTAAAAAAACCAATCCAAACACCACCTATGTCACCCTAGGTTCATTTTTATTTACCAAAATGGCCCTAGGGCCATCACATGAATGCTGACAGGGCATATTTATAAGACAAAAGGAAAAAAATTAAGTTAAAAAACGAAAAAAGGACCACTTAATAATTAAAAAAACATATATTTTAAAAATATATCATTATTGAAAGAAAAAGTATTTTTCACTGTCTCTAACCAAATTTTATTCTAATTATTTTAAAACCTATTTCTTAGGATATATATTTTTTTTAATTTTCCTCCCAACTTGTAATATATTTTTTTTTAAATAGCATAATTTGAAACCTGGTAGGTCACAGTGAGATCAAATGTTTGATCTAGGCGTGCTGAAGTTATCAAATAATTGAGCGGTAGCGTAGAGTGAGCCACATGTGTTGTACTCAGTCCAAAAATGGATCCGGGTGTCCTCCGGCATTAGTACATGCATTAGGCTTAAATTGATCTTTAAGCACTAGTTGCATGCTTGCTGCTGCAGTAGCCTTTGTGCGAAACCTAACAAAAAACCAAGAGCAATTCGGTTATTTGGACCCTTTATTTTTTGGAGGGAGAAAGTGTAACTTTGCTTTTAAGAAAACAAGAGAGAAAACCTTTTATTCTTCTTTCTTCTTCCTTTCTCCACCGAAACCTTCATTTTCTTTCCAAACTTCATCTACAGTCGATCTTGATCTTTTGGCACCAAAAACCTCTTCTAATCTTCTTCTTCTTCTTCTTCTTCTTCTTCTTCTTCTTCTTCTTCTAGAGTGAGGTATGCCTTTTATATTTAATTTATTTCGATTTTTCCCCATGTTTTCCTTGTTTTTCTATATTTACAAACTTAAATCAAATCCTTTAAAATTATTTGGAAAACTTGAGTTATTTGGGCTTAAAATAAAACCCTTGTTCTTGTGAGTATATTGATATTTTTATTTGTAAGAAATTCCTTGTAAATCTTAGTGAAAATTCATGTTTTGGGGCCAAAGTTACTATAGCACGTCCGGTGGTACTGTAGTACGAACAAGGTTACTATAGCACCAAAACATTTTCATCATTTCTTATCTTTCCTTGGCCTGATACGTAGCTCCTTGTATATGAAACTCATTGATATCACTTTTACTTGAGTTTAAAATTTTTTGGGTCCAAAATGTTGTCGTTTTGCCCTATAATGCTAGTGTTGCATGTCCGACCTGTAACATCGCTTACGCCTGCATTTAAGCTTTTTTCTTCTTGTTTAATTACTTCTTGGGTTCCCTGTTTGTGTCTATGTGGTGAAACATCTTCCAAAGGGAAGGAGATAGCAAATCAATAAGCACGTCTCAAGACTAGACGGCCTGTTCTGTAAGTGGGATTTATAATTACACAATTTTAGTTGTTTTCTCTCTAAATATATTTATTGTTGATTTTAATGAAAACTTGGGATTTATCATGATGAATTGATGATTTAATTGGTTTGAAAAGAATTTCCATGCCTTGTATTTTATAAGTAAAACTCTTAATGCCAGAAGAAAATGATTGTTACTATGTTGTTATATTGGATTGAATTGAATTGTGAAACTTCATACACATGCTATACCCTTGACTTTGATTTATATGATAGTGATGTTTATCACCAAAATATAGATATTTACCCTGGACAAGGACTCTATAAAATGATTTACATGAACTATATTGTTAATACACTTCTTGTGGTTTTGTTGGTGATGGGGTTGGAACATGCTTGTTGCAGTAGAGGGTCCCCACGGGCCAGCCTTTAAAGGTGATGTGGTGGACCCGTTTTATCTGTTCACTTCAGGTAGCGCTTAGAGTCATGCTTGGACGAACATCGGGAGTCCAGAGTCACCACACGAACCCGCTGGGTCAACATCAAGGACATGAGTGCCTTGACAACTATGAACTTAGCCGCGACCACTGCTAGAGTTTAGAGGGATTTATAGACCATTGTTCGATTGTTAGATATGCAAATTTCATATTCTGAGAAAGTATGTTTTATGTAAAGGAAATTGATTTGATAATGAGCATCGTGTTTTATGATTTTAAAACTCATATTATGCTATTCATGAGTTATGTTTTTTAAAACCTCATTTAAGCAAAGTAATTCTTCTATGCTATATATGTTTTCTTTATACTTGTGTATGCATTGCTATATATATATACACTGCTATATTTTGGACTATATGTATTATTGCAAAAGTTTGTATTGTCGCTTTATAGAGTATTTTGTATTCCATAGAATTGTGTTAATCGATTCATTGAGTGACTTTGATTACTCACTCTCTCCCTCCCTTTTCAGGTTTTAGCTAGTAGTAGTGGTGTGACGGACTGGCGTGCTATGCATTCTTCAGCTATTTTATTCCTAATCCTTACTTCTTATACGTTTGTTTTTTAACATATACATTGTATAAGAACCAGGATTTGCTAGTGTAATTATCGCCCTTTTGTTTGGTTTGTATGCATGTCTAACTTTCTTGGAACCCTAGTCGTATTTATGACATGCATGTTTCATTGAACCTTGTATTCAGGCTTTGATTTGACTTTTTCTGCGTTATTGTTGTGCTTTATGCCTTGTATATTTTAGATTTGTAATTTCTGTTCAGAATTGTTTTCCCCGGTGTTTGTTAGTCTTGTCACGACTAAAGGGTTGACTGGTGGGGGCGTCCTTTCTCTGGCTGTCGGGCGGTTGTCGTGTGCGGATCCCGCTGAACAGGGCGTGACAACCTGGGCAATGGTAGCACTCAAGCCCGAGACCCCCGATGGCTCACTTGTTATTACATGACACCCTATGGATCAAGTTTCACTGATTTGGTCCGACCAAATCAATAGTTTATCTCAGCTAGCTCGTTCTAGTGATCAAATGATGAGCCTTTAATTTTATGGATGAATGCAATTTTTTAAGCAATACATAAATCATCTAAAATAAACAAATATTAAACAATAGTAATGAACTAATTCATTTAGAATATATAAAACAATAATTAATTTAATTTAAAATATTATGTGCGCATACAAAATAAAAATATAATTATAACTGGAAAGCAAAATTTAAAAAACCATATCCAATATGTATTATAAAATTAAAATAAATATGTTTTAAATAAATTAAAAGACATTTGATTTTAAAAATGTGCAGAAAAGGATGCTATTTAATAATAATAACAAACGGGTTTTAAAAAATTAATAAATTATTAATAATATATTTTTTTAAAAATAAGGGAAAATTACTGTTCACCCATCGCGAATTTTCAAACTTCCTAAAACCCCCCTCCAACTTTTGCACACCCCGGACAGCCCCTCCGTTATAGTTTACTTCCCGTCTACCCCCTGCCAGTCGCTTTAAATGTGTCTTTTGCATGAAATTCCATATTTGCCCTTTGAAATGGCGGGGAAAAAACCCGCCCGATCACATCACGTCATGTCCGCCCTTAATGCACACAATTGTGGGTTTTTTTCCCCTTCATGTTGGCTTTTTGTGAAATAGAGTTTAGAAGGCCAATTACATCTTCTTCTTCTTCTTCTTCTTCTTCTTCTTCTTCTCTTTCGCATTTGAGGTCTGGCCGTTCTCCGGTATTATGGAGAGTTTTTGTGCTATTGCTAGATACAACGGGGAGGGACGAGTGCTCATGTTCACGGCGCTGACTACTTGGGAGGTGGTGTTAGCTGAGATATGTCAGAGATGGGGTCTCGATACTTCCCGTGTGAGGGTGAAGTTTGTCACACCCGATAGACATAATACGGTTTGCCCGATAGAGAACGAGATCGACTTCCAGCGCATGTGTCATGTTTTCTCTATCTTAAAAGGCGATGTAGTTGATCTTGTTGTCGAGACGGATGGCGCGTCATCGCATCCTACTGAAAACGAGATCCTCTCGTGGTAATGTGGTAGTGCCAGATAGTTATGTAGTTGTATATGTTAGGTATTGGTTAGTAATTCTCTTATGTTTAAGTTAGAGACGTTACCGTTTAATTTTGGGGTTCACCGTGTAAGTTCTCATGTTACTGTTTAACTATTGACTATACCGTTTACATTATGGAGTCTCTGTTTAATGTTTGGCTGTAACGTTTACAATTTGATATTTACCATTTAACAAAATGATGTTTATGCTTAAATCCTAATCGTTTTCGTTTGAACTGAAGTGCTGGTAGGAATTCGGAATCTGGGAGCGCTTCTGTTCCACCTCATAGCGACCATGACGGTCTTGCATGCGTACCTTCCTCGTCAGAACAACCTGAAATGTTGTCGTTGGACGTCGGACAACGTTTTGAAGGCGTTGAACATTTCAGAGACGCACTTCGAAATTTTGCCATCAAACGGAACTTTGACTTCAAATTTGTAAAGAACGAAAAACACCGGGTCACTGTGGAATGCGCTGCCACTGGTTGTGAATGGCGCGTGCATGCATCAAAGGAATATAACAGAAATACATTCAGAATCAAGACAATGGACCAGTCACACACTTGCGGCGGTGGAATTGGCTCGGCGTCACACCCGAAAGCTTCCAAAAAATGGGTAAGCGCACGAGTGATCCAAGAAGCTCAAGGACCGGCCCTTGTACAAGGCCATCGACATTCAGAAGGACATGTTGCGGGAGCATGGTGTCCACATTCCATACAAGCAGGCTTGGTTGGGAAAAGAACATGCCCGGGTGACCCTCGACGGCAGCGATGTCTCCAGCTACGACTTGTTGCTTTGGTACGTCGATAAGGTGGTTGAGACGAACCCCGGCAGCATCGCGTGTGTGGATAGGGACGGTGATCGGTTTAAGCGTGCGTTCTTCTCTTTCAGTGCGTGCATTTTGGGATTCAAGCGGGCATGCAGGCCGCTGCTGTTTCTCGATGGTACCCACCTCCTGGGAAAGTACCGGGGTACTCTGTTGGGTGCCACAGGTAAAGATGGGAACAATGGCTTCTTTCATGTCGCCTACGCTATTGTCGACAATGAGACTGACGCCAACTGGACGTGGTTCCTTTCCAAGTTAGGTGATGCTTTATACGACGAGGGCGATTACGAGGAGATAATTACATTCGTGTCGGACAGGTCAAAGGGCCTTGTCAACGCGATTGCTAGAGTCTTCCCTTCATCCCCACATGCGTACTGCCTTCGACACTTGGAGGCCAATTTTATGAAAGCCAATGTCAGACTTGGGAAGGCATTGAGGGAGGAGTGCTGGTCTATATACTTTCGCATTGCGTGGGCATCGACGGCTAAAGAATTCGATGACACCGTCAATGAACTGCAGGCCGCATCACCCGAAGCCTATCAGTGGTTGATTCATAAGTCGGACATGGCACATTGGTCGAATTATCTGTTCAAAGGCGAACGCTGGGGGGAGATGTATTCAAACGTCGCGGAGTCGTTCAATGCTTGGATCAAAGAAGCTTGTCATTTGCCGTGACGAAAATGGTCGACACGATAAGGTTTTTCGCTTATACCGCTTAACATTTTGCTTTATCATTTAACACACATTGTCCATATTTAAAATACCACATAAGTGTTTTAATATAATTGTCTTCGTCTAACTTTCGGGAGTAACGTTTAATTTTTGACAATACCGTTTAACGCTTTGGATTTCTGTTTAAGTATCAATATATTCACTTCAATTTATTCAAACTTTATGATCTTCGTTGTGCAGGTTCAAGTTGATGCGCATGTTATGCACTCGCCATGAGCAAGCGAACAAATGGGAGACCTACTTATGCTCGGATATACATTCGAAGGTTGAGGCGCTTGTTGCCGACAGCCGAAGTCTTCACGTTGGTCGATGTGTCGATGATCGTTACGAGGTTATTGACTGCGGCAAAATTCGTAAATCTTGCCACCCGAGTTTGCTCATGTCGCAGATGGCAAGGTTTTGGTATCCCGTGCAAACACGCTTGCGCTGCAATAATGCAGACGGACACCAACGTCCATCGTTTTATAAGTGGCTACTTCACCGTCGACACTTACAAGCTAGCGTATAAGGAAGCCATATTCCCCATACCCGACAATGAGCGGCCTACGGACGAAAATCGCGATCTGCGTTTGCGTCCGCCTGTGACGAGAAGGCAGCCTGGGCGTCCTCGACGAAGGAGGATCGAGTCCCAAACATTTGAGGTCCGCGAGTTGCATTGCAGCCGTTGCCACGCGTCCGGGCACAATCGAAGATCCTGCAATGAAACCGTCGTCGACTAACACCATCGTGAAGGAATAATTTATGAAGGGAAAGACATTTGTCTGGTGTAAACTTTTACTATTTAAAGAGGGACGTATAGAGTTAAACGGATGCTTCTGATGTTAAACGGTAAGTGTTGAGCTTAACTGGTAACATACATAATTACATAGAGAAACCGTAAATCAAACGGGATTCATATTTTTCAAACGGTGCCGGGAATATTTAAAAAGATAGTACTTTATTTTTCATATGATAACTGAAACTTAAACGATTATTTGAACATAGACCACTTCATTTTGGGATTCATTCATATTTCACCTTATTCGCGGAATGTGAAAATGGAAACATAGTCGTTTATCCGGACAGTGCTTCATAGGTATTGCAAGTGACCCCTGTTTATAAACATGGAGAGCTTCATTATCTAGTTCGGTATGTTAATTACTATTTAATTAGCATAAGACTTATTTTATTACATGTTAATTACTATCTAATTTCTTTTTATTACTATTTAATTAGCATAAGACTTATTTTATTACGCGTAAGAAGTAGTCATCTCCATTAAAAGTGTACGGTTTCGTTTGAACTGAAGTGTTGGCAGCCATTCGGAGAGGTGTAATGAAATCGAGTAAGAATAATTCTTAAATGAGACAAATAAGTTTTGGCTGTTTACTCAAGCCAAGAATGCGAAGTACAAAGCCCGGAAGACGATGAACAGAAGATGGTATATTTACATTGCAAAGTCTGGTACCTCAGACGAGAACGCCGAGTTGAATACAAAACAAAAACTAGCAAACATCCGCACGTATTTCGCCTTTAACCCTTGTTAGGCGTTATGTGGTTTTGTTGAAGCTTGGTCCTTCAACTTCGCTGGATGGACAAAGTCTGGTTTGTGTTCAAGCGTTGATAGTTAAGCAAAGACAGCGGAAGTTAAATCGAGACTAGCAGAATTGGATGTGGTCAACGTATGTTGGCCAGAAAAGGCGATTGTTAAACGGGTACGAGTAAGAGTTAAACAGATACGGCTGGCCTTAAACGGTAACTCTCGTGGTTAAACGGGAAACCTTATAATTCAAACGAAACAGTGAAAGGAAACTGTAAGACAATATTTTGAAAGAATGAATTGCATTTGAAAGACTAGCGACAAATACTAAATTTACATTGACATGTCTTCCATGTCGATGGCAAATAATAAATTGAATTTAAACAACAAAGACAAAATTGCTTTACATTTGTTAAAGAATGGCCGTGATAAAGATAAACAATTCTACTTCACCGAAGGTGGGTGCATCCCTTTTTGTTGGATGCCGGCCGCACGCCCTTCCTTAAGTATGAGGGCAGTGTACTTCAATCTCAGATAAGATAGGTCTTTACGCGTTATGTGTAGTTTCTCGCCCTGGAGTAATTGCTCTATAAACTCCATGACATACACGGAGCGATCGACACTTCCCTTTTTTTGTCGCGGTGTTTCATTGTCGTGAACAAGCGGGTAGTGTTTGGTCACCGTCTCTCCATACTCCATTTCGAGACGGGTGTCAAATAGTTCCCGCTGTCAAGGTGTACAAGTTGAGGTTAGAATAACAACCATCTATGAAACTCTATGGATCGATACATTCGGTTCCCAAAGAACTTACCATTGCAACCGCGTCTTTGTCGTACTCTTCACTTTGGCATGAGGTGTAATGCCCGTACTCTTGGTTGTTATTGTCGAGCACCACGACATGAAAGTGGCCATTCATGATTATGGGAAGGATGGCAATGTCAACGTTATGAACGACTTTGGTGGCATCTCCGATCATAGCTAAAGTCGTCTCGTGTGCGTCTTCCCGCTTTGACATAAACAATGCCAAGTGGTCTTGTGATGGAGGCGCGCTTCTTGTAGGGATATGGTACTTTGGTCGGTGACTTTTGTTTTATGCACACGAAGGCGTCCATCACATCATCCGTCACCATCTCCTTCCCGTCGAGTAGGACGAAGAGGTTGGCCCGTGTGGTGCTGACATAGTCATTCCTCCATACGACGGCCCTGCGGTTGAACGGCAACAGGTGTAATTAAAACGGAACACTAAATCTTACGCGGTAACCGTATAATCTTAAACGGTAATGTATATAGTTAAACGCAAAAGCCAAAAAGTAAATGGGAACATCTGTATGTAAATAAAAACATACAAAATAACACACTTACGTGTCCATGGGGAAGTTGAGGAAGATCTTGATCAACTCCTTCTCGAATATGCTGAGGCGCGATTGACCAGCGTATTTTTCCTTCTTCGGAACGAAGTCCTTCCGAACTTCTTCATATTGCTGGTTGGCAAGGATCATAGCTTTCGTTTTGTTTTCGGTGACGTTCCCTTGCCCCTCGTCAACAGCTTTGGGTTCATCCGTAGATGCTTTTTGCTGTTGCGGGATCGCGCCTACATTGGATGCGGCACTGTCGGCCGCTTGTTCCTCCGTGTGCAGGATTTCCTTCACAATAGAGGTAACGGTCTTCTCAACCGCGGCCAAGGCAACATCATCAAGGGGAGACACATCCTCGGCTGGTTCATCTTCTTCAGGGATTGTGGCCACCACCCTCAATGCGCCACCGTCGGCCGCCGGCTCCACCGGGACGGGGATTTCGGAGGCATCCTCAAGCGCGGCGGTCGCAACGGCATCGACGATCTCCACCTCGGCGGTCTCCACCTCGGCGGCCACGTCAACATTGGCGACGGACACAACAACAGCATCGGCCGCCGATGGTGCTGCCATTATTTCATCGTCGGCTAGTGGTGAACAGAGAGGCTTTATTGCTTTCGCCTTTTTCGCAAGCCTCTTCAAACGTTGCCGTCTTGGAATGGCCATCCCGATAAAGTCCTCGTCACCTAATTCTGACGCCCCCTCCGCCTCGGACCCTTCCTTTATTTGGCCAGACGGTGCAGTCGATTGAAACCGTGCCTCTAATGCCTCAACCCGAGCGACAAGCTGGGGGAAAGCGTTCATCATCACCTGACACGCCTGCAAAAACGCTGAAGTGATTTCGTCGCCTACTACCGTGGAGGGGACTGCCGCGGACGGGGGCCTGTGGCGATCGGGGGAACTGACGTTGTCGCGGCCGGAGCGTGGGGTGTTGCCGTCGGGCGGGGTAGTGGAGGGCTTACCCGACGCCGATGATTGCGTGTTGGGCTGGAAGTGGGGGAACGGCGTCGTCGACCACGCACTGAAGAGGCTGCCCTCTCCTCTTGCCTTCGGGCAACTGGTTCCGGCGCAATAGCATCCCTCCGCCGGCTGGCCCGAAGAAATATCTCCTCCTCAGCATTCGCAGGGACAAGCTCCGGAAACTAACATACGTAAACAAAACAATCTCAGTCAAACCATTCAATTGAATCAAAAACAGGCGTATTTAAACATTTGACATGTTCACGTAAACGGTATAGCACATAGTTAAACGGAGACTAATAATATTAAACGCAGAAACCTAAAGTTAAACACAAATACACAGTTGTTAAATGGTAATGACTATAATTAAACATTAACTACTCATTCTACACACATTGTTCATTATTTAGTACCTCTTTTCCTTCGAGAGCTGCCCAATTTGGTTTCTATCGTCGCATGCTTCGGTAAGTACTTTCACCGTAGCACGGCACCCTTGGGGTCTTGCCGAAACGGACTTGCTTTCCGGTTCCGGTCACCTCGTAAAACCAGATGCACAGCGCGATGGAGCAACCCTTAATGTACCCCGTGTTTACGTTCCCCCCCGCGCATCTGGCTTGCACTCGAGTTGCAGCTTGTGGGACGTCCTCCATAAGCCATTTGTGCGTCGCCTGCGCCCATGCGTAACGCCCCATACCTGGTAGATCGTCGACATAATCGACGATCCAATTGGGCACCAAGGATGAGGTAGTCGGGAAGAGGACTGTCCCCATGAGGTACACCATCAAGAGCTTCGCGAAATCTTCCTCTTCCCCCTCTCGTCCCACAAGCCGGAGAGTGGCCTTGATGGACTCTCGGTGTCTCTCATAGCTTTTTGATAAATACCTTCCCTCGAATGCCGACTTGTGTTTTCTTCTTCTTAAAGCCGGACCGCGTCTCCGCCGCAACGCAGCCCCGAATCGAGCCACATCCTCGGGCCGAAGCTCGGCAAGCTCCCCCGATCCCGAATTTATTGGTGCGGCCATCGTACCTCTGCGAAGCGAGTCCAGTAACGGCCCTCTCTCGGAATACGGCTTCCACCTCGGTGAATGCTGCGAACGGTGTCCTTTGGATGATCTCCCAATGTCGAGATGTCATGTGGACTTTCAATTCGGCCAATGTCCCCACCACCGGTGTCGTCGTAGCATCTGCCGTTGACTAGGTTTACCGCCATAATCACAAAACTGCAACAATGACAACATTTGTTAAGCGGAGACATCAATTGTTAAACAGAGATATATGATGTTAAGCGGAAAGCTCAATTATTACACAGAGATATGAATCGTTAAACAGAGACCTAAGGTTTTAAACAAGAACCCATTTCTTACACGGAAACTCATTTTACAAACTGCAACCGTATGAAATGAAAGGGGAAACGCACGTTGTCCACATTACACAAATAAAAACAACCTAAAACTCTTTCGGTGATCATGGACACAGCCGAAAATGTAAGACAAGCCAAAACCCTAGCCGGCAAATCGCCTGCGCAGACTAGAAAAACCCCGGCCGAGAAATTCCCCCGCATACTTCGGTGTCTTCCGCTAAAAACAGAACCACAAAACAAAACAGACGAATATCTCTGTGTAACATATTGGTTCAAATAAAACCCTTACTTAAAACACAACTTCTTCAATACCTTGAACTGCAAACTGATGAAAGTGCCGAATGCTTGCCACGAGTGATTCAGTGTTTTGAGAACTGAAGTTGCGGATGATGTCCACGCAGAGACAACTTCAGAAATGGAAAAGCCGAAGAGGCGCGTTCGAGAAGAAAAGCGTATACGGACGTCTCTTGGGATCACCCTAAAGGAAACTGCCCCACCCGTCAAAAGTTCCAGTGTAACGACTTCCCATGCAAGAAAGGGTAATTTCGTCCATAAAATTCCAACATAACTCCGTTAACGCCCGTTGCAAACTTTGGGGGGTTGGCAAACATTAACTTTAAAAGGAAGGGGTTTTTCGGTATTGAGAAATTAACAGGGTGTTTTTGGCCATATCGCAAACTTATGGTGTTTTTTAAAGTGGCTTTAAAAAATAAAAAATTAAAATCAGTAATATAATTTTTTAAAAAATTAAGTTTAAATTACCAAAAATAAGTGACTTTAATAATTTGTTTAAAAAAGAAGTGGTTAAAATGAAAAATACTACAGTTCTTTGGTTTTTTTAAATGCCCAATCAGCATCCATAATCCTTAATGGGATGGCCCTAGGGCCATTTTAGCAAATAAAATGGTCCTAGGCCCATTTAGGTAATTAAAATAAAACTAGGGCTATCATAGCAAATAGCCCTTTTTTAAAAATGGTTTGGGGACAAATTTCAAACTTTTTATTTTAATTATATTTTATTGTTAAAGTAAAAATATTTCAGCTTTTTTTATAGATGGCTGTGAACTTATCAATTCAGAATTTTACATTTTTTTTTTTTTGCAAAATTTTGTAAAATGTTGATATTTATACTCCGTTCCAAAAAAAAGTGAGATTGTATTAAGAATTTTTTTTTAATGAAAATAGCAATAGCTACATGCATAGGGGTGTGCGCACATGGGCGGAGGGAAAGGGGGGTAGGGTGTGGTCGCTCCCTCTTGTCGGTGAGCAGGGGTGGAGGCAAAAATTACGGTGAAGGGAGGCTAGTTATAAATTAAAAAACAAAATAGCAAAATTTTATAAATATAAATTCAAAATAATACATTAAAAATAATATTTTAAAAAATAAAATAAAAATGTCACTAATAACTGCGATGAGGAGTTGAATCTTTCAATTTTGCATATTCTGAAAACATTGCAAATAAACCTTTCTTGTTGTTCTCCTTCAAATTTGTTGCCAAACAAAATAGACCTTCAGGCCTTTCTTGTTGTTCGTGCAAAGTACTGTTGTTGTATTTTAGTTGAAAAAAAACTGGTATTTGCATGTAGTTCTAAATTATGTGTGGAAATATATTCACTGAATTAGGGCATAACAAGACTGTATGTTGCATATGGATATGCCTAAATTCAGCTAGACCAGCTTTTATTTGCCAACAAGATTTATTCTTCATTGATTGTTGTTCAAATCATGAACACTTTTGCGGGATAAAACAAACTAGAGCAATGATATAGTGCCCATAATACACCCTTTCGGCCTAACTCTTTGAATGATGAACAAATTAAATGAAAAATCACATATACAAACACAGATAATGAACCCACAAATTCCCCTTCAACTCCAATCTAGCTTTATCTCAACGAAAAGAAAGAATAACAAAGCCATAGTGAGTTTCAATATGCACATTGAGTAGATGCAATTAAAAACTATTTATAACTGACTGATTAAATCATCTTGTGCCACCAAAAATAAAAAGAAAAAATAAAATTCACATTTTTGTGCTCCTCTTCATTTTCAACATAAAAGCAAAAAGAAGGAAGAAATGAATATAGGAAATACCCAAAATAAACACATAAATGTCTATAATATGAAGTAAAACATAAACAGGAAATTAAAAGTTAAGATGAACCTAGCAAGCAAGGGAGGTAACAAGAACATGACAACTCTTTTGTCATCATATTGCATCCTTAAAGGATTATCCAATAAGAACTTGGCATTTTACCCAAAAAAACCTAAAACTTAGAAAAGTTGAATAGGAAACCTTACGAAAGAAATTTTTATTCAGTTCTAATTGGTTGGAAATCATTCAAACACAACAAACCTAATTAACCAAAACCCAAGATATCATAAGTTAATTAAATCCTACTCTTCCTTGATAAATCAGGGAAACCAAACCCATTTCATTCATCATAACAACTTTAGGTCGACAAAGATTCATGGCTATGGATGGGAAGGTTTAAAGATGTAGGTGGAAGGAGGGGCGACCCTGGCGGGGAAGGGGGGCTCGAGCAACGAAGTCCACTCAGCTCGCCGGCGAGAAGGGGGGCAGCCGCCCCCCTTGCCCCCTTTTCCCTCCCCCCTTGTCGGTGAGGTCAATGGACCCCATTGCTCAAGCCCTTTGCCTCCGTCCTCACTGGGGCCTCCTCCTTCCCCTGCCAGTCGACGTTCCTTTTCTCATGCCGCTCCCCTCCTCTGTCGGGTTGTCCAACCATTCTTTTTTGCTCCCCGGTTTACAGCACCGAAGAAATGAGTCGCCAAGCCGCCGTGGAGATGAAGAGCGTCAAAGCGGTTCTTTTCTAAACCCGTTTCCGGTGTTTTTTTTTGAATAACTATTTTACCCATGATTTGCATGTGATATTACCCCATCATACTTTTGTTTTGAAAATTTAAATTTCAGTATTATTCTGGCCATGCTGCGTCTATTTTTTTTGTTTATATTTAATTTGTTTTGAATTAATTAATTTAAAAAAATAATAAGAAAAAATAGATAGAATTTTTTAATTAGTTTGTGGAATATGAAAAAAAATAAACTAGATTAGCGTTGGATAAACCAGATAAACTTGTAAATAAGATCCTGAGATAAGCTTGTTGATAAGATCCTAATGTTATTTATCTTAATTTTTTTGGATATATATTATTTATCTTAATGTATTATTTTGAATTTTTATTTATAAAAATTTGTCACTGAAATTTCGGGCTCCACCCCAGTGTGTGCACATGCCAAATTTAATCATTTAGTCTCCTTTAGTCGACAACAGGAGATTTGTCCAGTAAACCACAGTCACAACAGTGGATTTGTTATCACTATTGTGTCTAGTAAAACTTGAACTCAAGAACTCCTAAATGTTTCACACTTATTTTTTCAGATTATGGGCTCTTTAGTGAAAATTTATTTTTAATAAATATTATTTTGAAAGATAAAATTAAATTTTAAATCTTTCGTTTAACTTTATTTTTATTTTTTCATTTTAATAAAAAGCCTTACAATTATTAACAAACTTTCTCTTTGCATATGTGATTAAAAAATCTTACCTAATTTTAAAGTAGTTGCATAGTCATAATTTTAAGTAGTTATATATAGTCTACCCTCTCCCAACTACTTTGCATAGTTCATTTTTCAACCCACCAAGCACCTGAAAAGTTAACTTTCCATGGGAAAGGTTAAATTCTCTAAATGGTCTCTCTGCTTTTCTCTCTCTACCCTTTTAGTCCATCTACTCCAATTTAATCCTAAAAGTCATTCTACTTTTTAATTTGGGCCAATTAAATCCAAACCGAAAACATCGTCGGTTCTCCCGTTTCATTCGTCTGACGTGGCCTTCGTCTGAATTTTATATTATTAAAAAATTAGAATGTTCCAACCTGTTCTTAGCCAAGGGAGTTGATTAGGGCAACGATGTGGAAGACGAGATGGTAGATGGAGTAGGAGGAGATGGTGGAGGAGGAATCGGTGTCACCAAAACCACGGAGGTCAGGGGCGACGGCGTGGTAGCCTTTGTCGGCGAGGCTGTTGCTCTGGTGACGCCATGACTACCAGAGCTCCAGGAAGCCATGGAGCATGAGGACTACTGGTCCGGCAGCCACTCCCTTCTCCGCTATGTGGATAGCTATGCCGTTCACCTCCACTGTCCGATGACTGATCCCCTCCATCTCCTTCTTTTTCTCCTCCTCCTCTTTTTTCTCTCTCTCTCTCTCTCTGTCTCTCTCTCTCGCTTCGATGGGAGTTTGACTAAATTGAATAATAATGATGCAATATGGGATAAACCAATGGTAATTGAAATTTATGAAATTAGAAGAAACTGATAAATATGGCTATGGATCATAGTCTAAAAGTTGATAATTTTGTAATGTCAATCAATTATGAATTAAAGTAGGAAACAATCCATTGTTTATCACTCATTGATGGACCTTAGGCAACCAGAGCTCCGGGAAGCCATGGATCATGAGGACGACTGGTCCATTCCTTTTCCTTCTCCGCTATGTGCATGCCTATACCGTTCACCTCCACTATCCAATTATTGATCCCCTCCATCTTCTTATCATTTTTGTTATCTTCTCTTCTCTGTATTTTATAGCACGTTAGTCCAGTTAGGGCTAAGAGCTTGAGGTCTTGTAAGGGTAGGAGCTGCTTTCCGGTCGAGCTAGGGCAAGCGAGGATAACTACCTTAGAAGGGGGACAGTCTCCTGCCAGGGAGGAAGGCTCATTTGGTTTCTCTGATCCGGATGTGATGACCGGATCCGGATCCGAGTACTCAAATGGGGACACGCTGGACTAGAACATTCTAATTTTTTAATAATACAAAATCCAGACAAAGGCCACGCCAGACGAATCAAACGGGAAAACTAACGACATTTCTCGCTTGGGTCTAATTGGCCCAAATTAAAAAGTAGAGGGATTTTTAGGATCAAATTGGAGTAGAGTGACTAAAAGGGTAGAGAGAGAAAAGTAGAGGGACTATTTAAGGTATTTAACCAAAAATATTACTTTGTCACATACCAATCAACCCCTTAATATTTTGTCAAATAATGAAATAAATATAACATAAGGAATAAATGGTTCAAATATGCAAATACTACATAAATTCATGAACAAATGCTACATCAAGAATAACCACAACATTCTTGATATGACAACAATTATTCCATAAAAAATAAATATTACATAAATCCAAAGAGCGTAAATATTTACAAGTAGACCAAAAAAATACTATGTTGAACAATTAGAATTTGAGCTTGAAAATGAAACATCTTCCTTAACATCAACAACCATATTGGATTTTCTTTTAAATTGCAAAATTAACCATAATTAAATATTTAAAAATAATTATCAAAAAAATTCACACTAACATAAACTTTTAATGCATAATCAACTTAATTGGTTCAAAGGATGTTAACAACCAATCTCAAAGACACATTATCCCTCTTATGGTCTTTGAACTTAATGATGCTCAATAAGGACTAATCACTCAACGACCTATGTTAAATGTGTTTTTTGAGGCAATAGTGGATATTAGAATAGTCAAAATATCACGAGCCATGTTTGAGAGGTCTGGAAATCTCATTGAACAGGATTTCCAAAATGGCAAAACATCGAACTCCACATTTCAATTTAAATATATTTCTTCCAAACAAAGATCAAGTTCTAACTTTTGCATTTGAACTCCACTAACATAATCTTCAAATGTATCTAACTCTTGGATGTCATCATAACCCTTAGGGGGCGTTTGGTTTACGGTAATGATATATTACTATGGTAATGAGGTCGGGAATGTTATATCACTAGGAATGTTGTAGTAATGTGGGATTACTATATTTGGTTGAGAACTTATATTACTGGTAATCTTTCATTACCATGTTTGGTTAATCATGGTAATCATTTCAATAATATATCAAATTTACTCAAATACCCCAACATATAAAATTTTAAAAATTTTAATTTAAAGTATTTAGATAAATAAATAATTAAATTATAATATATATATATATATATATATATATATATATATAAATATAATTAAATAATTATATATTAAATAAATTTACCCAAATACCTCTACATATAAAATTTTAAAACTTTTAATTTAAAGTATTTAGATAAATAAATAATTAAATTATAATATATATATATATATATATATATATATTTTATATTTTATGTTTTATGTTATAAATATTTTAATAAAAATGGAACAAAACTAGGGTTTTGATAATTAGTATAATATGAAATTAGATTAAATGTGTGGGGGTATAATTGAAAAAAAAAAATTTCAGATTATCACCAACCTGGTAATCCAGATAGACACCTGTTTCGGTGGTAATCAGATTACCATCTTATATGGTAATATTTCACCATTGGTAATTACACAGTACCATTAACATTACCATTGCTACAGTAATCAAACATGTTAATCTAACCACATTACCACCAGATTCCCGGTAATGTTTTCACATTACCGATAACCAAACGCCCCCTTAGTATTATTACCATCCTCATTCACAATCATATTGTTTTTGGTACTCATAGTGTATTTGGAAAAAGATGTCCGATCCTTTTTATAAACTTCAAAACACTTATAAAGAGTATTAGCCTCATTTAAAGTATATTACCTAGCCTTTATCTCATAGACCTTAGTATAACAAATTCTCCATATGCATTTGACCTTATAATGAGAATCCAAAATCACAGCGCAAAATGAAATCAAGCTATACTCATACCAATAATTTGTCTAACTCCATTTGCATTTTTTTTAACCACATGTCAAGAAGGTTTCTGGTCATTAACCACATTTAGCAATTTATTATGAGTTTACCACACAATTCTAAAATATAAATTAGAAATAAGATATTTTACACTAGAAAATGCAAAAGTCATCTCATGAAAAAACTTCAAAAATTTGCAAGAAGTAGCAATATCATTTTATTCTGAATCAATTGGCTATATATAAAATCACTATCTCGTTCACCCAACTACAAGAAAATTGACTTGCAAAGAAGTCCCACAAGTATGTCATAGATAGAGTTCCATCTCATAGGACAATCAAAACACATTTTCTTATAATATCCAAATTTAACTTCTATGGGTAGATTACTTCACATATTTAACACTAAGATATAATTTGTCAATATTTAACATAACAAGATTAAACCCTGATTGCACAACCAAATTCACTATGTGAAGGCAACATCATATATGAAAATTTTGCCATCACAAGGAAGAAACTCTTGATGGTTAAGACGAATCTTAAACAATGAAACAACACAATCATTCATATTTAAATTATCTAGTGTGATACAAAATAATTTATGTTGAATGTTCTTGAGCAACACAATAATTAAAAATTATCATAAAGAGATGGAAAGAGTTTAACATGGATAACCCTTTTATGCAACAACCATTCATGATTAACAAAATGAGTTGTGACACAAATATAATGATTCTCAGTAATAAATTTCCATGTGTCAAATATCAAGTATATTCTACAAAGACATTATGCTAAAATATCTGTCAAGTTCTATTTTTCTTACTAAATAGTGACATAATATCTTTTATAATTATTTTTTGTACCCATTATTTTAAATTCAAAATATGCAATTGCCATTATAACTAACCATGAATCTAAATATGGGGAAATCATGTTAAGATTTATAAAAATTTATAATTCTATACGAAATTTCCTTTTTTAAGTATACTTATGAAGGGGATAAAAGCATCTATCTTTCTATATATTATTAAGTAAAAATAAATATTTAGTTAAATCCAATGGTATACAGAGGATGAAGAAAAGCATTTCACCTATTTTTATATCATTATTAGTAAACATATAATTGGGCTTAAATGTATGTAAGTGGCATATATATATATATATATATATATATATATATATACAAGAAAGAAGAAATTATTTTGTTAAAAATAATATCTAATTTTATGTTATTTTGTAAACAGAAATAAAGACATTTTTTACTCACCTAGTTTGCCTTAAGAAATTGATCTCTAATTCTTAGTAAAGTTTTTTAAAAAAAATCTGTAAGTTATTGTAATTCTTTAAATATCTGAAGTATCCATTTGATATACAAAAATTTAAGGAATGATACAACATCAATTTTTTTAATCACCCTTTGATTTTGCAAATAGGGGTAAAAATGCAACACAAAAAAGTAATTAAATATAGTACAACTTCATAAATTTTTTATACTAAAAACCACGGAACAAAAATTTTGCCAAAGTACTGTTAGAGAAAGAGGAATTGAATGAGTTTAGGTTTCCTAGATGTGAGATTATAGCCTTGTTTGGATTAAGTTTCTGGAAAGACCAGAAGTATTTTTTTATAAGTTAAGCATTTCTGTGTTCAGAAAAATTTGTTTGTGTTGGTTTTTCTGTAGAAACAAAAGTTGATAAAAAAACTAAAATACTACTTTTTTCATAAGCTTCTCATGTGATACTCATGGGAAAAGCATTTTCAGAAGCTATTTTGAGAGTTATGAAATTACGAAATTAATCATATAAAATAAAAAATTGACTGTGTTTTTATATTTTTTTCTTAAATTTTGTCACTACCTTAATAGTTTTCTCTACATCCAAGCTTCATAATAGAGAATTTTTTCATGTTATTATCATTATTATTATTATCGTTAATCGTTGTTGTAATAGTCATGACAATGTTGATTTTGTTGTTGTAATGTGAAAATATTATTGTTCTAATTATCATGTTTGGTATTTAAAATTTAGTTTTATGTGTTTTGTTCTTATTAAACAACAACAATAACAACAACAATATTATTATTATTATTATTATTATTATTGTCAATAATAATTATTATGTTTTGAATACATAATAGTTGAAATATTATAATAACTCAGTGAATGCATATTTTAGTAATTTACTATTGAAAAACACTTTATACATATAAAAGTACTTCTACATTAACTTTATCCAAACATAAAATACAGAAAAACACTTAACTTATTTTGAGAAGCATTTTTTAAAAATCCTTCTACAAAATTAAAAAAAAAATATTTTTTTTAAAACCAATCCAAACAAGGCTTATATCATGTGGAGAGAATGTAAAGAGATAAGATTCATAGAACTTGCATATATTAATGAAGCATGATAACCCTTTATATATATAGTCACATGGATGTAAGTTGCCTCTTATGCAGCAATTTATAAATCATACTCAACAGTTACAACAAAATCCAAAGACAAACTATCCTTGGTTAAAATAAGAAAATAGGCCATATTACCCTTAACTTACATTATCTCAACAAAATATATTAAAATATGGCCTAACTACTTTTATATTTTTATGTTGTCCATTGAATATCAAATATAAAGCCGTATAAAAACTTGTATTGTAACACAACCAGGTGTACCGTGCTCTATCGCTTGTACTTTTCTCATATGCAAGCAAACTAACTCTGAGCATACTTTTGTTATCAAAAGAAACCTATAGATCGCCATTCTTAAGAAATTATTTTTTATCATATTCTTATTTCTTCTATCTTCCTTAATGAGCTTGTTTGAAACTGCATGATAGCCGATGTGGTCAAACAAACCCGCATAAGCTAGTAAGAGCAAATGCAAGGTAATACACACCTCACAATGATAAACTCTTCACACCACTTGTGTGATTGCCAAGGCTGGTGCTAGCTTATCTTTTGAGGAAGCATGAGCTCTTCGATGCAATGAAGCGAATAAAGATAAAAATAATTTTTAAAAAAATAAATTAAAATTAAAAATATAACATACTAAAAAAATAATGAATTTAAAATTTATGGATTATTAAGGTGATTAAAATATTAAAAGAATATTTTGGGTAAATGGAAATGAGCAATGCTATATTTACTTACTATGCTGTCTATTTAGATAGCCCCAATGATGTGGATAACAAGTTAACTTCCAGATTATCATCCGCGTTATTTTTCCTTCCATAAACTTCAAATTCAAATAATATAAATAATAAATTTTAAAAACTATAAAAAAATTATAAAACCCGGAGTCTAAAAACTTAAAATCTTAAACTCAAATACTACTAAACTTTAAAAGGGGTTTGACGTTTATAATTTAGGGTTTAGGGAAGTATTTCAAGTTTATTATTTAGAATTTAAGGTTTAAATCATGAAGATAAACTAGTTTTTTTTTTTAAAAATAAAAAATAAGAATATGTGGACACTGATGTAAATGTCAACTTAACATTTACGTTATTTAAAAAGTTTTTTTAAAACTCTATTATGGGGAAAGAGCTTCGAGGGCAGAGCTACATTTCTTTCCATATTTATTCCATTTATTTAAAAAATAATTATATATTATTATACTATAAATAACACCATCTATAAATATTACATCCATTTACAAAATGTATAATTTATTTTATTCATCTTACTTATCAGGGCAGGCCTACTTCGGAGCCCTAATTTCATTATCGCGCCAACTTCCCGATTAAGAGGTCAAGAGCAAACTCCAAATTTCGTTTTTTTTCCTCCTCAGTGGTGGCCAGCTCGTAGTGCTCCGATCCGGAGCATCCATGGCGGACGATGGTGGGAGGAACGTGCTAGAGACGGCGCGCGCGGATCGCGCCGTGTGGCTGATGAAGTGCCCTCCTGTGGTCTCCCGCGCATGGCAAGCCGCCGCGGCATCGTCGTCCTCTTCCGAACCCTCGGCCTCGCAGCCCGTTGTGGCTAAGGTCGTCCTCTCCGTTGATCCCCTCTCCAAGGACGAACCCTCTTCCGTCCAGGTATCGAATCTTTGTTTCTCTGGCTGGCGCTGATGGATTTGTTGAAATTTTGTTTTCGTTCGGGAATTTATTGGTTTCCTTTTTGGTGGTGGTGTTGATTGTGATGGGTGTTTTCATGAAATTTGTTTGATAATGCCCAGATTAATTTGAGGTTGTCCTTGTCCTTTTGGTTAAACTGTGAATTGCTTAATCGACGACTATAGGTGCTGGTATATTTTGGTATGTCTTTAGCAGTGAATGATCTGCGGAAAATATTAGTACTTTTGAGAATCCTCGAGGTCTGACTTCTTACCGAATTGTCATATGCTGGTTGGAAAGTTTTATAGTTTTGTCTTGCACTTGCAATTATCTTTTTCAAGTCCGCGCTCGGTGATGTGGCATGTGAGTGTTGGCCTTGGTGTACTTGTAACACTGGTTGCTGGTGATCCTTGTGTACAAATTTGAGGTGAGAAAAGTTGGCACATGCTAACCTCTGAAACTCGAACATAATGTTGGTTGGCCTTCAACAATTTTTAACATATATCCTGCCCAAATTTTAGGGTTTTATGGGGGTTTAGGTAAATCTTTTAAGTTACATACTGAGATTTGAGGAGGACAATAGAAGCACGTAGAAAGAAGACAAAAGGACTTGGTTGTGTTGGAAACAAAAGGAATCTATTTTTTAGGGAGAATCCGTTGTGTTGGTTGGATGACTGCAGTTTATGGTCACCATACAATGATCAGGAACCTTAGAAATGGGAATGACTTTGACATTGATAAGTAATATTTACATCAATCTTTCTGAGGTTTAGCTTTTCTAAACGTGGGAGCATGTAAAGTGTCATCTGAACTCCAGCCATGTCTTGTCTAAACAATATAAAATAATCAAGAGGCTTTTGTTGCATGAAAGTTCATACAAATTTTGTCTGGTCTTTGCTGGCTAAGACATTCAGTTTCTACCTTCTGAGTTTGATGTTGTGGGTTCAAAACAATATGAGATTTCCACCTACGCTGCATATGATTGTACTGGGTTGTAGCTAAAAAGTATGCAACACTCCTTCTCAGTGATATGCAGAAGAACATGCATGCTTATTTTGTTTTAATTTATTCAAGGACTTTACTTGGCAAAGATGATACATCTATACATATTTTTGGTTTCATACTAATTGTATATTTCCATTTGATGTTGTTCTCCTTGGAATGACAGTTCAAGATGGAAATGGCCCAAAATGATCCTGGAAACACACCTAAAAGTTACTCACTCAATATGTTCAAAGACTTTGTTCCAATGTGTGTTTTCTCTGAATCAAGCCAAGGTATGAAGAAGATTGTCCATACTTTCATGCCTTCCTTGTTCACATCATGTTGTCAGGCCATTTCTTTGATTGGTTGCAATGTTTATATGCCCTGCTTGGCATAGCCTGTTGACTTGACTAACTTTTCCTAAGTTTCTTGCTTCTTTTCATGCGCAGAAAAAAAAATTTGGTGTACAGTCACTTTCACTGAATCATGCATATTATCTGTTAAAATTTATTGAAGACAAGTTTCTATGATATGATGTATGATATGATGGTTTTCACATATCACCTTGATATTATGCCATCACTGGAGATTTTAATGGGACTTTTGGACTGAATTTAGGATTGTTGAACCTAGTGGGTTATTTCACTATCAACATCAATGTTTTTTGGGCTTTGCTAGAATAAATTTATATCTTGTGTTAGTCAATATGATGGCATTCTTCACCATTTTTGTTAATTATCATAGTTTATTGTATTAAAAGCTTCAGATTAATAATGGATTTTTTTAAAGCAAGGATGCTATCCTTTCTGATTCATCTAGCTTGCAATCCTGGAATTCTGATCGCATTCTGATTCTGGGTTATGCATGCTGTGTTGCCATTATGGATGTCATTTGTAATGCCTTTTTTGGTTCATACAACAAATGAATAGTTGCATATTCCTTGTTATCGTTTAAAATTTTGTGGATAATATGTAGTAGGCATCAAAAGAATCAAGGAAACAGTTATTAACTGAAAATTGCAAGAAGTTCAGTATGGGTTAACTCTTCAAGAAGCTGGATCAATGAATTGGAATTTATGATATCTGTGATAATTTTAATCTTTATCGCAATAAAGATGAAAGTGGCCATATGAGATTATATTGAAATTGTTTTAGGGGAAATTGATTGCATAATGCCTGTTGACTATTGCCTTGAAATGTCTTGCAATATTCTAAAAGTTGTCTATGCTTCAAATGCCACTCACCTTTTAACTTTCTGGTTGAAATAATGAATTTCTTGTCAAAGAAAGTGAAAGAGTTGGTTTTCACTTAATTGTGATGAAAAACTATACCCTTGGGAGGAAGATTGATAAGATTAGGAGTGTTGACTGTAACACATTCATATGTTTCATAGTAGATCATTTTGTGGTAGTAATGTGACTGTGAGAATAGAAGTCAGATGGATACTTCTGTTAGAGTAGCATCCAAGGAATTATGTTTAATTTATTTTTGTGAGTGTGGAGCAAGTTATATGAACACTGGGTTTTCTCCGTTCTGAAGTGTGATGTCTTATTTAACTATCATATCCTATTTGATGAATTCTTTTCCTTGCCGCATCATTCATTTTAAGATACAATTGTATAAAAAGTGTCATGTCTCTGAGTTATAATCCCATTTCACTGTTGGCTCCACCTATTCTATTTTTTTGGAGGGAGCTCTACTTTTTGCTGCTGAAAGCTTGCATATGGAATGTAATATGTAGTAATTTAATATTGGAGGCCTTGGTTGTCACTTCTAACATGGAAAGTATGGTATTATTGCTGAAGAAGCTTCTGATATGACAAGGCTGTTCTTCCATGTGGATCATGAACCTACCATTAGTCATTCGGTTTCTGGAAATCTCAGGTTTTGTTTTTAGTGTGTTGTGCGCGATGGTCTTTCCCCCCTTAGTGATGAAGAACTATTGTCCATCCTTGAATAGTTAATAAATTAGTTGTTTGTGTTCCTGTGAACCCATCTATGTAACAACGTTTCATCATGGTAAAAGGTCTGATTGATCTCTGTGGGGCTGTAAAGAGTTCCTATGGTTGATCAACAAATTCAATAAAAAGTGATGAGCTGGGCATTGAGTTCAGTAAACATTGGGTTTAATTTCATATTTGAAGTTTAGAAAGGTACTAACTTTATGAGTCTTGGTTGCATAAAATAAATATGTGCAGTGTTCCAGACTTGGTTGATGAAAACGGTGTGTGGAGATAAGGCTTGGATTTGGTAGGCAGTGGTCTTGGAGATTTATTGACCTTTTGATAATATTATAGTCATTATAAATTGGCATCTATCTCACAAATTCAGAGCAAGCTCAACATTTTTAGTGGCTGGGTAAAAGATAAGGCACAATTATCAGCATTATGAAATTTGTTATTCTGCTTTGTTTTGAAGTTATTGAGGTGTTTCAATTCTATTTTTCATCCCAATGCGCTGTTGAAGATTGAACTCATTTAATAATTTCTATGTTTTCCTTTTTCTGACTTCAATCATGAAACTTGATTTTTAGGAAAATATTCAATAGAAGGAAAGGTGGAACATAAATTTGATATGGAGCCTCATAGTGATAATTTAAAGGACTATGGTAAACTGTGCCGGGAAAGGACAAATAAGGCTATGATTAAAACTAGACAAGTCCAGGTGTGCCATTTGCAGATGCTCTTGTTTTTTTATGATTTCCTTGGAAATTTCTGCTACTATACTCCTTTGAGTCAACTATTTTTTTTTTCTTTTTTGCTTTTATTCTATTAGGTGATTGATAATGATCATGGTGTGCTTATGAGGCCAATGCCTGGCATGGTTGGCTTAATCCCTTCTGGTTCAAAGGTAAGTACTATTTTTATTGATTTAAATCATACCCACTATTAATCTGGTAACAGATAAATTAGAGCAAATGGGTTGAAAATTGCATAAATATGGTATAACAGGGTCCCAGACTGCAAGTTATTAGATTCTAGGCATGGAATATGTTGGGAAATATTAAATCTCAATGTTATTATTGTGATTCCTTTTCCTTTTTGTGCTATCTCTGATTAATAAGTTGATCAATTCTGCTTCAATGGGCTGTGCTGGGCCTATTTCCATCTGCTATTTGGGTTGCAGGTAAAGATAATTGCAATCATGACCCTGGAATGAGCTAATCATTTGGATAGAATCTAGTCTTGGTTGTTGGAAAAATCAGGTCTTGTTCCTCGTCTAGCTGACCTTTTGAACCATTATGGAGTTCAGTTAACCAATTAGTTCCACTTACCTGAAATACATATTAGGCTTGTAAATAACCAAGTATATGTATAGCCTCTACCTCTTTGTTTGTGGCATTTATTTTTGTTGTAGAACCTTTGCGGGATGGTTTTATAACAATCTTTCATTCAGTAATGGTTGTAGACTCTTGTATATAAATTTCTGTGCTCAATATTCATACCTTTGAAGTCTGTTGGATCATATAAGCTCGTGTTGCATATGCTGAATATTTCTGTTGGTGTAGTGCATGTTTTGAGATGAAATTTTCTTTTCCTTCAAGTTTGAAACCCAACCATCCATCACACAATTATTTATTTGCTTTCTGCTACCAGGAAAAGAAAAAGCCAACACCAACAAAACAGTCTGATGTGAAAAGAACAAGGAGGGACCGGCGAGAGCTGGAGAACATAATCTTCAAGCTTTTTGAAAGGCAACCAAATTGGGCTTTGAAGCAACTGGTCCTGGAGACAGACCAGCCTGAGGTACCCTACCAATTCTTATATTTCGAGCTTCGAGTTGTAATGCAGCTGATTAAATTCATAGAATGCCCTCCTAACCTAAAATTCCTAGAATGTTACATTTGACAATATGAAGACTCTTTTAATTTGATACTTGCATATTTTAATCATTTTAATTTTGGCATTCCTGATAACCCTTAAGTTATTGCCACCAAATAAATATACTGTATATTTTAGCAAAATTGTTCTAATGACCTTAACCTGTTTGTGCTAATTAACCTTTTAACAGAAAATTACATATTAAGTTTGTTCACAGTGTTTCTATTTCCTTTATTCCCCCAACTCCACGCATAGTGCTAATGTCCTTGCTTCCACACATGCAAATTGTCCTCAATGGCTGGAGTCCTAAAATGTTTGGGAGTGAATGGACAGATTCATGGAACATTGGTTTTTATCAAGTAGTTTGGAAACTCTATTGCCATGACTTTTTCTCATTCATGGAAATCCTGCTTCTTGGTATTTTCATCCAAACCTAGCCATGTTTCTGCTTCATCTGTTTTCGAAGACAGTCGGTCGGTCAGTTCTGTCCTTATTGCAATGCGAACATTAATTCGGCAGATCTTCTGTCCAAATTATAACGTGAACATGCATTTGACTAAATCTAAACTGTATTTTAGGCTGTGTAGAATGTTTTGTTTTCTTACTGCTCTGTCTTGTTTGTGTAGCAATTCCTGAAAGAAATATTAAACGACCTCTGTGTTTACAACAAAAGGGGACCAAACCAAGGAACCCATGAGCTCAAACCAGAATACAAGAAATCTACTGAGGATGTGGACACTGCTTAGGTACATTTTCTTTTTTTGGTAAGAACTTCACTGAGTACAATGGTGCGACAATATTGTATATTCAAGCCATCATTTTACTGTCATTTCCCAATCGACTTGTGGATCTACAAATACAGGACAAGTGAAAAATACATAATGGCTTAGGTCTAATCTGGCTAGTTTGACTTGATTTGTATTACATCCATGCTTTCTAAATCATACACATCATGTTTTCATCTAATTAGGAATCAAGTGTCATTTTTCTGATGGTTTATGTAAACCTAGTATAAATCTGATTAATTATACAGACTCGTGTTGGTTTTGCATTTGGATTTTGCGGTGTTATATGCACCCTCTTTTGGAAGTGCTGTATGGTCAATTAACGGTAAGCATATTTCAGTGGATGTGTGTAAACATCTTAGTTTAACCATAAGTTTGAGAAGGTTAAAGGAAGTGATATTTTGTTTAAACATGAAATTCTCGTTTAGTCCCTACGTTTGACGACACTGTTTTTGTTATGAAAACATGGTGGTTGTTATCACTTAATATATGGTGTTATTTATAAAGCTTTTTCTTTTGTTCAGTTTTTAAATTATAAATTTTGTCTATGATAACTGAAGTGGTGGTACAAAGAATCTAGAATCGGTTTGGCATAAACTTTTATATTAATAAATATTTTACCCAAAAAACACAGGCTCTGCACATTTTATAAATAGAAAATGAGCGTTGGCGTCAAAAGTAGAAACCAACATGGCATTTCTTTTTGTCTATGTAAATTTTGATTTTTTATAATTTATTTAATGTTTATTAAAAGAAATGCTCTTTTCCGTATGATTTGCTTACTGTGTGTTTGGCATAAACAATGCGGAATTAAATATGAACAACTTTCACGTGAACAGCCCACTCTGATCAGCCTAAAGGTGCAAGATGGGCCGGCCCGGCCCACCTTTCATGGGTGGTCGGCCCAGCCCGAAGTACGGCCCACGCCATCTGGGCCGGGCCGGCCGGCCCATATTTTTTAAAAATATTATAAAAATTATTAAAAATACTTTAAAAATACTAAAAATTAAGAAAATATTTTTTTAAAAAAATCTAAATATAGTAAATTTACATGAATACAATTATACAAGATAATTTTTTCAAATTTAACATAATATTATAAGATTACATAGAAAAAATAAAGATAAACTAAAAATAAATTACAAATAGATATAGAAAAAATTTTGACATTTATTTAAAAACTATGACAACAATTTAGAAAATTACAAGCTTCGAACTTCATTTGATTAATCAATTTCTTCATCAACACGGGTTGAAGTTGAACGCTCGGATGGTGTAAGGCCCTCTCCAGTATCACTACCTTCTTCATGCATTTGGTATTCTTGTAACCTATCTTCTGCTTCTAGCCAATCCTTCAGACATATGCACATTTGCACTGTTGCTTGGTTCATGCGGCTCCTCTTATCATCGAGTACCCTTTTTCCTGCACTAAAACAAGACTCCAACGCTACTGTAGACATCGGTGGAGTTAGTAGATCACGTGCCATGGCGGCTAGCACAGGATAGTTATGTTCTTGTTGTTTCCACCACGAGCAAATATTAAAGTTATTAATTTCTTCGGTAGTAAAAAAATCATTAAAATTATTATTTAAAAAAAGATTTAATTCATGCAAAGATCTAGTATTAGAAGAAGAAGAAGAAGCACTTGTAGATTTTCTTCTAATCATATTTATAAGATCGGCCGGAGATTTAGTTTTGGAAAGTGAAGAAGATTTTTCAAAATCTCCGGCAAAAGTAGAAGCTCGTCTATTTCCATATGTATGGTTATATTCATTATACATATCATGAAGCAAACAACGATATTCATCTTTGAAAATTGAATGATCAAGTCCCATGTTTTCATCATAAGAATCAATTATACAAAAAGTACCATCAATTTTAAAACGAGGATCAAGAAACATAGATAAAACGGGAAGAGGGTCAATTTTTGCAAAATATTTTTTAAATTTTAATTCCATAGGAGCAACAATGGGAGCAAAATTAGGATCACATCTATATTTTGCAAAAATTTCACTAATATAATATAAATGAGAAATAGTCATAAAAGTAGTAGGATAATAAATACCGGAAAAAAAAATAGTCGCGGAATTGAAAATTTCCAAAAACTCCTTTATCATATAACTAACTTCCCAATCATAATTAGTTATTCCAAGGTCGGGAAAAAACTCACGGCAATACATTGTAAGAACATCTTTGTAATCATAAGCACAATCCAACATATTATAAGTTGAATTCCACCTATGAGGAACATCGGAAATAAATTTTTTATATTTTTTCCCCATTTGCCTACAATATCTTTTGAATTCATGCCTTCGTGAAGAAGAGTTTTTTGCATATAAAATAGCTTCTCTAACTCTACGAATATGAAGATCAATAATTTTCAAACCATCTCTAACACATAAATTTAATATATGGCATATACAACGAACATGAAAAATTTTTCCGGAAAACATAGGATCTAAATGCATTTTTAACATATCAACGGCACAATTATTTGCCGAAGCATTGTCAAGAGAGATTGAAAATACAAATTTTTCAATTTTGTACTCATTAATAGTACGCATAATGTAACCGGCAATATTACTTGCGGTATGTTGATATTCTAATTCAATAAAACTCAAAATACGTTTTTGCAAAGTCCAATTATTATCAATATAATGAGCGGTAACACAAAGATAATCGGAATTATTTTGAGAAGACCAAATATCGGAAGTAAGAGAAATTTTAAATAAACCTTTAGAAATTTCAGAAATTAAGTTTTGTTTATATTCTTCATAAAGAATAAGACAATATTTTCTCATAGTAGTCCTTGAAACGGATTTAAAATTCGGATTAAAACCTTTAACTTGCATTTTTATAAAAGCGAGATTTTCAACAAGATAAAAAGGTTGTTCATTTTGAACAATAAATTTTGCAATCCATTTTCTTGCATTTTCATTAGAAAAAACAAAAGTTCCAATACTTGAATTTGTAAAACTAATTTGTGTTTGGGAAGGAAAATTAGGAGAGCCGGCCATTATAAAAAAAAAAAAAAAGGTTTAGGGTTACCTCAACCTTGATGATGTAAATTTAATTCGTGGTTTTTCTTGAGAATTCCGAATTAATTAATTGACGAAAAGGTGAGGGAATTGCCGGCGTAATGAAATGCTTGAGCCGAATTTGACAAACTTCAAATCTTGAACTTGAAGAGATTGAGAATTAAGAGAGCTTGGAGTCTTCAATGCTTGAGAGATTAGAACAATAATGAGTAATTTGGTGTAGAGAAATATGTACATGTTTGTGGGTATTTATAGGTTTTTTTAATTTTTCTAATTCCCAAAATACCCTTGTAAACTAGCCGTTTATTGTTGTTGAAAAGGGTAAAAAGGTAATTATATTTTAAAGTGTAAAATACCCTTGTAAACTAGCCGTTTATTGATGTTGAAAAGGGTAAAAAAGTAATTATATTTTAAAGTCTAAAATACCCTTAAAAACTAGCCGTTTTATAGTTGTTAAAAAAGCTAAAAATGTCATTTTGTAATGTTTAAATTGATTGGGTAAAAAAATAAAGAAAAAATCCTGCCTGGCCGTGCCGGGCCGGCCCGGAACGGCTAGTTGTTGCGGGCCGTGCCGGGCTGGCCCGCGTGCTCGGGCCAGCACAGCCCATAGCGGGCCTGGCACGGCCCAAGGATGTGCGCCGTGTCAGCCTGGCCCGGTACTGTAGCTGGCCGGACTCGGGCTGGCACAACCCAAATCGTGCTGGGCCATGCCGGGCTCGAGTCGACACAGCCCAGTTTGCACCTTTAGATCAGCCCCATTGTCCATGAATGAGAATGGCCCGGCCGCACTGCAGTAGCAGGAGATGTGTCTGGTTTTGACCCTCTCATTGCTGTGCTGTAGCGAATCCCTGTTTTTCTGGCTCTCTGTCTCACTCTTTCTCTTGAATGCATTGTACGCATAACTTTGCCCTTGATCTGAGTCAAGACTTTTAAAAGGTCATTCCGGAAGGAATTTTTTACCACTTCAAGTTCAGATAATTTTCTTTTTTTTTAAAGAAAAAACAATCGCTGGATTTTGCAACTACTTTAACATCATCAATTTTTATTAAATGTAAAAATTACCTTTTTAAGACACTCAGCAAGTAAGGCTTGTTTTTCTTATGTAAATTATTATCTAAAATCATGATTTTTATGGAGTTCAAATTTTCAAAAAAAAAAAATTACTGAAAAGTTCAAAAAGACCGAAATCCGTGCTTGTTTTTTAAATACCAAAAGGATAACTTTATATATTTTTCTAATATTATTTTACTCGTTCTAAACTTAACATCTATCTGTTAATAAAAAAAACTAAGATTTTTTTCAAATTATAAAACTAAAATAATGTAAAAATATTAAATTTACCAAAAAAAAAAAAAAAAAAACGAGAGGAACGCTATTTGTTGAGGATCTAAAAGAATAATTAAAATAAATTAGACAGAGATATAAAAGCAAAAACCATAATTTTAAATTTAAATATTTTGTGCAAATGGAAATGTTTCAGAGATAATATATGTATATATAATAAATATAAAAACCTTTCCCACCTTTTTTTTTTAATTGTTGTGATGCATTGCGTTTACATTATCAATAGATATCATGTGAGTTCTGAATTAAAACCTGGCTCAATAATCGACCTGCATCATCTTCAAAGAAGATAAAAAATTAAAAAAAAAAAAAAGAAGTGAAAATGACATAATTATGTGTAACTCAAATGAGTGGATTTGATTCAAAGATTGACTTGTTCAAAGGTCTCATGCCTTGGCGACCTACCGCCATGTTTTTTTATTTTAAGTTTAATAAAAACATTTATGGAATCAAATCCGACAAAGTCCAGCAATTTGGCTTGACTTCTTTTAATTAAATGTTTACTCAACAAAGTCCTTGTCATCATCTGGTGGATTCTCAGGAGTAAAACACTATATAAAAATAAACAAGCAGTGTATATTTTTCACTATTTATATAAAATAATATTTCTTGCATAACCCTATTAATATAAATAATTCCTAATATACTTTCATAAAAATTATATTTATTTGTATATCTATTTTTTTAATCATTTTTGTATAATTATTTTATTTTATTTTTTATTTAAAAATATCAGGGCTTATAAATAATTACTCATTTTTGTGAAGTTATGCAAACAAAAATTCATGTTATCACAAGTATATTATTATAAAGCTCAAAATCATATTTAAGTTATTTTTTAATCAAATGTCACAAGCATTCGTCGGTAGCACAGGTATGGAGTGCAACCTCAAACTTAATAAACACTTATATTATCACCTTGTCCTGAGCTTGGATTCAATTTTGGATTTTTTTTTTGAATTTTTTTTCTGAAATAAATATTATTTATAAATGATCCGATACCAATAAGCTAAGAGTCTATGATAAAGATACCATTTTTATAGGCGGATTAATTATATTATAATGAAAAATTAATGGCCTTATTGAAATAAGATCCATTATGTATTAATGGGTCAACATCCACCTATAAGGTATCATTGTCTATGCATTAGAACTGACCATTCAATAGATTTATAAAATTTGCATGATTCTATCTTGTTTTAATTAAAAAATAGATTAACTGCCAAACAAGATTGTTTGATGTGCACAGTTGACATGAGAAAATAAGATTGTTATATATTAAGACTGAAAGTTGCATCACTGAATATTATTTTTTAATTAAGTTTTATAAATATTGTAATTGCAATTTGCAAGTCAAAGTTAGATATTAGTTTTTACTATAAACTAGTGATGGTGGTGAAGCAAACCTTTAAAAACTGAGGAAAATAAATTACCATTTCTTTTCACAAAGGCAGTTTATGGTTTTTTTTTTTAATTCTACTGTTATTGTTATATATTTTTTAAAAGATTATATGCTCTTCATTAGTTTCTCTGAAATAGTTTTTCCAAATGATGCTGATAGTAAGTTAGCATTTACACAGTATTAACCCCATTTTTTTTTCAATATTTTTTTAAAAATTAGTTTTTCTTTGATATTTAAACCCTGAATCATAAATAATAAACTCAAAATTCTTTCTTAAACCTTAAATGTAAATAGCAAACCCCATACCAGATTAAAGTTTTAGATTTAGTATTTAGCATTTAGGGTTTTAGAATGTTGAGTACATGTTTTACAATATTTGTGTTTAATATTTTAGAATTTTAAATTTGTGGTTTTATTATTGTTTTTTTTTAATATTAAAGTTTTATAATTTTTCAAATTTAGGATGTTTTGAATTTGTAGTATATGGAAGAAAAAATAAAGCTGTTGATGATGTGCATCTACATTATTCCGAAAATTTATTCCAAAAGCTTAATATGTAAATATTGTACTACAGTTGTTTGTTTCGGGGAGGATTCAAAGTCAAATTCCACAGCTCTTACAGAATCAGGACATAAGTGTTGTTAAATTTGCGGTTGTGATTTATATACATATGTACCTCCTGACAAGCATTTCTTAAAAAAAAAAAAAAATATTGTATTGCTTTAATAAAAGAAACTTTTTTATTTCATATAAATGTTATCTTGGGCTACAGAAGCCAACAAATATACACAAAAGTTAAAAACCATTGTGTAACAGAGAATGAAAACAGTTTCATTAGAATTACATGCATTTGACTGTCAAATCAGTCCTAAAAGCATAAATAAGCAAATTTAAAATTATTTATCCTATTGGATATTTTATAGATATATTAATAAAAATTAACTAAAGTCATTCAAAACCAAAGTAATTGTAATAAGTGAACAAATTCTTATTTTTTAAAAAAAATTGAAATAAATATGAAAATTAATCACAATCAAAATAACACATACGTGCCATAATATGGATTGAACGAATTAATCGATAGAAATATTTTTGTGTCTAAATTTCTGGTAAAGTTGTTGGTAATTTATTTTTTTTTCTCTAAATCAAAAGTTGATATTTGAATGCCGTGGTTTATTTATAAATTTTTAAAACTAAAACTAAAATTATATGAAACAAGTACACAAAACATGTGGATATTTCTTATATGATCCATGAAAGATTCCTTAATTAATGTTGCTCATCAAGCAAATCTAATTTGGTCTATAGACCAAGCAAAACAGCACAAGTCAAAGCAAAGTCTGGGTATTTGGAAAAGGAGAGTTTTACATGCACCCCCCCAACAAATAACAAAATTACTTGCTGCCATCTCATTTTGCAAAGAATTATTTTTGTAAAATTTATTTTAATCGTCATCTCAAATGCGAACTCCAAGTCAAAGAAAGAACTTGAAAGTTGAACTCTGAAGAAGAAAGAAGAGGAGAAAAAAAAAGAGGTTGGAAGTTTCAACTTAACACAGGCTACGGATAATGCCAAAGGTGGTCATAAGAATTTTGATGCTTTTGAGATTGCCCAAGGGTATTTATGTCAAATAAAAAAAACATCTCTATCCCTTTGGAAGCAAGCATCATCTTTGGTTGCTCTTTTGGCATGGCTGTCACGGCCTCAACCGATCACCTTCAGCCGTGTGGTATCTGACACGTACCATAGTGACAGGTCAGCCTTCTTTGTAAGAACAACAGTTAGTAAACTCTTGTTTGCATCACAAGCACAACGAAATAAAGAAAGCTAGCAAAATCGGAAAATATTCATGGTACGAGAAACACGACACATGAAACCCATTTTGAAGAGAGAAAAACATATTCTCTTAGATTGAGAAATGTTTACAACTATGACAAAAAACCATCACCAAGAGGCATTGTCTCCTCCCAAAGACACATTAGACCCTATTACAAGAACTAACACAAATCCAAGGTTAATTGAGCCCCATGTCCAATACAGGTCTGGCGTGAAATCCTTGACTTCACTTAGCTTGCAGTGTCCACTGACGTGATTGTAGCTTCAACCAGCCACCCTTGGTCACAACGCATCGCAGTACCGGTCACGAGCGGTAATACTGCGTGCCATCCTTGCCCCTAGCTCGGCTACGCTTCTGACCGCGTGCCCACTTGTATACGCCTGCGTAATGCCTTGTCAAATTCAGAATAAGCATCTAGGTCTTCCGGCTTGATCAAGTGTCCCGCTCCGCCTAAACTTGCTAAAGATCCATACTCTAAATAATCTAAGTCTGCAACACTTGACTCTTGATATGGTCGCGCCTGCCCCACGCGCTTATCGGCCACGTGCACGCCCACAGTCCAGCGCGCGTTCGCCTCACGGTCTCAACACATGATCGTGCGGGATATTCCGCCCGCTCTTGGTCACGACACAACACACGCCTCGCGCTAACCGCGCGCTACCCATTCCACGCATTTGTGCGCTCTCGTGGCTTGGCCTTTGTTGAAATGCACGCCCGCTGACCAAGTGTAAGGTCATCAACCCTTACAAATGCTAGTGCCTGCTCCCATGTGAGATTTTCAAGTGGTTTCTTAAAACAGTTTATTCATTTAGGGCGCGTTAGTTTTGACGTAAGTGGAAAGAAGTGGTGGAAGTAGATTGGCTTCCTCCACTTCTCATGTTCTTTTCCTCTTAAGTAGGGAAGTGACCACTCCCCCACTTCAGACTGAAGTGGGTTTTAGTTAAAACCCACTTCAGTATTTTTTACACCGAAGTAGGGAAAAAACTCACTTCCCCCACTTTCAAAGATCCTTCAGAAGTTACACTACTTACACCGAAATGAATACTATAAGTGGTAAAATAAGCACTTCATGGAAAAAGACACTTCCGGCAAAATGAACACAGGGAGTGAAGGAAGTCATTTTACTTCCATCGCTTTCCACTACTTCAGGGAAGTGGCACTTCCCCCACTTTCGGACTTCCTCCCACTTATACCGAACTAAACCCCTTTTTTTTAAATATTTTTTATCGCAAGTAGTTTTCTTTTTTAATAAAAAACTCCATTATTGTTTTACCAACAATCTTATCGGCAAAATTGTAGTTTAAAAATTAAAATACATAATTTTTAAATATAGAGATGCGAGGGAAAGGATTTAAATATCAAAGTAAAAATAACCATGCACATTTTGATTTTGGTAATATTGACAAATTATACCACACACACTCTAAATCATCACATTATCTCTCATTTATTGCGGGGGATGGTGCAATAATGTACTTTCACTTTAATTTTATAAAAGTTGATATAACAATATCGAAGTTTAACTTACATTATAGTCTTGTTTAATTTATTATTTCATACATGATTCTTGTATCAAAGAAAATTAAATATTATTATCTTTGTAAATACTAAAAATAATATCAACTTAACCAAAAGCATTTTAATTGATTATAAAATTACATAAAAGTTACATCTAATCTGAACAATCTAATACATAGTTTAATGAATAGGTTGATCTTATTTGATTCATAATTTTATTCTTTTAGATATTTTATATTAGTTTTTAATATAATAAGCTTTAATTATCATCGGTTTTTCATTACTTGGATTATAAGCATCTTAAAACGTGTGAGCTCCGGACTAATCCAGGGTAAGATTATTGAGAACCTAATATTAGGGGGAGATCTCTTCAAATGAGCATTTTATTCATTCAATTCACAAATATTCAAATTAAAACCACTTATTTAAATTGTTCACTTTGACCCATCTCTGTTTATAACTTTAACTATCATCTTAGTTTATGTATTCAGATTATTTGACCCAACTAATATAACTCAATTAATATAAAGGTATCATTTATAAAATTTACAGTAAGTGAAATTAAAAGTTTTTTTTATTAAAATTTTATAATATATATATATATATATATATATATATATATATATATATATATATATATATATATATTGTTAACCATATCAATAATCAATAAATTATTTCAAATCAATTAAATATGGTGAATAAGATGACATAAATCAACCCATTTAGAGACAAAGCTATTAACCCAACTAACTTGGGCTTGGAATCAGATTAAATTAGAGAAAATATTAGCACAAAAGCAGAAACAAAGAAAAGCATTAAAGCCCCATTCTCCTTTCACAATAATAACTATAATTACTAATTTACAAATAGTGCTTTTTAGTGGTCCACATGAGGACATTTATGCAAGTAGAGTTTTTGAAAAAGCTCATTGACAAAGCCACAACACCAAACTAGTCTAATTGTTTATGTTTGGATTCCATGTGGAGAGAAATAGAAAGTGATTTTCTAATCCAATTTTAGTAATTTTTTCCTATAAAAACAAAGCACAATTAGTTCAGTGTAATTTTCATGTTAGATGTTGTTCCTCAAAATTATATTGATGCTCTCTCCTAATTAGGGTTGTAGCTGTGCTAGAGTTCAAGCTTATTATCAATCCAAAATTGAGTATATTGAGCTCAAATGTGAAATTAATTTAAAAAAAAAAATTATGTGAGTTTAGCTTGATTTCAGTTTCAAAAGCTTTAATCTCGATTATATTTTTCAAGCTATTAACTTGAGCTTAAGTAGATAAATTTTTTCTAATCAAGTAAATATCATCACTTGAAGTATGATTTTGACTAACAATTAAAACCATCAAAGCCATCCGATTTAGGTGGTTAGTGGAATTTTGGAATATCACATAGAGAAATTAACTGTACTAGAAGCACAACCCAATAACCTAAAGTGAGAGATAAGAATATGTGGTTAAAAGAATTTTACATGCAAATAAAAAAATCCATAACAAATAATTAAAATTTATAAATACATGATGAAATTTCGATTTGTTTGAATATACCCCTCAATAAAGTCCAGTATCATCCAAATTCTTTAAAAACTCTATTTTTTTCATATATATATATATATATTAAATTATTATTAAATAGTTTTAGATATATATAATAGAAAAATATACTAATATTACAATATTTAACAATATATTTTAATGATGGATATAGGGACGATGGGAGTATATGCTTGAAAAAGTTGAATTTTAAGGAGTATAGTATTTGGTTTTGTTAAGGGGTATATAGGTAAATCGGTAAATTTTGTGGACACGTAGAAAAAAAAACAGCTAACAAAAATAATACTTAATTAGAGAAGAATATATATTTTTTTTCCAACCCAAGAAAAATCCAATATTGAAAGGTGAAACATAAGATTCCATGAATATAATGACAAGGTATTTTGGAGGTTTTAATGATGTGAGAGATTTTAGGTATGTTCTTGTATTGGCTAGATTAATTCAATGCAATACAAGCAAGGAATAAAAGTATACAAGTTTATATCATTTATTTATTTATTTAGTTATAACTTATAATTTTTTTTCTTATTTTTTCAACAGGTTGTTTATAGTGACACAGAGATTCGGTGGATCATTTAAAATCAAAGTGCTTTTGCGTTCAAAATTTTTATAAATATTAAAGAAAACTCTATAAGTCGCCATTAATATTTTAATTTATTAATATTAAATCTTTATATCTATATATATATATATAATATTTATGTTTTTATTGAAAAAAAGCAAGGCAAATTAGGTATAAAAAGATACCTAAGTTGAAATATTAATTTTTTAACATGCATTGAATATGATTTATTTATTTTATAAGTAAAAAATAAAATAAAAATAAAAATAAAATTATATAAGCATTCACTCAACAAAGACTTTTATGATTTTGACTGGCACAACCAATTTTTGTCGTACTTATGTTGGCACATCACACGTGTATTGTTTGATATGATGCATGTTTTTGGTCAAGAATTCATAAACGCACTGCTTCTCAAATATTAATTCCAACAGCATCTTTCTACATGCATGTATGTGTGTGTATATCAACAACTCAAAGAGTCAAACCAATACCAAAGGGCTTGTAGCCCAGCGGTACTTCGGATCCCCTCATAGGAAAAGACGCGAGTTCAATCCCCCCGATCCGCTTTCCCCCCTTCCAAGAAGGTGAGGACGTTGTAGGCAATCCCTCCGCCACGCGCGCCTCTGAGAGTTGGCGCTTGTCGCCCTATCTAAAAAAAAAAAAAAAAAAAAAAAGAGTCAAACCAATACAACACTTGTCTAAATGAACATATAATAATAATAATAATATTATTGCATATATTTATTAAATTTGACTGGGGTCCTATTTAGGATTCAAACTTCAATTTGAATTAAAGTGGTTACCTAACTTCAATTTGTCATCCCAGAGATTTAATCTAACCTACTTTTGATAATATACATGCTAAATTTTCTCTATTAATACATACATGACATATTGTCTATCCAGCTGATAATTTTATATCAGCAGTTGACAAAGAATTACCGTCATTCACATCATAAAAAATAGGTTAAAATCTAATTAATGACCACTTGATAAAAAGAAATGAAATTGGATGACTATTTTGAGTCAAATTAAAATTTTGGCCCTAAAAAAAAAAAGAAAATTATAGTTTGATGCCTTATCAAAAAATTGCCTGCATTTTCACATTTATCAAGTTGTCACACAAAAATCTATTAACACATTCAAAAATATGCGCACATTAAAAGAGAAACATGATTAAGGATCAATGAACATGTAACTCATTTATTTATTTCGGAAGTCCATTCTGATTTGTTAGTTTTTAAGTTAAATAAATTATTTAATTCAATAGTTTGCATTTTATTTACCGGACAAAGTTGATTTTTTTTGATGAAATATGAATAAGTTATATTAGTGCATATTACTCAAAGCCTATAGCATATTTGTGCCCCCATTTTGCCTAAACTGATTAGATTTGAATATATTTTTTTAAGTAACTCAATGTAAATCAATGAAGATATCATTTTTGCTGGGACAATGTGTGTCAAAAAGGTGACAAATACAAGTTAACAACTGCTCACTAGCTTACATGTTAAAAACTTTCATATTATTATTTATTTTTGTTATTAACAAAGTATAAATTAATAATAAATTAATAACCTCTAAGATGTTAGCATGATAGAGTAATTTCACAAATGTTATACACACACAGATATATATATATAGATAATAAATCATCTAAGTAAATACATAAATTACTATTTATTAAAAATATTTATTAAAAGTCGTCGAATCATGATCAAGTGGCTATTATTTATATAAATACTGTATATTATTTTACTATTTATGTTATTTAGTATCATTTGATATTATTTGTCACTGTATCTAAATGAATGATAACCGTTAGATGTAAATCTAATTGTTATTGTAAATGTCACTAGATTTTAGATCCAGAGACTTTCCTAGATGATATATATATATATATATATATATATATATATATATATGAACAAAAATATGAGAAATTATAAATCACTGTATCATTTGATGTGTTTATGGAGACAATTAGATTACATTACAAGCTTAAAAAAACTTAGTCTAAATTTTTTATTGGTTGTTTTGTATTTTGTTAAAGGAAAAAATTTTAATCTCAAGTGAAAGTGAAGACACATGCATGTTAAAGTTGTACTCTACAACTACACACGCCTCTCCGAGTTTAATAAAAACATTGCATTAGAAATCTTGTCATGTCAATAAAGATTCTTGCCAATCTTTAAAAAATTCTCAAGTACAATGAGGAATGATTTTGACTTGAAATTAGTTGGATTACTTTTTAGCATGAAGTGATATGTTAATAAAATAAAATTTCTATTTTTGCACTTCAATCATAGAGTTTGACATAGATAAAAAAATAAATAAATTTTGTTGAATATTTTTTTGACGCATGATTTAAAATCATGCAGGGATCGTTTCATGAATAACTGAAAAAAAAATCTCAAAATTATGTGGGAATCTGGTAAAAATAATATTTGTTCTTGTGTATCTCTATAAAATGGCCATATCTACACATATACTTCTCATCTTATTAGGGCATACGAATTCAAATATGGTTACTGTATTTACTACACTGTATGAAATGTCCAAAGTACCTGAGTAATTGGTTAAAACTATATAAACAAATTATAACTATCTTTTTTCTCTTCTCTCTTGTTATTCTATCTGTTTAACAATGTTGAAGTATTTTGGATATCTATGAAAAGATGAGTTGTTTGTGAGAATGTATGACCAACTATGTTTTTTATAAGGGTATACATGCAAATATGCACTTTTTTTAGGATATATATAATTTTTGGTATAATTTTTTTTAACAAAGTGTGGAACGTAAGAGCAAGTTTAATAACACATATGCCCTCACTTTACGAGGGTTGCGTGATTCCATGTCAGGTCTTTTTTGAAATAAACATCTTTACAAAAGACCCAATAATAATAGACTAAGACACTATTAGTCTCAATCACATATCACATTTTTTTTTTACTTTTTTTTTATTTTTTTTTCATAGTTCTAAGGTATAAATATGTAAATTAAAAAAATGAAAATTTTTATTTTAAATCATAAATAATTATGTTTATTAATTAAGGATTTATGTGTTCCTTGGTTATTTTATATTCAAAAGTATCATTTTATTTAAGGGAAAATTATTTATAAATCCCTCAAGAGTTTCCTTTTTCCTCTGCAGTCCCTGCTTTTCCCACGTAATACGTTATAGTCCCTGCCGTGACAACCGTGAGTGTATTTTTTTGAAAATGGCAAAAGTGCCCTTGCTTTTCATTCCCGCCCAATCACATCAAGAATTCTCCCGAGGCTCCTCTCCATCATATTCACTATACTTCATCTTCATCTTCATCTCCATCTTCATTCTATTTCTCCTCTTGTTCTTTTCTGTTCTCTCGCAGTGATCTTGTCGTCGTCCGCACAGATTAATCCACAGGTAAGCACTGTCTGCATTTGGGCTCCATCATGTTGTATTTTTTTTTGTTTTTTTACCCAAAAACCGACGTCTACGCAGGTGTTAGCCACGATGGAGACATTTTGTGCAGTTGCTCGCTTCAAAGGCGAAGGACGGCTACTACAATTCACGGTCCTGACAGCCTAGGAGGTTATTCTCGTAGAGATCTGCGAGCGATGGGCTTTGGATCCATCTCGACTCGTTGTGAGGTTTGTCACGCCCGACGCGTACAGCACGGTTTGCCCAATTGAGTCAGATGTGGATTTCCAACGCATGTGCCAAATACATCATACCTTCAAGAAGAATGTGGTGGACATCATCGTTGACGAAGTCAGTGGGGCAGCGGAAACAACCAATAACATCTCCTTACCACCCACGTAATCCAGCAACAAAGATAGCTCTTACTATGTTCGTGTGTATTGTGTATTACTGCTGATTTCCCGCGGGAATACGTTTCCTGTGTAACCTATTGATTTTCTGCGTAATCTAGAGTATTTTATGAATTTACTGTGTATTAAATTGCTTATCTGTGTAACTTACATCTTTTCTGTGTAGTATATATCTTTTGTGCGTAACATATGTACTTTCTGTGTAATATATAGCTTCCCTGTGTAAGATACTGCTTTCTTATGTATTCCACTGCTTTTGTGTGTATTATACCGCCATGTGAAATATTCGTAATATACCTAACGCGTCGCCATCCGCAGGGAGTCAATATCAGAAAGCATGAATGCGGACAAGGAGTCGTTCTCGTCCCAATATCGTGACGCAGGTGCGCTCAGTATTACTCCATGTTCACAAACATCTGATGGCTCCACATTGCAAGTAGGGAACCGGTTCGATGGTGTTGATAACTTCAAGGATGCCTTGCGCAGCCATGCAATAAGGAACAATTTCGACTTTACATTCATAAAGAACGACAGACTTCGCACGACTGTGAGGTGTGCTTCGCCGGATTGCCAGTGGCGTGTCCACGCATCCAAAGAGAAGAACGACGATTCTTTCCGAGTGAAGACAATGCAAGGGACGCACACTTGCCGGAGGGGGGGGCATCGGAACGACAGTCCACCCGAAAGCTAGCAAGAAGTGGGTCGGGGACCGTATTATGCGGAGACTAAAAGAACGGCCATTGTATCGCACCATCGACATACAAAAGGACATCTTTCGTGAGCACGGCGTGCGATTACCATACAAACGTGCATGGATGGGTAAGGAGGTCGCTCGGTCCGCCATTCATGGCAGTGAGGTGAGCAGCTACGATTTGTTGTTGTGGTACGCAGACAAAGTGGCTGCGACGAATCCCGGTAGCGTTGTCACGGTTGACAAGGACGGAGAGCGATTTAGACGTGCCTTCTTCTCTTTTCGGGCTTCTTTAATCGGTTTCAAAAAGGCGTGTAGACCATTGTTATTTGTTGACGGAACGCACTTGCTCGGCAAGTACGGCGGGATACTACTGGGGGCAACCGGCAAAGATGGGAATGAAGGCATCTTCCATGTGGCATTTGCAATTGTTGACAACGAAACAGAAGACAATTGGACTTGGTTTCTTGCCACACTCGGTGATGCAATATACGGTGAAGGCGATTACTCCGAAATTATTACATTTGTATCGGATTGGTTGAAGGGTCTTATAAACTCGATCGCGAGAGTGTTCCCATCGTCACCGCATGGGTATTGCCTACGACATTTGGAGGCAAACTTCATGAAAGCGAATGCTAAAGTTGGCAAAACGTTGCGAGAGCATTGTTGGGCTATAATTGTCAAAATTGCGTACGCGTACACATCGAAAGAGTTTGACGATGCCGTTTACGAGCTGGCAATGACATCGCCAGCGGCCCATGATTGGTTACTGCATAAGTCCGACATAGATCACTGGTGTAATTATTTATTTAAGGGTATGCGGTGGTGTGAGATGTACTCCAACGTTGTCGAGTCATTTAACGCCTGGATCAAAGAGGCCCGCCATCTCCCCGTTACAAGCATGGTTGACTCGATAAGGTGAGCTTCCGCATGTGATTCTCTAGTTCCCGTTTTCCATTCTGTGATGTTTGTGTAATATTTCACATTATGGTGTAATATATTACGTTTCTGTGTAACATACGACGTTCCTTCGCAATATCGTATGTTTCGGTGTAACCTAGTACGTTCCTGTGTAATATACGACATTTCTGTGTAATGTATTATGGTCCTGTGTACTTTGCTAACTTCCTCTGTAGTATACTTCACGCTTGTGGAATGGTTTACGTTTCTGTGTGGTCTTTGTTTTTGCTACTTTGTTATGCTTATGTGTGTAATTGCTTCACACACAATACTAAGTGCGTGTACGTGTATTCCCACAGGTTCAAACTAATGAATATGATTGCCGACAGATGCGCACAATCACAGGGGTGGGATACGGCATTATGTCCAGAGATACACAAAAAACTCGAACAAATTATTGAAGATAGCAGGTTCTTAAGGGTCGGACGTTCAACCCCTGACATTTACGAAATTGTTGACGACGACAACAATTCAGTCAGCCTTCAACAACGGAAGTGTTCTTGCAGGAAATGGGAAACCCATGGGCTCCCATGCAAGCACGCAAGTGCGGTGATCATGCAAACAGACACGAACATCCACAAATACATTGCAGATTACTTCACAGTAATGTGCGGCGATCATGCAAACAGACACGAACATCCACAGATACATTGCAGATTACTTCACAGTGGAATGCTACCGCCGTGCGTATTCTGAACCTATATATCCAATCCCCGACACAGACAAACCATCTGACGAGCATCGAGAACTGCGAATCCGGCCCCCAATCTCCAGAAAACGGCCCGGCCGTCCACGAAGGAAACGAATTGAGTCACAGGGATTCGAAGTCCGCGATTTACATTGTAGTCGGTGCCACGAACCTGGCCATAACCGTCGCTCGTGTAACGCGGTCATAGCGGACTGAGTTGCTGAAGACCTGCTGAAGACTGAGTTGCTAATTGTGTTAACCTGTTACCTGGTACATTCCTGTGTAGTAAACATTATTATCTGTGTAACATATAGCTTGTCTGTGTGCGGCGCACCTTATCTGTGTAATATACGTTTTATCTGTGTACTGCACTGTACTTTCTGTGTAATATACATTTTGTCTGTGTAATATAAGATACTTTCTGTGTAATATACTGTACTTTCTGTGTAATATACTATACTTTCTGTGTAATATACGTTTGATCTGTGTAATATACATCATTATACGTAGGGATTCCATGCACGCATATGTGAAGGCTGATGATATTAAGTGCATTACCACATAACTACCCAGTCATTATATCACACGTATTGTTTGACATGAATTGATAAATTATTCAGTTTGGGTGGGTTACATCGTCCTGTGTGCCTTGTACTTGTTCACTTCCGGGGGCGACGGCCGCTTGCGAGCTTGTGGGTTCGTCGTCGACGCCAGCCTGCCCGTCCTCGTCTGTGCCTTGGAGTTGTTCACTTCCAGGGGCGACGGCCGCTTGCGACCTTGTGGGTTCCTTGTCGATGCCAGCCTGCCCGTCCTCGTCTGTGCATTGTCCTTGTGCCGCTTGTCCCTTGTCAGTTGTACTAGCCTTCTGGCGAACACCGTCAAGCAATATCCACGCGACGTATTGAAGACGTAGGAATGGGACGTCCGGCGGGGGGATGTCGAGCGTTTCGTTATCAACTATCTGCTTCATGTAACGAGTCAAGAAGACCAAGAAATCCACACTACCAGATTCTTGTTGCGGGCAAGACCGGACACGCATCATTGGTAGTGCCTTGAAGGGATTCCCGCCAGTGCTTACCTCGATGACGAACTCGAACAGCTCCCGCTAGAAACCGAGAAAGATTAGTGCGTCAGTGTGTTGTCCGTGTATAACTAACCTTTGTTGTACAGATTTAACTTACCATTTCTATAGCGTCGTCATCATACGTCTTAGATTGAAGGGAAGAGTAATGCATGTAAGTCTGCCCCGCAATGTCGAGGACGAGGAGATGGTAATAGCCATGGAGGATGATGGGCATAAGAATCAATTCCGCGGTCTTATGACCATAGATGACGTCCTCCATCATGCATAACGACTGGTCGGCTGCGTATTCCGACTTCCGCATCGCAAGCGCCAGAGGTAACGTTATAATCGCTCGCCGCTTATGCGCGAGAGGATTTGTCAACAACTCCTCACGCAACATTAGCACGAGCACGGTGACCACGTCGTCGGGCACTTCTTCCTTCCCTTCAAGCAAGATAAAGAGGTTGTGACGGGTTGTGTACCCATAGTCATTCCTCCAGAAGACCGAACTGCAACATAAACAGATAGAATATTAACTTACACAGGAATTACTATTATTACACAGGAACCCGCTATATTACACAGAAACAATAGATAATACACCAAAACACTAAATAATACACAGAAAAAATAAATATTACACATAGTTTCTATATATTACACTCAAAATGCAAACATTACACATTACATGTAACATTACCTGTCGACGCGTGTGTTCAAGAAGAGATCAATGGCAGCCTGTTCGAGTTGGTTGAGCCTTGCGAAGCCAGGGTATATCTTCTTCGTCGGCATGAAATCACGCCTAGGCGGGATTTGCATCTCGGTATAAGGCCGAGTTGTCGGGTTGGGATCGTACGGTACGATCGCAAGATGTGTGTCTCCGTCCTTGGTAGCTCTCTTCTTCTTCCCAGCGGAAAGTGTTTCAAGAAGAATGTCGACGGCCTGCATCGCCACCGGGAATAAGTCGTCCGATGAATCAGATGACTGCCCCAATGGGGATGGACGCTTTCTCCCGCGGGTCATCGGCGTCTGGCCTCTGGCCATTTTCCTTGTCGGCGGCACTGCCTGCGTGTCGTCCGACTCGTCGGACAACTGTATGCGTGTGGGCGCCTGCTTTTGGGACCGACCTCTCCTTAGGGGCATCTCCCTTGGTGGGGGTTTCGCTCGTGGTGCCCTTTTGGGAGGGGCCCTCTTCGCTGGGGCCTTCTTCGGTGTAGCCCTCATCACTTGGCCCTTCCTTGGAGAACCGTTCCGGCAGGGGTGCCTCTTCAGCTGCATCTTTTATGTCCCCGGCGGCCGTAGACGTGTCTACTTCTAAAGCGGCTGTCGGCGCATCCAACTGGGCTTCTGCTGGACCAACGGGCGGCACCTCAGGCTCCTGAGTTTCTATACTGGTCTCTGCTGGCGCCGGAGATATTGCCTCGGCGGTGTCACCACGGGTAACCTTCCGGGCAACCCGTTTGAATGGCATACCTGATCGAGGACGGGTAGCTGAAGGACGAGGAAGGACGACGTCTTCATTCCGGTTGACGTCTGCCTCTTCCACCGCCGACGGCCGCTCATGTGACACATCTCGCCGAGCATCTCTTGCGTCGCGCTCGTCCATACGAGCCCGCAACACATTGAACTCGGCAAGAAGGCGGTGGAGTAAAACTCGGACATCATCGTCGCCGCGGGGGGCGTCGTCCGGCCTGTCAGTCGTCTCCACCCCGTCTCCCGACACTTCGTCGGCGGCTCTGCTTTCGCAGGTCTTGTTCTTCTTCTTCGGCCTTTTGGCCTCTTTCTTTCTTTGTTGCCGTCCTCCTCGCCGGTGAAGGCCGTCGGGCTCTCTTTGTTGAATCGGGGGATTGAGCCCCCTGTACAGTTGCACTAACAAGTGCCGTTTCTTCAGCGTTGGAAGGAACGAGATCAAAAAACTGCGAAGGATTCAAAAATAAGATGTCAGCCTAAGAATCGTAGATTACACAGAACAAGACTATGTTACATGGGAAGGTCCAATATTACACCGAACCGTGAATTATTACACAGGACGGTTATATATTACACAAAACATACGCATTATACACATAAACTAAGCATATTAAACATAAAAGTAGGATATTACCGAAAACATACGTAGGATACACCGAAACAAAGAATATTACACAGAACGGTAAGATCTTACACAGAAACATGCAGTAGTATACCGAAAAGAACAATATTACGCATAAAACAATAATATCAACCAGAAACAACAACCAATTAGGCATTCAAAAGATTAGAAGAGAACTCGCCTCTTTCCCTTCCAGTGATTTCAAGAGCGGATCAATTGAGGACGACTTTGTGAATGTGCTGTCCCCGTAACACAGTATACGGGGTGTCCGACCAACGCGTTGTTTCTTCACGCTGCCGGACACCTCGTAGAACCATACAATGAGGGCGACCGAGCACCCTTTCAGGTATCCTGCGCTCTTGATCTTCCCTTGGCAGCGCAGCTGCACCCGTGCGGCAGTCTTGGGAAGATCATCCATCACCCATCTGTGGATGGCATGCGCCCAGGCGTAGTCGCCGATAGTGTCTAAATTGTCGGCGTACCTGGCTAAGAAGGTGGGCGCATTCAGAGAGGTGTTGGGGAAGAAGATGGTGCTCATCAAGAATACCAGGAGGAGCTTCGCGAAAGTCTCCTCCGTTCCAGCCTTCCCGCTGACAAGTTTGAACAAGTTCTCTTTGATTGCATCGCGATGCCGCTTGTGTAACTTATTCAGATAGGAAAGTTCAAACTTAGAGGCTTCCTCCTCCCCCTCAGGCTTTAATGACACAGTCTCGCCCATGCTGGGGACCCCCATTACAAGGGCGACGTCCTCGGGCCTGAACTGCAGCATGCTCTCCCCGATCTTGAACCTTCCGGTTCGTGCATCGTATACACGGAGCAGTGCGTCTAGAACCTCCCTTTCTTGGACCACGGCCGGCAGGTCCATCAGGTGCACGAAAGGGGTCTGGCGGAGTAACTTCCAGTGGGTGTTGCTCATTACGTTTTTCAATCCCTGTATGGTATCCACGACAGGGGCCAAATAACACCTACCGTTAACCAGAGTTTCGGCCATTTCTGTATTCAGTTCAGATTACACAAAACGATCAGATGTTACACACAAAATGGTTATATTACACAGGAAGAAAGTAAACTACACAGAAAGTCCAAAAACCCTAAAGTAATACACTGAAACGTCGGTCGACTTCTCCTTACCCAACTTCTGCTTACCTTTTTCGCTTGTTTTTTTGTTCCACGACCTCTCGCAGTGTTTGCAGAAGGCCGACAGTGCGAAGGCGGACATGTGGCAAGTCAGTCGTCGCCGCAAGAGGGAAAAACACCGTCTTCGAACACCGAACAAGAAGAAGAGAGTCGTAGGCGCAAGATGGAGAAGAAGAAACGGAAGAAGAAGCAAAAGAGCCGTTTGAACGGTTTCCCCGATGGGTTATCTCAACCGTTCGACGGTTCCCGAAGGCTTGAGGGTATTCTCGACATTTCCACGCTCTTTTTTTGAAACTTGCGCAAAGGGCAAAAAAGACATTTCCACTCCACGTTGGCTTCATCATAACGGCCGTTTCACTGTTTTGGATTTGAATGGAAATAGATTGAATAGGAAGGACTAAACAGGAAAGTGAAACATGTCAGGGACCATCCGGGAAACTGCAAACTTGTGGGGGATTTATAAGTAATTACCCGTTTATTTAATGAACTAGTGGAACTGGAGTCTGGACTAAGGCAGTAAGGGGTGCATAAGAAAGATTTTTTTATTTTTATAGATTTTGTTTTTGTAATTAGCATGACATAATTTATTACACGAGTAATGCAAAAAAATTAATATTAAAAAATCCCCCCATGGAGGGTAAAATATCATAGTTGCATATTCTTTTAACATGATGTAAACTTAATTTAAGAATCAAAATTACAATTTTTTTCTTTATTATTGATTTTTTTACCTAACATTAATTGCACCCACTAATGAATGGTTGGGATTATTCCTTGATGAGTAAATAATAAACAGTTACACAACACCACCTTGTCCTTCTCTTTGTCTATTTATTTATTTATTTATTTATTTATTTCTATCTATTTATATTGGCTGGCGTTATAACTAGAGTCTCAAATCCTTTATCCAAATTTTTTGAGTTTTTCTTCCAGAATATTTATTTTGTAAAAAATAAAAATGAAGTTTTCATTTTTCAGAATATACAATATAAAGTCCTTGCATTCTACTATTTTTAATAGCATCCATGCAATTAATTTATATTTTAAAATGATTTATTATTTTTATACCAAGCTTTATTTTTAGTGAATGAAAATAAATAAAAATAATTATATATTTTAAATAATATGCCAAATAACAACTAACTGTGGTTGGTCAAGTGATAGAAATTTAAACAGTTTAAAAAAATAATTTTGACTGTGAATTTTTATGTATAAATTAAACCTTTTAGCTGCCTAAGAAGAAGCCACCAAGCCTGTGACTAATGGCCTTGTTCTTTTTAGTACCCAATTCATGATTTTTTTTTAAATTTTATAATTTCATTTTACCATCATGTTATTTATATAATCATATTTAGGCCCTAATTCATCATTTTTTAAAACTTTTTTATATTTAAGATTATTATTTAATATCATTTTATTTGTATGATCATATCCTTAACTTGTTTTTTCCGAAAATATAAAATTTATTTTTTAAATTAATTTATGATAACATTAAATTTAGTTACATCATGAATCTACAACTTCCAAGTTGACAAGTGAGAGGATGTTGATCAATTTTTATCTTATAATAATAGTCATTGAGGTGAGTTACTTGTCACCTATAAAACAAAAAATCAATTGAAGTAAATCTCAAATTCACTCCAATAGTGAAAGATGTTATTTCAATATTATTTTCTATTATAATTTAATTACTTTTACCGTATATCAATCAGTTAATTAGTTCTGATAGATAGGCGAAGTGAATTTTTTATTTAGATTGGTTAAAAGAAACATAGTACTATTTCTATTAAGATCAGTTTACTTTTTTATAGAGTTTTTAGTATTTTTTTAGATTGATTTAAAACTAATGATGTTTTTTATAAAAACTAACCTGGAAACTGGTAGATGACCTTAAAAATTAATACTTAAAGCCAATAATTTAAAAATATAGCCAAAAGAACAAACATGGCTTTCACAAAGTTGGAATACAAACACTGAAAACAAAACAATTTGATCCAAACATTTAATAAATCAAAACCTTTTTTTAAAACACCTTAACAAAAACAAAATATCTTATAACTTATTTGATAATCACATCCAAAATGGCCTGTAATGTGGTTTGACCTTTGTATGCTTTGAAATTGACATAATGAGGCAAAGCACAATGACATAAATCCAATTGCATGATTCAAAGCCAAGTCTGTTTTTATCTGTGTTTGGTGCTGTGTGGACTCTAGGTCATCCACGATGCATAGGAGAGCTCAGGCAGTGCCAGTGGGCTATCCAGATATATTATCATATTACCTCTATATATATATATATATATATATATATATATATATATATAAAATTTAAATTATCTGCATAAATACGGAGATTACTGTTTATTAAATTTGTTGATTTAGAATCATTAGATTATTATCAAATGACTATTATTTACATGAATACTGTATATATATTTTTTACTGTTTTGTGCTTTTTAATATTGTATAATATCATTTGTTATTATATTTAACCGTTGAGTGTATATCCAATGGTTATTGTAAATGATGGTTCTCATATATATATATATATATATATATATATATATATATATATATATATATATATAATTATTCTCATTATTATTATTATTATTTAACATAAGCAATCTCTTAATTTCTAAGTATTATATTAATTTTCATAGAGCTTAATATGTTGTGGGAGTTAAAAGATTCTCTCACAATATTATTTTAGAATTTATAAATATTTTTTTATTTATATCTCAAGCTTAGGGTGTTTGGTTGGCCAGTTAATAACATTCTGAGTCCAACATCATAAATTTATTCCACTAATTTATTTTTATAAAAATTTATCATGTAAATAAATATATTTATACATTAAATTTTTTTAATAAAATATTAATATTAATAAAAATTAAAAGAATAATTTCTAAAAAATAAATTTTAACTCAAACATTCCACTTCAACATTTATACGAGTAAAAAAATTGTTTTTTGAAAAGAGTGAGGGGATGCATAGGTATAGAGTACAATTACAAACTCAACAACACTCGTGTTTTTACTTTGACGTGAAATTTCATTTTAAATCCTCACAAAAATAACTTCTACTCCTCTAATGCATGTTTAAAGCATAATTAAGATATATATATATATATATATATATATATATATATGATAGCTCATCCACATTATTAAAGAAAAAAATCAAACTAATAAATCTCCATCGAAGGCGTATGTACCGTATACTCGCCAGAAGAGAATTCTTTTCTGTACGAAGTTAAAAAAATAAAAAAATAACAATAATAAAAAAAAAAAGAGATTTGTTGGGATTCCATATGTAACAGCACAACACACCAGCATCACACGGCCAAGTGTCCACCTTCCCGTGCTCCTCTCCCCAATAAAAACCAACTCACCACTCAACACACACACACACACACAGAGACTCTCCCCCCATTTATAACACATTCAAAGCACATTGCCCTACTTTTCTTTTATCCGTTGTGAAGCTCAACCCAACCATTCAATTTCTCTCACTCTCTCGTGTTAAATGAAAACCATTTCAGTCTTTTAGTTTTCATAGATAATGCCTTCCAGGCCGCCGCCGCCACAGCCGCCGCCGGCGGCAATCGTGCGGCACCGACTGATGCTCGGCCCATTGATGGCCTGTGCTGCTGTGGGTGCTGCCCTTGCTGCTGCCGCCGTGCTGATATTTGCGCTCTGCCGCCGACGAGCGTCCCGCCGACGGACGGAGCCGGTGGAGCAGAAGGCTTCTCCGGCTCCAACTCTGCCGATGACGACGACCGTGCTGAGGCGGTTCAGCTACTCCCAGCTGCGGCGAGCCACTGGGTCGTTCTCGCCGTCGCATCGGCTCGGGCAGGGAGGGTTTGGCCCGGTGTTCCGCGGCGAGCTCTCGTCCGGGCAGGAGGTTGCTGTGAAGGTCATGGACGCGGGGTCTCTCCAGGGTGAGCGTGAGTTCCAGAACGAGCTCTCTCTCGCTGAGAAGATGGCCTCGTCCGATCGGTGCTGGATTGTTCCCCCTCTGGGTTATTGCTATTCGGAGGAAAAGCAGTCTCTATGGCGGCGATTTAAGAGAAAGGATGACAACGACGACAATGAAGAGCCGGCGCCGGTGCGTCGGATCCTTTTAGTCTACGATTTGATGCATAATGGCAGCCTCCAGGACGCGTTGCTCGACAGGCGGTGCCCGGAGCTTGCCGATTGGCACCGCCGTTTCTCCGTCGCTGTCGACATCGCGCGTGGCCTCCAGTTCCTTCACTCCATCTGTGACCCCCCTGTGATTCATGGAGACATCAAGCCCAGCAACATCCTGCTTGATTCCAACCTCTCCGCTCGGATCGCCGACTTCGGCCTCGCTCGATTCAAGAACTCCGTCGCGGACGATCCTGCCGCCGTTGCTCCGCAGCTCGATGAAGAGGACGTCGTCGAGATCGAGGTTAATGATGATGATGATGATGATGATGGTGTTGATGATGAGAGGGAGATTGGATCCAAGGCGGAGAAGAGCAAGAGGATCGATGACGATACGTCGGTGATTACCATCACAACGATTAGCGTCGATAAGTCGCCAGAGGAGACGCCGTGGTCGCCAGTGGAGACTACGGGATTGGAAGCGGCGTCGACGTCGGAGACAGCGGGGTTCGATCGGATGAGCGTCGATAGCGGAAGCCGGAGGAGTGGCAGGAAGAAGACCGGCAGTGTTCTCTCCGGCAAAGACTGGTGGTGGCGCCAGGACACCGGCGGCGCAAGTTCCGATGCCGGGAGCAGCAGCGTCAAGGACTACGTCATGGAGTGGATCCGTTCGGAGATCAAGAAAGAACGCCCCAAAAGCGATTGGATAGCCGCCACCCCGACCGCCTCTTCAGAGGGCTCTAAGCCGAGACCGCCGGAGAAGAAGAAACATTCCAAGAGACTCGAATGGTGGGCTTCTCTAGACGAGGATAGGATCAAGAAGAAGGAGAAGAGCCGGCCGGCCCGGGAATGGTGGCGCGAGGAGTTCTGCGAGGAGCTCACCAACAAGCACAAGCGCAAGATGCTTGCCAAATCTTTGAGCAATGTGGAAGCTGGTGAGCGCCAATGGTGGCAAAAGGATGAAGAAACTACAACGAGAAAGAAGAAGAGGAAGAAGAAGAAGAGCTGGAGCAGATCAAGCATGGATGGTTGGATCGAAGGCAACAATGGTGAGGTGAGAATTGCCGGGAAAAGGAGCAGCAGAGATTGGGCAAGTGTAGACATTCCTCGGAGCGGCACGATCAGTAGCACGCCGAGCATGCGTGGTACTGTCTGCTATGTTGCTCCGGAGTGTGGTGGTGGTGGTCCTCTGTCTGAAAAATGCGACATTTATAGCTTTGGAGTTCTTTTACTTGTCCTCATCTCTGGGCGCAGACCATTGCAAGTGACAGCCTCGCCAATGTCGGAGTTTGAGAGGGCTAATCTTATATCATGGGCTCGACACCTTGCTCATTTAGGTAGACTTTTCGATCTAGTTGATCCATTGCTTAGAGCTGTTGACAGGAACCAGGTGCTCGTCTGCATTACCGTTGCACTTCTTTGCATTCAAAGGTCTCCTGTTCGCCGACCTTCTAGCAAGGAGATTGTTGCCATGCTTTCCGGGCAATCAGAGCCTCCCAATCTTCCATTAGAGTTCTCGCCGTCACCGCCTGGTGGGTTTACTTTCAACTCGCGGAAGCAGTAAACCAAGTGAGTTTTTTTTTTAACTGTTTTCATTTGTAGTCATTTTAGTTCTTGTACATCAATTTCAACTTACATTGCTTTCTTAATGATTGATGTATAAAGTTTCAGTTATGATCGATTCAGTTGTAGGAGTTTCGTGAGTAATGAGAACTTAATTTAGTCACAGCAGGAAAGTTCATGTGTTTTTTTCTGGATTTTCTGCTATATAGAAAAGGCACATTGCTTTTGTATGCTCGTGTGCTAGACTTGCTTTCTGGGCATGCCGTCTCATCCTCATTCAGATAATTGAAACTTTTTTAAAGCTGGTTTGATTATGGCCCCCATTTTCCCTATTGCATTTTGTGTGAAAAAAGAAAAATCATTTTGAAATTTGGAAATGCCTTGTCCTGATTCCATGCAACTGTCGCCACTGGCTTTTGGATGATAACTTTATCATCTCATTACATAGTGTCCAAATGACAGATCATTGCTGATTTTAGTCTTTCATAAGGGCATGATATTGTCCCTATTCTAGCTGAGCCTATTGAAAATATTATTTGTGCCATGGTCCTGATACCCTTTGTCACAGAATCTTTGTCAAGTGGTGGGACTTGACATTATTTGTAACATGTAAAGGCTGTGTACTCCATTACAAAAGTCAGTTTGTTTTATATTGTTCACATTCCGAGTCACTATTTGAATCTGTCTCATTAGTTTTAGTCATTTTATATCAGTGATGTTTTTTCTTCAATCTATTGAACCAATTGGAGACTGCTTCTGTGGAAATTTTTTCTGCTGACTTTGGTATGTAGAAGATATACTCTTCAGGTTGATTTTACATTTTGGAGAACATGTATAAGGACTTTGTTAGGTCGGTTTGGATGGCGTAGTATTGAGGACGACTTCGGGTTGGAGGTAAGCAGTGGCGGAGCCAGAGAATTTATGATATGGGGTCAATCATTACAATATTATCATCTGTACGACATACAAACATGTTTATCTATATATAATAATCATAGTTAAACCATTATATGAAGCACAAATAAACAAAAAAAAAGTTTCTAATACAAACCACATATATTACCTGGAAATGCATTAAAAATATATCATTTTTTCGGTCGCAGAAGTTCAATGGCACCATAAAAAGATATTGTTTCCGACGTCTTCCTTGAACATGATAAAAAATAAAAAAGTTCATATGCTCCTACAATAAGTTTCTAAACATAATATTGCCATTTATAATACAAGAAAATCATGTATATATTTATAAATATAGTTAAAGCATTATAAAAAATACAAATGACAAAAAAAAATTGTTTATAAAACTCATACCTATCATTCACAATTGTCCACGGCGAGATTTCATATTTTGAAAAAAATGGATGATTGTTTTGTTTGGTGGCCAAGATAGTAAAGAGAAAGGGGATTGAGATAAGGAAAGGCAGATGGAGTTCAGATATAGAGAGATGGGGAAAGGATGGGGAAAGATGGATGGAGTTTAGAGATTAGAGAGATGGAGAAAGGTTGGGCCGGTTGGGGAAAAGCAAAACCTAATGTTTTTTAACTAAAATCTTAATAACTATTGTGTCATAATATATAAATATATTATATATATTAAAAAACATTTTGTTGTGGGGTCAGAAGTTATAAATATATTATATATATTAAAAAACATTTTGTTGTGGGGTCAGAATTTATAAATATATTATATATATTAAAAAATTTTAAAAATTTTTGTGGGGTCAGATGACCCCACAAAAATACATGTAGCTCCGCCCCTGGAGGTAAGACATAATTTTGTCTAAGTAACTCATTTGATGATGATTTTACGCAGCATTCTTTACATTCTATTCTATGTTTCTTTTCTTTCTCCAGTGAACACATCTGTGTTCTGTTATCTGATATCTTAGTCAAAATTTCAATTCAAATCTAACATTCTTCTAATGGAAAATCTGGTCGGTGATTTTTTGACTTAGAAATTACATTCGTGAGAAATCATTCTTGTTGATGCCCCTCTTATCCTTCTTTCGGTGAGTCTTTTGTTGCGTCATTAAACATACCTTCTGGTTGCACCTCATACATTCTTGAAGAAAAATTAGAATTTAGAAGCTATGACAATTGAATGGTTTTGTTTCCATGTTTTCTCAATCTCTGCAAATATTTCTTGGATTTGTCAGTTTTTTTCTGCTTAATTATTTGTCCATTCTTAACTCGACATCATTCGATTGGTTTATGATTTTTATATTACTCAATGCTCATAAAAATCTGACGGATATTTTAATTATGTTTCTTCAATTTAAAGTTAAAAACTTCATTTAGGAGGTGGTAAATGTCTAGCAAGTTGCAGGTTCTTTTTTCTCCCACCAGCCAACTAACTACTCAAAGGAATTAAGGAAAGGGACAGGTGGCCAAATTTAATATCAAATTGGACTTTTTTTTATCCTATGTCTTTTTCCAATTTATAGGTTGTGAATGCAATTACCAAATAGTTGAAGAAGAATGTGAAATTGCAAGGAATTGGTTCTTTTGATTGCACATGTGAACAACCTAGCTTTTGTTTTGATTCACATACAAGGAACTATATCTATTTTATAATTTATACAAGTAAATCACATGCATTGTATCATGTGGGGTGCTGCTTCTTTTTTCTTTTCTTTTCACTCTCTGAACTACAGTGTTGTATTAGTCTCGTTTTTTAAACTTAAAATATAGTAATTTTTCTTGAATTGATAAAAGGAGTGCCAGGGTATTTCTTTAAAAAAATAGTTTTTTTCTTTTTAGACTTGAATATAAAATTTCATGTATAGTTAACCTCAATAAAGTCTAGGTTGTTTATGATTAATGACACTATTGCATTTGTTTGATATAATGTGTGACCACTGCCATGTATTTTCTTTCTAATGTGAGATCAAAATTGCATTCCATTATAGTTAGCGAAAAATAAGTAGAGTTGTAGGTTCAATAAAGTCCATCTTCTTTTTCTTGTTTTTTTTTTTATAATAATTGTTTATAAAATATATGAGACAACAATCCAAACGCAAGTTGCTATTAAATTTATTTACTCTTTAATCTTAATTTATCCCTGACAACAATCTAAACGCAAGTTGCTATTAAATCCAAATGCCACTCTGCATTCTTAAAATAACTTGAATAAAATATATGAGACAAGTATATGATCTGCCACACACCATGGAACAATTATATCTTAAGAAATTATTAACATAAAAAGAAATCTATCATGGTATAAATTTTCAAATTCATGTAACTTGAAATGCACAACTCAAAATCTAGAATATTTTCAATCATCTTTGCTTGCACACACCCAAAGTTCCAATCCAAGAATAAATTGAACTCCAAACTCATAGTCTCTCTCATTCTTATTATATAATTCACAATTAGAAATATAAATAAACAAATATTTTATTTTCAAGTCAAGAAATAAATAGAAGCAAAACCAAATCCAATTACCTCTTCTTCACTTCCATCTTTGGGGTAGAATCAGTTGAAGAAAGACTAATCTTTTTCTTTTCTCCTACATTCTCATGATCCTCATCTCCATTGTCAATATTGTTCCATAGGATCTCTTTCATCCTCTTCTCCTCCCACCCAAACTTGAGCACTCCTATAACTTGCTTCATTGTAGGCCTTTTCTCTCTTTTATTATGAATACATTCCATGGCCACATTCAACACAACCTTGAGTTGAGCAAATTCAAACTTACTAGCAATGTTATGGTCCACCAAACCTCCAATGTTGCCTTGCTCCAAAAATGGTGTCACCCACTGTACAATGTCCCTTTTCTTCCCATCTTCAAGCTTTTCTACTGGTTTCTTTCCTGTGATAAGCTCAAGAACAAGGATTCCGTAGCTATAGACATCGCAACTCTTCGAAACCTTCCCCCACATGGCGTATTCGGGAGCCAAGTACCCCAGTGTTCCTTTCACTTTCGTCGTCATATGGCTCACATCTTCCGATATTAGCTTCGCGAAGCCAAAATCTGCGACTCTGGGATTGAACTTGGAGTCGAGGAGCACATTGCTCGCTTTGATGTCTCTGTGGATTATGTGCGGCTTTGCTTCGTGGTGCAAGTAGCTTAAGAAAGATTACGATACGTTAGATATTGTACCGTTGTAGGATGGTCACCTATAAACAAGTCAATGATTAATACTTACGCAAGTCCCTCTGCGGCACCAATGGCAATTGCCATTCTCCGGGACCAATCGAGCAATGCATAGGTTGCTAGCTTGCCGTGGAGATGGCTTTCGATGCTTTGGTTGGGCATGTAATCATAGACAATGAGTCTTTCATCTCCTCCGGCATAGAATCCTCTAAGTCCTAGCAAGTTTTTGTGCCGCACCCTACCTAGTATCTCTACCTCCACCGCAAAGTCCATCTCGGCCTTTGCCGTTGTCCCTTTTAATCTTTTTACTGCAATCTACATTCATTCACACACATCCTTTTGTGTTAAAAGAAAATACTACTCACACAAATACTCGAACGAATTAATTTTTCGAGCATGTCTTTATTGTTTCATCTCCAATCAATTTGATAAGCTATATATATATATATAGATCTTTATCAATCGCATGCCTGTTTTCCTTTGTTGGTATGTCCCAAGTATACAGTCCCAAACCCTCCTTCACCCAGTTTATTTTTCACACTAAAATGGTTGGTGGCATGAAGAAGTTTTTTGAATGTGTAAGTCTCCCATGACCGGCTATCTTGCTCTTTCACCGTCCTATAATTCAATTAGAAATCAATCAATAAAAACTACAACACAATCACTAAGAATCATAGAAAAGAAATAAAAAAAAAAGAATCTATCAAAGGAACAAATATATATATACTTTTGCGCAACCACGGTTCGATCATCTGAGAGACAACACCCGCTCATGTGCGGCGCCATTGTTAAGTTGCTGCTCTAAAGATAGAGAGGTTAATTGAAGATGATCTCTCAGTTCTTGAAGTTTCAAAATAAGGTATTATAGAGACTGCAGTGATAAATTTTTTATAAGCATGCATGATTGATGACTGAGTTATCACATTGTGAACATTGTAATTGAAGAAAGTTCATGCATGATTGTAAAAAGTTTGTCTTTAATTATATGGAACTTGTTCAAAGGTCCATGCACAAAAAGATGTTTATGTGTAGCCTTGTCAAGTTATCACGCATTCTTTAGGTCATGAGATAGATTTGAAAGAAAAGGTTCATGCTTAGCCGGCTGTACCAGAGAACAACACTTGGAAGAAGATGCAAAGATTGAGTATAAACTTCCCAATTTTTTTTGTCATTTTTTTAAAATAAAAAAATCTCACATAAATGAATTTAATTTTTTTGATTTTCTCTAATTTAAAGAATTTTAAAAGTGTAATTCAAATAATGCTCTATATTCTTTTGCTGTCATTCTTTCCTGATTGCAATAGTTCTTCTTTTTCTTATTCTTGTTCATATCTTTCGGTTTTGTTTTAGCTTCTAATCAATATTTTACTTAAAAAATAAAAAACAAGAAAGCAAAATTAAATAAGAACACAATATTATAACCAAAGGGCTTGTAGCCCAGCAGTACCTCGGGTCCCTTCATGGGAGGAGACACGAGTTCAATCCCCCCAAACCGCGTTATTCCGTTTCAAGAGGGTGAGGACGTTGTGGCAATCCCCCCGCCACGCGTACGCCCCTGAGAGTTGGTGCTTGTCGCCCTATCTCAAAAAAAAAAAAAATATTAAATATATAAGATCACCTTTATGATAACAATATGTTATCTTTTCATCCGGGATAAAAATTTTACCCATTACCTATTATAAAGTTGATAAATCCTTGAATGTATATATTTTGCTATTGTTATTTGAACGCTTTGAATGTATATTTAATGAATTCAATTTGTGTGAGAATGCATGAAGCACGAGGGATCAATTTGTGGTGTTTTACAAAGTTGTTGCATGAATTATGAATTTTTTAAAAGAACACACTCTCAAGCACATGGCTATGGACGAGTATGTGAATCCCTAGAGATAGATGAATTTTTTTAAGGAATTTAAAAAAGACAGGGGCAAACTCGCTTTCGTGACGAGGAAAATCATTATTAATGAAAGAAAAACTATAATTTTATAAAATTTTAACTAAATTTAAATATAATTGATCAAAACAAAATTTGTTGAAATACACCACCTCTAGAATACAAAAAAAAGCATGTAGAATGAGTATGAGGTGTTTGGATTGTTTTTTTTAACATAGAAGTGCTTTTTTATAAGTTAAACAATTATGGGTTTCAAAAAAACATGTTTGTTTGGGCTTCTGGGTAGAAGCAGAAGCTGTGAAAAAAAGCTGAAATTCAGTTTTTTTTCAAAAGCTGCTCCAGAGGTGCTTCTTAGAAAAGCACGTCTGAGAAACTGTTTGGGTTGTCAAATTACTAAAGTAATCCTCACAAACAATCAATTTCCCTCAATTTTATAATAATAATAATTATATTCAGATTAATGACAATGATAATAATAATAATAATAATAATTATTATTATATAATTAATATTAATATTAATATTATAATTATAATTGCAATTATAATTATAATATATTAAGTGATTATTATTATCATAGTAGTCATTATCATTATTAATATCAATATATAATAGTAACTGAATGAAAAGTCAATGAATGCCCATTTTAGGGCTTGTTTGGATGGGCTTTTAAAAAAAAGTGTTTTTTTAAGTTTTGGGGAAGCACTTTTTAAAAAAAGTGCTTTCAAAGTAAGTTAAGTGCTTTTCTCTGAAATAGCTTATCGAAGTGCTTTTTAAAAAGCACCTATGAGGTTTTTCGAAAAAAGCTGAATTTTAGCTTTTTTCACGGCTTCTGCTTCTGCCCAAAAGCCCAAACAAATATGTTTTTTAAAACCCAGAAGTGCTTAACTTATAAAAAAGCACTTATGGGCTTAAAAAAAGCCCATCCAAACACCCCTTTAGTAATCTGCTACCTCCAAAAGTGCTTTTACAAATTCACGTCCAAACAACTTCACACATATAAAAGTACTTCTGCATTAATCTATCCAAACATAAAATACAGAAAAACACTTAACTTACTCTGAAAAAAACTTTTTTTAAAAATGCTTCTACAGATCTTAAAAAAAACACTTCTGTTAAAATCCAATCCAAATAAGGCCTATAGTTGCATTTGATATTCAGATTTTGACCAAATTACAGGTGACCTCAAATATAAAAATGGGGATTCCAATTATAGTTGGATGGTTAAAATCCTTACATCTTAATGGTGAAGATATCTTAATTGTTGTATTTAAATTAATTTTTTTTATCTGTTAGAACCTACTATGGCTAAAGTATTTGTTCAGATTTTGGGTTTATTTGATTAAATTTTCAACATGAGAATGAGAATGGTAATTCATTTCTCTCCAAATGAAGGCTAAGGGTTTAACAATATTGCAATGCAAAGTTGAAGAAAAGATTTCCAATTATGGCTGCTATATCCTTATTTGTTCATATTCTTAACTTTATTGTTTAGACTTCTTGCCTATTTTCCCACCCTAAATGCTCACTTATCCTTCTTAGATACCTAGATTGTATGCATATTTTTTGAAAAATTTTATACTAGTTGTTTGCATTTATCATTTTTACTATTTCTTGCTTGGATTCAATGGTTTAATTAATCTTAGTAGAAAAAGAATAAAGAAAATATAGAAAACATGAAAAGGAAAAAAACAAGATGAAGAACAATAAATGAATATCTGTAAGAAGAATGGCAAGAACTATATGAACGTAGTTTTCTCTTAAAAAGTAAAGATAATTTTAGCGCTATAATTATAAAATAAATGATAAAATTTCTGAAAGGATCGAAGGCAACTTACAAGTCAATAGAAGATTTTGGGGAAAAAAACCAGGACGACCGCTAGGGTCTGGAGAAGAATCTAGAGAAGGAGAATGAGCTTGAAGGAATTGCCGGAGTGACGATCCGAGCGACGATATCGGCTCACATCCACTCATATTGAGAAAACATTAAGAGGGGTTTTCTTCTTCCATGATTGGGGTTTTAGAGTTTATTTTACATTGCTTTGTGATGAGTATGAATCCCCTGGAGGGGTAAGTGTCATTCGGTGTTCGAATTGATATAGTTTGAGATATCTTTATCTTATGATTGCTTTTATTATAGAATTTCTTTTATTTTGTTGAGTTAATCTATGTTTTATAATTGTTGAATTAGTGCACGAGAGTGACTCTTTTTTTTTTTTTTCGATTGCATGATTAAAATCTAGAGATATGAGAGGAAGATATTGAATCCTACCAAGCATGGGATTATGTATTAGGACGACTTGAGAAAGCCTCTAGTGTATTTTTTATTTCCCTCAGTCCAACAAAACTTAGGTATTTTATTTTAAATTGCAATCGATTTTATTCTTAAAATCCCAAGTGAAGTCTTTCCGGACATCGTCTTCTCATTCTGATTTCTCTATTCTTAGTTCCCGGTTCTTTAACTTTTCTAGCCATTGATTTAGTTGTCTTTCATACCATTGAGTTTTGTTCTGAGTTAGATAGTGAGAGTTGAGTTATTAATGGTTTTTTTTTAGTTTCTGTGGATAAGAACTTTACTTCTAAAGCACTGTATTACTGGATAGAGCACGTACACTTGCTTGTGTCTTACTGAGCCCTCATTAGTAGAGACCTCCATTGTTTAGCTTACCAAAAGGCCGCGTGGTTTTTTGCAAAAACTACTCCTAATTAGGAGGTGCAGAGAGAACCTAATGGGAAATTGGAGAGGCACATCCAAGTAAATTGAGCACCATGATTCACATGTGTGGACTCAATGGTCAATACCAAGGTGGGCTAAATTTATTTTGTATAACTTCACCAAACTTAGAATTTGGTCTTGGTGGGCCTAGAGATAGCCATGACAATTGCTAGTTTCAGATTAATTTTCTTGATGAGCACTGGAGTTGATTTATGTTGAGCAGAATTAAACCTTATTTGTAGAATTTTTCTTTGCTTATTTACAGTTATTTGAAGTACAAAACTCTTTACTTTTGATCTTCTTTTATCTTACAAAATTTGGCTATCTACTCATTGAGTAATTATGTCACTCAAGATGTGTCCTACCTATTTTTCAATCTTAAGCTTTTTGTTTTGGCTTTGTTCCACTAGTGTGTAAATCTGGAACCTTTTTTTTATAATATTTTATCTTGTGTATTTTATGTGTTTCAATGTACTTGAATAATTTTCGTGTATATTTTCAACTGTTCCATAATCTCAAAAAACTTTTATTTAAATATTGGAGAAGATACTATTTAGTCTTGTGATGTCTTGAAGTAACTAGATTCGTGATAGTTGCCATATGTGTAGCCTTGGATCTAGGCGTAATAGTATAAACATAGAAAAATGATCTACCAACTTATTCAATCTCACATGGGAAGTCAATAGTTTGGTTACCACCTCTCCCTCCCTTTTTTTCTTCCAATGGAGGTCCTTTTACTAAGAAAACAAAACTCTATTTTTAACTAGGGATCTCGTTATAACAAAACTCTATGTTTGGATAGTAGGATATTGTATTCCATGGATGGGGATATCTATGGATGAAATATCCATGTTTAAGTGTTTGGTTGGAGGGATTTAAGTAAAGATAAGATTCAATAAATAATTTTTAAAATATTTTTAAATTGTTTAATTAAATTCAATTATAGTGGATGATTAGAGAAATTTATTTTTTTTAAATATTTTTACTAAAGTATTTGACTTAAATAACGGATATTAAATCACAGGATGAGCGGTATCCCACTGATTTGGTGGGACGCCGCTAATCCAATTTTCAGAGATCGGGGCCATCCCTATCCAGACCCATCCAGACAACCAAACAACGTGGCTCTGGATATCCCATCCCCATCCCAGGATATCCAGGCTTCCAAACACTACCTTAGATTCATATCCTAGATTAAATTAAAAAGAAAAAAATCAATACAAATTAAAATTAAATTTAGATGAACAATGTTGATTATTATCAAAATATATTTTATTGTACTATAAACAAAATATCTATAAAATAGGAAACCTTATCCAACAACGTCACTATTCTCAACCCCAAATAGAAAATAATAATAATAATAATAATAATAATAATAATAATAATAATAATAATAATAATTAAAAAACATTTCTAATAAGGTAAGGTAGTAGATTTATACCATTTTTGTATTTTAGAACAAGGCTAGGTCAAATGATGGTCACAACAAGCTCTGGTGGTTTTCTAATTTATACTTTTGAAATGAAGACAAGAACTAATGGTACAATATCATTCTTCATTTGAACCATCAAATATCTTCCCATTTACATTTACAATGAATACAATCATTTGAGCTTTTCTGAATGCATGCAAAATCATGACACTTTTTTTTTTTTTTTACAGTTTTTAGGCATTCTTCTTATGTAAATAGGTTATTTCAAAATAGTTGTATGAGCAAATTAACTTCATCAAGTAAACTGAAAAAGAAAAGAAAAAATAGATCATTCGAGCCAACGAATGACATATGGTGCTCAATTTCTAATGTAACATTAAGAGGATGTTTGGTTCGGAAGTCATCTACCAAAGTGGTGAAAGTCATCCACGAAAGTGGTGGAAGTCTGGAAGTGGCACTTTAATGGAAGTGCACACTTCATCTGGAATTCGCCACTTTTGTGTGTTTAGATGTATTAAAAAATGTCACTTCTGAAAGTACTTCATGTGTTTGGATGATAGATGTGAGAATCTGGAAAACCTGAGTTCATTACTTCTTAGTGTTTGGTAATAAGAAAGTGGGGATATAATCACCACTTCAGGGTAGTGGTGAAGTTACCTCCCCTAAAAATGTTTTTTAAATTAAAGTTCTAACATGGACCAATAATTCTCCCTATTCAAATCTTTTGGCTTAATTATGGTTTAGTAATGTAATAATCATATTAAACAAAGGGTTGGTATTTTTTAATTCAATATAAGCTACTTGGTGAATAAATTCATTAATTAAGTAATGAGAAATTAACAACATAATTAAGCTAGTTGGTGAATAACTTCATTACAATTGTGTCAAATTCCGTGTTAATACATTAGATTACTTAAAGCACATATTAGTGAATATGTTCGTTACTTCATTTAAAAATAAGACTAACATCTTATTAAATTACTTCGTTATTGTTAACGACATTTACAATTTCCATACTTCATTATTGCTAATATATTAAAATGTTTCAATTAAGCTAATAATGAATGACAAGTTTTGAAACATGCACAAGCACATTTAAGTTAATAACCACAGTCTTTATCAACAAATAATTATGTTACCAAATGTTACAATCAAGTCGAGTAATCATAAACACATTGTTGCGAACAAATAAACTTGTAATGTTCTTAAACCATTTATTTCAATTGTACATGTTCCACATCCTCAGAAAACAAATAACACTCTACAAACACATCACACTCCATGTTCCGGTGAGAAGTACTACTTCTCATCTAAACCAAATGAGGTCAATAACTATGCACAAGCACATGACACAATTGGACCCAAATATTCCCTCTGAACACACATTCACATATCAAATTCCACGACGATGTTCACACTTCCATGACGATGGCAACGAACATGAACGGACAAACCACGGGTCCTGACTGTTCTTGCAAAACTTCAGAAAATATCAAATTAGCAGCAACTTGAAAAAAATTACTCTAATGTCTGCAGTTTATGCTTTGTAATAAGTAAACTAATTACCACATAATCTAATGCCGAACTCCTCATTATGGAGAAAAATCCACATTGATATTAGGATGCCTCAGTTGGTTGTGCACACTTCATCGGCATTTGGCTCTCGATCCAAAAACAAAAACACGACCTCGTGAAGGGGGAAGAACCCGGGCAGGCCCATTGGAGGACATCCCATTGGAGCTTAAAAAAAAATAAAGAAGCACGAATCAAATGTGCAAAGAAATTAACAACTTGTTTCATACAAAACATATAAGTAGACTAAATAAACACAAGTTCAACAAAGGTAACACCATAATATACATGCCAGAAGGCCAAAGATTGTAGGGAGATTATCATGATTTACTATAATTGAACAGCTATTAACAGGAATAGTAAAAACTAAGAAAACAGGAAAGAAATATGAGTATGAAATAATCGATTGGAGGAGAAGTACAGAAAAACACAAGCTTAGGAAAATAACCATGATAGCTAGGGCACACTGTTGGAGCAAAAAAAAAAAAAAAAATCAAACAAAAACGAACAAAATGTCCAAAGAAATTAACATCAACTTCCACACAAATCATAGAGGAGGACAAAAACCATCAAACCAGCCTGAACAAAATTCGGTTGTACCACAGAAAATAAAAGTCACTGGGAAGAAGCATGGTGGGCAAGAAATTCAGTTTGGGTGAAAAAAATGAACATGAGTCAATAATATTTGAATTGCGTGATGTAAGTTTTCCTGATCGATTCTAATAATTTGCATCACACATCCAAGGTAAGAAGCACAAAACATAAAGCAGTCCAAAAAATAATCGATTGGAAGTGATAACACGAAAGCACAATTTCAGAAAAAATAATTGCAGCACGACTTCTGAAATATGGGGAAAACTATAATTGCAGAAAAGCATAACTTAAAAAAATGAATCAAATAGAAATCCTGAAATGCCGGGGAAAACTATAAGAGGACAGTACTCGCAAGAGTGAAAGTAATGCGTCTGAGGAATATTAAAAAATAATAAGAAGACACTAAACATATCAGAGTGAAAAACAAGTCGATTGGACGACAAGAACACGAAAACATAACTTCAGGAAAGTAACCACGATAGGCAGGACATCCCATTGGAGCTTAAAAAAAATAAAGAAGCACGAATCAAATGTGCAAAGAAATTAACAATTTTTTTCATACAAAGCAGATAAGAAGACTAAAAACCACAAGTTCAACAATGGTAACACCATAATATACATGCCATAAGAGCAAAAATTGCAGAGGGAATATCATGATTTACTAAATTGCCAAAAAATATCAAGGGGATGTCATGGTCTGGCCAAACATCAATAACAACAAGAGTATAAGCCAACTAAAAGTCCACAAAAGAAAACACCATCTTAATATTATGAAGCAGACGTCAAGCATAATAGTCGTCAAGCACATGACAGGAAATAAAATTAACCGTGAAACAAAGTTCACGATCGAGTCACAGCAAAACAAAATTCAAAGTGAACCTCTTGCACAGATAGATTTAACACTCACCGGAAATCTGAAGAAGAACTAACCAATGGACGATAGTGTCAAACAGATCTACAAAAAAAGAAAACATTAAAAAAAATCAAGACATCTATCGTCACTTCACAAATTGATATGACACTGGAAAGTAAATGGAGATCAAAGATTTGCCCTCACCGGAAACCGAAAAGTGTATGAAAACAAGGGCAAAGAGATCTACAACCAAGAATGAACCTACTCGGGGGTTTGAAGAAAAATCAAGAAATTAGGTGAAAAAACATGAGATTTTATGGAAAAATTGAACAAGATAACCCACAATCCAGTAGATCCGGAAAGAGAAGCAGATCGCCCAAACACCACGAGAATGATAATGGGAAAAACCCATTCAAAGCGACGAGAGGTCGAGCATGGTGGCCTTCGCCACAGAAAACACCGGAGAAGAAGAGGAAACAGTGGTGAGGAGTCCAGGGCGAGCTGGGCTTCTTTCAGAGTGGAGGGTTCGCTGATGAAGATGAGGGGAAGACGGTGGCCAAGGAACCCTAGAACGAGTTCTGGAAGACTCCGCCAGACTTCCAGATGGTAATCCTAAAGCCTCACGTACAAATTGCATGCACTGAACTCAGACCCCGAAGTGGTGGCTTTGGAGGTTTTAAAGTGAAGTCAAATGGGGAAGTGGGGGAACTAGGAAGTTGTCACAGCACCACTTCGTGGTGGACTTCCGTGAACCAAATAGACAGAAGCAGGGCTGAACTCCCCACCTCAGCCACTTCAAGCCCGAGTTCAGTGAAACAAAAACCCTCTAACCCTCTAACTTCTATGAAATCATTTGATGTTAAAGAACTACGAGAATATTATGTGTTAACCCCAGTCCTTTTTTAAAATCCTAGCAGTTAGATATATGATTAAATTTTCAAATATTTAAACACTTGAAAATTTTCTTGGTTTTGTCTACACCCATGCATTTGGATTTTGTCCATATTAATATGATTGAGTTTTTTTTTATTGTTGGTGCATAACATCTAGCATAAGCTTAAAAGCAAAAACCTAGCATAGTAGCATGTTGTTTGAGCATGCATGACCTAAAAGGTGCTTACCGAATCAAATATTAACAGGAACTTAGTTACATTGAATGATTGAATTTTATTTAGTGGAGCACCATAATCACCAAATAGCATATTCATGGTATCAAAAACCATGTAGCTATGGTTGAGGATCGGGCAATCTAAGCAATGACAAGAAGTGAATGCACATACATACAAGAAGATATAAGAATTTTATGTGATTCGGTCTTAAAAACTTACGTCCATAGCCGTACTAATATCAATCTATTTCACTCACATCAAATTAGGATTTTATAATTCGAGGACTATTTATAGAGAATTAGATAATAGGATATTTGCAGGGAGAAGATAACATGATATTTATAGTGAAAGCCCCCCTAAACGCTCGCGCCCTCAGGCTCCCGCAAACACGCGATTATGTATCTTTAGAGCTTACATCAGACTACACCTACCCAATAGCTATATCAGGTTGATTTGCACCATTTATAAATGGTGTTGCTTACCTGTCTAATGCTCAGATTCTCTAAATTCTACACTTAATCAAATTTTCTCATAATATCGTTTAATAAGAGTAAATTCCAAGGATGTGAAAGAAATTCCATTGACTGAAAGAAGTAGTAGTGAAACAATTTAAAAAGCCAACATTTACCTAAAAAGAGTGACAGCTCAAGCTAGGTCAATATCTAAGAACCAAGATACAGAAGCCACTATCACGACTAACACTAGAATGGCTAGGATTTAGAAAAGTTTTTAATAGAGACATCAGTTTATAAGGAAAAAAAAATATACATATTCATTTAAACACTAGGTTCTTGATGAGAGCATACAGATCCATGATCTACAAAAGCTTTTCACTAAGCAGTCACATAAACACCGATATAGCTGTTGGGTACGTGTAGTCTGATGTATGCTCTAAAGATACATAACCACGTGTTTGTGGGAGTCTGAGGGCGAGAGAGTTTAGGGGGGCTTTCATTATAAATATCATGTTATCTTCTCCCTGCAAATATCCTGTTATCTAATTCTCTATAAATAGTCCTCAAATTATAAAACCCTAATTTGATGTGAGTGAAATAGATTGATATTAGTGCGGCTATAGACGTAAGTCTTTAAGACCGAATCACATAAAATTCCTATATCTTCTTGTATGTATATGCTTTCTCTTCTTGTCATTGCTCGATTGCCCGATCCTCAACCGTAGCTACATGGTTTTTGATACCATGAATATGCTATTTGGTGATTATGGTGCTCCCCTAAATAAAATTCAATCATTCAATGTAACTAAGTCCTTGTTAATATTTGATTCGACAAGCACCTTTTAGGTCATGCATGCTAAGACGACATGCTACTATGCTAGGTTTTTGCTTTTAAGCTTATGTTATTTGAGAAGCCGTCGCATACTGTTATTTTCAACCGCCGTATTATTTTCTATTATCAAAAGAGAATCACATACCCCGAGACAAATAAATCAAGTAAGTAGCTAGGTTAAACCTTAAAAATCCAAAAGAAATATAATAAATAAAAATATACACATATAAACACACACAACTATTAGTTTAGAACACCTCATAACAATCGTAGGCAAATCTCCTACTAAAAGTAGTTTTAAGATTAAAAGAAGTAGATAAACAGTGAAAAATATCTAACACATTTTATAAAATAATTAATTTTAAAAATAAATACTTAAACAAGTTTTCAAAATTCACTCATCAAACTCAAAAATGTTTTTCATAAGTTAATACTAAAAAAGCATGCAGAAGCCAGCTGAGCAATGTCTTGATGATATTGAAAATATTCTTAAGCTATTTACAATTATTTCTTTTTTAAACAGAGAGGACAAGGTGACTAGGGTTAAACTCCCAACATTCTCAAACTAGTTACCAATTCAATTTGAGGGATTTGCCCAACACAAGGCATGGCACAAATTTAGCTGTCTTGTGCCTGTTGGAAAAATTACCCTAATCTTATTAAGGTTATTGATTATTATTAATTGATATTTAATCATCAAAGATCCATTACATGAACACATGAATATATATATATATATTAGGGTTACCTCACACAGATTTCACAAGCTCAAATCCTCAAACACAGACACGCGATGATCTTAAACTTTTCTTCCTTGATCTGAAAGAAGTGATAGCTTCTTTTGCTTCAAATAACTAATGTAAATATTAAGGTTTTTCATAACTAATAGCAATAATAGTTCATAAAAAACCCTAATCTAATCGGATAAGGTTAGAGAATGCAATTGGGACCGATCTCTACATCTTTAGCAAATTAGTCCTTACTAACTTTAATAATCATAATCATATCCATCAACAAATTGCAATTTAATCTAAAGATTAGAGATATTTATATGTGAGACCCCAATGTCATATTTTACATCTTAATCTATATATCAATTAAAAATTCCATATAAGTGGGCCATGATTAGACCATCAATGACACTGTCGATTCCCACTTATATGCGTGTTTCTTTATACTATTTGACATAAAACAATTCTGAAAAACATGTATAAGAATATATGTGTTATATAATAAAATACTTTCAAAACTTTGATCAAATTTTACTTTGAACATCAAACTTCAATTTGTATTATTTCAATTACCGAACTTTAATTTATTTTCACCACGAGGAAACCACGAGCTTATGAGAAAATTTGGTTGATGTGATTGTCGGAATTACGTAATCAACATCAATTATACACATCATTTGCTGACGTGTACATGCCATGTCATCGACAACGTCCACATGGAAATATCTTATGCCACATCAGATGCCACATCATTTCTAATAGAAGCTTACGTGGCATCTAATGTGCCCTTATGGGGTGATGAATATTATGTGTCATCCGATGTGTCATCCGATGTGGCATAAGAGTTAGTCACGTGGACGTTGCTATCGAGGTAGCACGTACACATAAGTAGTTGATGTGGCAAATTATTGCTGATGCGATAATTCCGACAGCCACATCAACTAAATCCTCCCGGAAAGCTCTTAATACCTTCTAGGTGAAATAAAATTGAGGTTAGGTGACCGAAAACATACAAATTGAAGTTTGATGCTCAATGTGAAATTTGACCAAAATTGAGTACCTACTCAAGATATTTACCCGGCAATCAATGATGAATACAAAATCATAATTTTATCTTATAAATTATGAACTAATTCGAGTTGCAAAGAACATAGAGAGTCATGTCTCAATTTAATGATCTTCATTATTATTAATTTAAGTTCTACACAATGCAACCTAAGAATAAAATATAAATAAACAATACTCATAATTATGCAAACATAAAAAAACTATTTTATTATTAAATAATTACTAGAATTAGCTTTGTAAGGCATACTAGTTTCTCAGTGCCATGCTAGACAGTCTTGTAGGCTAACTCGATTAATTTTAATATTTATTAAAAAAAATACCAAATTTGCTCAAAATCTAAACCAATTTTAGATAATTCATAAAAGAATTTAAAATTTTTTAAAAAAATTTTAAAATAATCATGTATATAGAATTAATTTCCTGGGGACAAAATATCTCAATATATATATATATATATATATATATAGATCAGCAACAACAACAACAACAAGCCTCCCAACTATTTGTAGTCGTTACATAAATTCTTCTCTTCCAATTTGCCATTAATAATAATAATAATTAAGTTTCATTTAAAGGTTTTATATATCTACATATGCATGGATGCAATAGATCTTTACATATATTTTGTTTGAAAACCATTCAATAAAGTAGATTAAAGCATATCAGTGTTTCATTTATATATAAATTATATAATTTAATATTTAAGAGGTAACTCTTTCTTGAATTTCCTATTTAGATAGATGAGCCACAAACGGTCACCTCAATAGTTGAGAAAGATTTGTACCCATTCATCTTAGCTAAAGACAAAAATTGAAACACCATTCTTTTATTATAAATTGAATACGTTTAAAATCAGTAGTTTTCTCATAACTACACCTTAAACTAGTCTGAGTAAAATATTAAAAGCTCTGTAAAGAATATTCAAATTTGAAATTACTCGTTTAACTAACTCAAATATTTTGCTCATATATATATATATATATATATATATATATATATATATATATATATATATATATATATAATTTTAAAATTTTACTTGATTCTTTCTCTTATTGTATAAAAGGACTACTTAAATATGCCCGCAAAAAGAGCGATGAAAGATGAAAGAGTGAGAATGAGATCCGGAGGTGAAAGGGCTTGACATCTTGACGAATAAATAAAATAATTATATTTTGCATCATCTGTCAACTGCTATATATTTTGGATCCGTGTAAATTCCACCCAAAATCACCTTCAGAGATGAAAACAAATAAAAAATGTAAAATATAAAAATCATATTAAATATTTTCGAATAGAATGATTAAAAATTAACAGTAAAGCAGAAAATAGTTTTAAAAAACTAACTTTATCCCAAAGAGTTAGTGATAGGTCTTGATTTCACCAACCCCCCCAAAAGACAAACAAAACCAAAATATGTCCTTTTATCTTTTATTTTCACTCAAGCAAGATTCCTAACAAGAATTTAACCCATCACTACAAAGCAATATATATATATATTTGCATGCATATAGTTTTTGAGGACGCTGCAATTGCTTTGATGATCCATATATTTAAATATAATTTATAGAACTTCAATCACTATTGATGATAACAGTAAGAATATCAGGCCAACATGATACAACATGTTGATAAGAGACACATCTATTTTCAAGCATACTCAAAATGTTTTAATCAAATCGAAGAAAATTAAAGTTTAGATGACAAACAATTCAAATTTTCTATGATATATTGCCTCCTCAAATAATAAAAATGAGAAGTTCCAATCAGTGTGTGAATCTTTAATTATGTGACATAATAAAACAGAAGCTCCAGATAAAAGATTACATCCAATGTAAACTATGATTTTCAGAAAAAAGTAACTATTAGTCCTGAAGCATCAGTACAATTCACACACACAAGTTTCAGGCTTCAACAATAACACATAATGAAAGGCACATTACTTTTCCTCAAACCACATAACCAAGGTCTATAAACATCTCAATCTACCAATAGCACGACATGCTAAAATACGAAATGAGTTTCAAAAACCCAAAGAGTTATAAAGTCTAAAAACTATGAATAATAGTTACTTTCATATCCAATTTGACAGAATGTGCCCCCAATAAAATGTTAAAAGATCACAGTCAATGATCAGAAAAACCATGGCCCAAGAAAGTATGATGAATGTCAATGATCGTCACATAGTCTCTTGATTTGTAACTAGCACAGAAACACAGCACATTCGTCAGGTACTGGAACAACACATCTATTTCACACCATTAAACACATCAAACTCTACAAGAGTAGTGTTCTTTGGCTGATCATCATATATATCACTTGTGAGTGAAAGTATAATTGTTACCTGTTTCCATTGCCGAAGAGATTTATGGGTGAATAAGACATTTTCCAAGCCCAAGCACATTGGTCTGAAACCTTTCATCATACAATCTCCAATGTCCATATCTTTCAGTATGGAAGACAGACACATAATGAAAATTTGAGATTTTTATACCCATACTTGTCTCATATGTAACCAGAAGTTATTAATTAATTCATAAAACATTTGTTAATTTCTTATTCATCAATATTATCACTTGTTGCATCTACTAACCAATCTCAATCTCTATAATGCCAAATTTCAATCGTTACCATCCCATTAAATACAATTTCATGATCAATCATGCATGGATTTCCTACAAGAAAACATAGACCCAATACCAGTATCAGAAAACTTGAGATGGCTTTCAGTACAACACTCAAAATGACAGTCAATATTACAAAAATAATTTGCCACAAATATGCCTGATTACTAACATACAAGTACACCGAACATCAGGACAGATACAAAAGACAACAAACGAAAAGGAAATTAAATTCTACTTAAGTTAAATTTGTTGCAAAACCTTCTCAGCAGCAGCAATCGTCTTCTCAATATCTTCTGTGGTGTGCGCTAGGCTTGTGAACCCAGCCTCGAATTGTGAGGGGGCTAGGTACACACCCTCTTCCAACATACCCTGATAAAACCTCGCAAACTTTGCAGTATCACTCTTCTTCGCATCCTCAAAATTATATACTGGCCCTGCTGCAAAGAAAATCCCGAACATTCCTCGGATATAACCACCAGATATCTCATGGCCAGCCCTCTTTCCTGCATCCAAAATTCCATTGACAAGTTGGCTGCTGATCTTGTCTAAGTACTCATAGCACCTTGGTTCCTTCAATCTTGCAAGAGTGTGGATGCCTGCAGTCATCGCCAATGGATTACCACTTAGGGTTCCCGCTTGGTACATTGGCCCTGCTGGAGCCACCATCTCCATAATTTCCTTCCTGCCACCATAAGCACCAACTGGAAGGCCACCACCAATAACTTTTCCAAGAGTTGTTACATCAGGAGTTATACCGAAGTACTCTTGAGCCCCACCATAAGCCAAACGAAAACCAGTCATGACTTCATCAAATATCAGAAGAGCGCCCTCTTCTTTCGTTATCTCGCGAAGACCATTTAGGAAATCCGGTTTTGGTACAATGAAGCCAGCATTTCCAACAACTGGTTCAATGAATATAGCAGCAATCTCCCCTTTGTGGTGGGCAAAATGTTCCTTTACTGCTTCAAGATCATTATAGGGTGCAGTTAGAGTATCAGCAGTGGCTGCTTTTGGGACACCAGGGGAGTCAGGGAGGCCGAGGGTAGCAACACCACTACCAGCTTTTACCAGGAAGGAATCTGCGTGGCCATGGTAGCAGCCCTCAAATTTGATGATCTTTGGTCTGCTGGTAAAAGCACGGGCAAGCCGGAGAGCACCCATGCAAGCTTCAGTTCCTGAGTTCACAAAACGGACCATCTCAACGCTAGGAACAGCTGCAATAACCATCTCCGCAAGCACATTCTCTAATACACATGGAGCACCAAAGCTTGTGCCTTTCTTCAAAGTTTCAATCAACGCAGCATTCACCTGAACAAGAGAAAAGCAAACCTTTGCATTTAATTTCCATCCCAGTGTTATAGCAATTAAATTACTCTCAATATCATATTCCAAGTCAGGGAAGCTCTCTTCAATTTCAAAAGTTTGAATCCAACAATAAGGTTTCAACAGTATACCGCATCATTCCGATCCACTACATCTATCAGATGATATCACCCATCATACTTCACCATGATTACTACAACTGCAATATTAGCTAAAGTGACAGTCAGTGCATTTGGTCTACTCGTTATAAACTATTTGAGCAGCACCAAATCACTAAAATCAGTGTGAGACGTGGTTTATGAATATGATTGGCAGCACGAGATGCAAGAAAAAGGAGGCAGTCGCAATCCAACTTTTCACTTTTATATTTAAGATCTGTTATATATCCCCTTCATAATAGGAGCTGCAATTTTTTTCCTTAACGTTAAATGAAATCAGAAGTTATGCCACGCCTGAACTCGAGTACATTATCTCTTAATGTATGATTTATCAAGCCCACTTAGGAGACAATGGAAATAGAGTATGTAAACTCAGGATTTATATGATGTATGACAATAACATGTCCTAATCTAGGACCATAATCAACAAAGCTGCTGAAGTGACAGAATTTCCTCTCACACATAAGGTACCACATGAAATTTCTGTTATATAATCAGTTACTGCAAGTTCTTGCAATTTATATACTTATTAGCCTCCTCAAATTTTCGCTAGAGAATATCAACAAGAGAGTTTCTCAAATGAGCTCCTCAAATTTTCTTGTGTGACATCCACATGAAACTAATTACGCCAATTAATGAAAATGATATAGGTAGATGAAGTTTAATAATGGCACCTTATCATCGGCATGACCAATGATAGCTGGGCCCCAGGAGCCAACATAGTCAATGTATTCATTACCATCAACATCCCACATGCGAGAACCCTTAACAGAGTCAAAGACAATGGGCTGTCCACCAACTGACTTGAAGGCGCGGACAGGTGAATTTACACCTCCAGGCATCAACTCCTGCCATAACATAATCCTTATCAATAGATATAACATCGATCATATTGAGTCAAAAACTTACTAGATAATGTATCAAAAATGACAGTGAGAAACAAAAAAGAAAAGGAATGCCATTTGAAGTTAAAAGTAAGCATCTCAAGAAGTGAACCATCCTAACACAATTCACGGACCTAGCAAGTACATTAAAATCAGGAATCATGAGGTTAGCTTCCATAGAGAGACAATGTATTTTAGCATGAAGGCCATATGCATAGTATAAGAACAGCATAAAAATGGTGTTCATCATGTTTGATTGCTATCAGTGTGTCATATGTGTGCTTCAATGCTACAAGCAATGCAAATATATATTCAATGATTATAGAAGGAAGCTAATACAGCATGCGATGGCTGAACACTGGGTGTGATATTCCACTGAAAGGCATATCTTGCAAAATACTTTCTTAAAGCAGATATGATCTTGCAACAGTTGGGCTTTTACAAAACACCCAACAAGCATGCAACCAGTTTGATATCAATGAAAAGTGAGAATAATATCGTACATCAATAATGCACAAAAACAAATGTGGATATAGCATAATCCTGAAAAATATCTGATAACTTTGATAGTATTAATAGAGATAAATTATTGCCATGTCCCAACAGTTTATCATAAAAGAATGTCCCTTGCTCACATCAACATTGCAGGAATTTTCAAATCAAACACAACCTGTGCAGCACAACTTCTGCTTCAAACATAAAACTAAGCAACAAACTAACAATTACCCATTACAAAAGCAATATGGTTAACAAAAAAAGATATTACCTTTGGTTCATCATAAATCCTATGGCTCTAGAAATGCAAGCAGATCGACAGAATAGTTTCAGCTGCGAAACTTCTATATATGTTATCAGAAAATCTAGCAGGGATTTTCTGGACTCGCTTGGATAATCAACCCCAAAAAAGAAAATCTGGAGGGGAAAAAAAAGATCACCCACAGCAACTACTTGCCAGAAAAATGGTGAGCAATTGACAAATATTTGGTGCCAAACAAGCTATTTATCATTTACAAGCTTCCAATATGAATAAAACATTTCTTCTACAGATTCCAATGAACAAAGATACCATCTTTGATTAAAATACAACAAAAAAAGTTGTTCAATTGGAAAAATTACGCAATACCATTTGAAATTTCAAGCAAAAACCTTTAAGGAAATAGACAGAGATTATCAATAGAAGGGGAAACAACAAAAACAAGGATGAAAGCGAGACCTTGGCGGCGTTGAAGATCTCCTCGGACTTGTCAAGCTTGTAAGGTTTCTTCTCCACGGAAACTGCATTCCGGACGGCGAAGGAAACGCGGAGGAGCGGACTAGAAGGGGGAGGAGGCGGAGTCCGGGCAGAAAGATTGGAGCTCCACGAGAAGCTGGCGACAGAGCCAGTGACAGCAGCCATTTGGTTTCAGAGAGACTCCGCGCTGAAGAGATAAGGGAGAGGATACAGAAACGACGGCAGCAGTAGTTGGTCAGAGTGGTAAAGTTTAGAGATCTAAAAGTAGATGTTTCATAGTAGTGATAGTGATTGCAACAGGTCGGGTGCAGTTTTGTTGTACCTACACCCGAACCCACTACTCCGCGGGATTCCCGACTCGCTATGATCCTAGTTAAAAATATTTAAAATAAAATTAAAATATCAAGTAGAAATTAAAATTGGCACTCATACCAACACAAAATATACAAATTCAACATAAAATAAACATTCAAATCATAATTTTTGTTTTTGCTCAAATGACCATAATTTATCATCATCATTTTCATAGCGATCAATTGTCAATACGGAAACAAATTAACAGCATCTAGTTACTAAATTCATGAAGATATGACCTTCAGATATACAATCAATGAAACAAATCGAAACACTAAAACAAAAAATGAGGATCGAAAACATGACGGTGGCTTCTCCCCCTCTCTCTCCCTTAAATTGATACTCGCAAACATCTACTCATAAAAAAACATCCCACCTTCGATTGGAAGGTGAGATCACTGCAGCTTCTCTCTCTCTCTCTCTCTCTCTCTCTCTCTTTTCCTATCTCGATGATGGTAATATAGCTAGCTATTTACAAATCAAGGCGACTATTCATCTTAGCTGCAAAACATTACTCAAAAAAACCTGCCGCTGATCTTGTTCTATTTAAAAAAGAAAAAACTCCATAAAACTTGCACAATTCATAAAAGAGGCCAACAGAAGAAAAAGAGATGATGCTCTTTAAATAACTAATTCATTCCCTATAACATTCTTCAAAGTAATAGCTACCTGAAAAATTACTGGAACCCCAAAATACATAAAAAAGAAAAGTACATGGGGCTCATGTAGAATTATTGTTCCTCCTACATGCTACATTAAACATTATAAATACACCAGTGGTTACATCAAAATATTACATTTTGCACAAGGGAAGGAGAGAATTTACACGATAGATTCCGTCCTCCAGGAGGAAGTTGGATACAACTATACCATTGATCTTAGATGGTTTTATTCAAGAAATTTCCTGACAGCGTACAATGCCGGCAGCTCCACCATAGCAAAGCCATCTCTCACTTCCTTTATTCATGTTCCATCTTACTTTGTGCATAGCTAAAATTTTGGGAGGGAAATCCAAAAAATTTGATTCTGCTACTCGGCAACCATTTTCACTGCTCTGAACCAACTGTTTCGATGTATCATGTGCATTTTTTGGCTTTGATTTCGGCTTCTTCATCTCAGGAAGAAAAGAGATCCTATTTCCTGAAACAAATATCCAATCAACTTGCCAATACAATATCTGACTAGTACTCAGAGAAGTTTGGAGGTGAGGATTTAGATATCTCATGCGAGATTGGACACAAACCTGGAAGCAAAGATTTTGAGTCTTTTGGTCCTGCTTGATTTGCTGCAAGAGCTTGGGAGGTCACTGAGCAGTTGCTCTTGTGCTTCGTCACTAGAGATGGACTGTTCAGCAGTGGGGTGCTGATCTTCAGTGTTTCACCATCTTTTAAAAGTGATCCACATAAAATGTGTGGGAGACGATTCCGACAATCCTTCAGAGAATTAACTGTAAGCTGTTCATAGAAAGGCCTTTAGACATATAGATCAGTGTTTTATTACATTTTCTAAATGGGGTATGTTCCCCCTCAATGCAAACATGAGAACAGTGAATCACCTTAAAGTAATATGCGGAACCCTCTGCACCGCAATAAGCAGCTAGACCTATAAATGAAGTACAAAGTGAGTATCATTGACTTGCTTAGTATTAAATTTCCAAGAAGACCATGCCAAAGTGAAAGTGCCACGACAGCTTATAGAAAATAAATAAGCATCAAAGGTATAGATATTCAAAGACAACCAATTTCTTAGGGTTAAAAATAGAGATGTTGTCCCCCTTTCACAGAGATAGGGCAGAGTTTTGTCAATTTTTATATAAAATGAATATCTTGTATATCATAAAAAAATACACATAAAAATGCTTAAATATACACGGAATAATTAAAATCCTAACCCAAACTAAGGTACCTGTTGAATGTGACACTTGGATGCTCCAAAGGGCAAATGATGAACAATAATAACTATGCCAGGCAGGCTGCTTCATGCCATCAGAAGGTTTTCCAATCACTGGACCATCATTTGTCAAGTCCCACAAGCTGAAGGTCCTCAATGTGCCATCATCGAGTGAGATAATAACACACCTAGAAAGCGATGCAGTGCATCAGAAAGAAAGTTTCAATAATGAAGAAATAGCTAAATCTTATTTAGAGCAAAATGATTAATTTAAATTCAAAAAGATTTACTTATTAAAGGAGAGGCCCAAATAGGAAATAGGATATTCCTCACCAATTAAAAATATTGTTATCTTAGGCTAGTTTTATTTATGTTAAGAGTCCAATATCAAATTTTTTTTATAGCCCAAGGTAAAACACTCAATGCACTAGGGTACCCCAATGTCACCTGACCAACCCCAGGAAAACTCTTTAGGAAGATTTTTGTAAGTTGTTAAAAATTGGCCCAATGGGGAAGATCATGCTTCAATGTTGATTTTCAGCAATGATATTGGATTGTATTTTAGAAATTTCGTCAAGTTACAAGTTTCAGTCTTTAAAATCCTAATGGCAAGTGTCTCGGAGATTAAAATTTGCATTTAACAGCCCCATGCAAACATCAAAAAGGCATAAGCATAAATAAAGCAGGCAAAAACCCATAAGCAACAAAGAAATAAAATCCATTAAATGCACCAGTGCAATAACACTGATGCAAAAGGGAATGTACTCGGAGGTTTCAAAAGACAACTAATCCTTCTTGCCCTAGAAACAAATCTCAGTAGCCTCTTCCAGATTAAAAACATAAATAAATAAATCATCCTCTTCCAGTGAAGATTACTTATAAGACCTCTTCTAACAAGGAGGATCTTACCAAAAAACCATCCACGCTTAAACTCCAACAACATCAATATTCAGCATGGCACATCTTATCAGAATAACATGAGAAGACTTGAAAATACAATATCTTCTTTTCGGTGGTTCATCTTTTCCGTTGAAATTGGTATTCTATGAAAAAGGCCACAGAAGTAGGTTGACATATAAGTTACCTGGGGTCTTTCGTCCATTCCAAACTCAATATGGCTCTCTGCACAGGGTAAGGCTCCCACAAAGGACGATGTGGATCACTGCAACAAAGTACATTCAGTTCTTGTGTCTAGCCTAATTCAAAGTGAAACAGAAATAATGATTTCATTGATACCCAAGTTAAGATAACACCAATAAACTAAATATCAAGGATAAAAATCAATGAGAACAAGAAGGAAAATGGCTAAGCAGGACACAAAAAATTGCCTTCTGTGATAACAGCAGTATTCATTTAATAGCATATGATATATACAGGACTAATGGTTCCCAGAAAAACTATAGCAATATCCCACAAAGGAATAAAACATAATTAAATATAAACAAGACAAAGGATTCCTCTTTGAAATGAATTGAGATAAGTATACACACCGCAGATCCCAAAATTTGAGGCCTTCTGTTCCAGTGGTCACTACTAAATTTGAGCTCTCAGGATCACTGAAAGGCACATCAATCAATACCTAAGCCATATATCAATAAGAAAGAAACTAGACATACAAAATGTTCATTTCTAACTATTTCCTCCATTAGAAGAAAAAAATGATGCAGTGAAAGAACTACAAACTCTACCAACAGATAATAACATTCAAACTTGAACACGATGAAGAGGCAAAACGGACCATAAAATACATTCTTTAAATAAGACCATTTAAGATATTTCAATTGTCTTCTAACAATATGGCAAGAGGTATAATTCCCTTACTATCAATGCCTTGTATGGGCAATGCCTTCTTTAGCATAATTTATGAAGAAAAACTTATCAAGTCATTTCTTATTTAGAAGAAATTCCTATGCAATTATCAAATATAGCTCATTTATTGAAAAAATCAAGTCAAAGCACATCAAAACACACAATCAACCTTTATCCTACTCAACACACAAATACGTATGAAAAGCAAAAGGCAGTCCTGATAACATACTTTCAGCCATCCACACTCAAATCATCCCGATCAAACGTACTACAAAGTCAACATATTCCAATCACAAATCTTCAATGGCAGGAGCTATATGGACCAAAACATTTCAAAGGACATAAAGGCTACTGCTGAATTATAATAATTAATAAAACGAAACAACTATCACCTTTCTTTTGGTGCCCAAGCAAGAGCTCTTATGGGACCAGTATCAGCAGTGAAACAAAGCAGAGGCCTTGTATCTGTAGAAAAGGGATGTAAAATGAAACACATGAGGAAGAATATTTAGAAGAGTAATGATAATCATTCAAAATCAAAAGGTAAGTGCCCAACTTCCACCATATATTTAATTTAACCATGTTTACCTTTATGCAAAAAGCCAAAAGTGGCAGTTAAATTGTTCTTTATCGGAAAAAAGGTGTATTTATTAAACTGAAAAAAATACTCCAAAATAGAATACTACAGCATACCTTGAGAAGGACAGTGAGAAGAGAACTTCCATAGAACAACCTGAAATATTAAAAAGGTTCAGCTCTTACAATCAACATAAATGAATGGATGGTTTCAATTCGACAGACGCAAAGATGGAGAATAACACAATTAAACAAATATTACTGTTCCATCGTGGCATCCAGCTAACATTAAATCACTAGAACCTGAACGTGACCATTCCAGCGTTAGAGGTATGCTGTAAAAAAAAAGGGCAGAGTCCAATGAATCATAAAGGAGGATACTAGTATTGTAACTTTTTAAATAATATGATATATGATATACAAAATTATAGGAAAGATGCAATACTTAAAAGACTAAGAATTCATAATTATTTAGGAATCTAAGAAGATACATGTTGCAAGTATTTACAAACTTATTTGCCAGACGCCAAGGCAAGTTTTAATAAAATTCTAACATAGCTCTAACAAAGCCCCCAAGCACACTCCCCAGGTTTAGGTGCTCAAGTACTATTAACCCGTAAAAGGATGGCACAATCAATCTATGATAATAAAGATTGAAGCTAAGATCCAAGCACATTTCCCAGGTTTAGGGATTAAGACTAGCATGTTCAATAGTTGTCACTTATCACAAAGAGTTCACAAGCTTTTTCAGGCATCAGATGAGTTCACCTTTACTAGCCTGTGCTTCACCAATGTTAAAGTAACATTATTTTATGTGCCCATATTTATGTGTCTATCACTTGGTGTGCATCCTAGTTTAATTTAAAAGGGTGATAATGTCTTTTGGATTATGCTAAAAGCCCTAATTCTTATATTCTCTTTATGACAGTGGAGGTCTCTATTTTGGAATTAGGTTCAATTTGGAGATGGATCAATGAATTTCTGGTTCTCATCTACTTTGAGTTGCTCAGCTCGGTTTGCATCTAGAGACAAACATAAACAAATAAGCATGACTGACAGACAGAGACCTGCCAAGAACAAATTCGGGCTTGGGCCCTCAATTTTCTGGCATCAAGTGAAGCCGTGCAGGAAGAGTGTTTTTAAGTAGATGGGCCAAATCTAAAACCTAAGCTCAGCTTGAAATGTTAAATCAAAAATTAAAATTAGAGGGCCCAAACTCAGGTTTCTGGCCCAGCCTTGTAACTTAAGCTTTGACATAAATCTATGAAGCCTCTCCATGATGCCCAATATAATACCATTTCTGACTACACGGTCCATAAATAATTTTGATTTCTACAAGCAGAAAACTTTAGCATAGATTACTTTATCTTTGTTACTGTCAAACTGTCAGTAAAATTAGATGATTGAGTCTTAATTGAGTGAGCAACCAAGCAATAATTCACCTGGCTGAAAGTTCTCTCAAGAAACACAAAGATTTACTATAGAACAGATGGACAATATGTTGAAAAGAGAACATAAGGATTAACATAACATGAACCATGGTGTGAAACTACAAGTCTATAAAGTAGAAAAGGGTAAAAAAATAAAAGATGAAAATATAGAGCAAATAGGTAAAGCAGAATCTACATACTACATAAGAAGTTGGGTATATCAACAAGCAAAAGATGTAAATGTGCAATAAAGGGAAATTCTACACAAGATCTATATGCTCTCTTCATCAATTCCTACTTAAAAATCAAAACTCAAAACACAATAGAGTGTGTTTATCATCTAATGAGAAGCATAGCAAGAGATGATTCAATTGCCAACCAATGAGAAAAGGAAAAATAAAAAAGTGAAATTATTGGAAAAAGAAAACCAAGTTTTCTTTACCATTGTCTATCTCCACATTTGATCTTTGAGCATTTGAAAACAGGATCCAGTTTAAGAAAACGAGGATCAGTACCTTCAACACTAGAAGCGATGTATAACCTCCTAACCAAGGAAGGGTGGGGCACTTCCCACCTGCATGTGATATAAACTGACAATTACATATATGAATTTGTCGAGAATGAAGAAAAAGAACAGAACATCATGACCTTTGAAATTGAGCATACACTTTTAAGATAAAAATCCTCTCATAGGAACAATTCCAACCAAGGTAAATGAAGAATACCACAAATGATCACCATATGATATTACAAAGGCTAATTTCAAGTGGCCAACGCAATCTACATTTCGAGACAATTGATCAAAATAAGGTACAAAATGAAAATGAAAATGAAAAACACAACCATTTGCAGTTCATACTAACCTTATTACCTAAAGTTTCAATTAAAAACTCTACTTCCCCAATGCATAACCATTGGAGATTACTATATTTAAGCGATAAATACATAAGAATGCTGATATAAACATGCAAGAAACATGAATTTGCAAAGACCAACAATGGGTCATCACCATCTCATCAATAAAACCCAGTGCGCACAGAATTGAATTATAAAGTCAGAGGACAACTTGAGCTACAAGGAAAAAGATGAAAATAAAAATAAAAATATTATTTTAAACAACTCAAAGGACAGTCATCAGCCATGCATCAATGCAAGCTTGTATACATGTCGCCACTATAACTAATGGTTTGGTTTATCATAGAAGAAAAGAGAGATTGGAGAACCTTTTTCATCAATTGCATCAAGATTAGATAGATATTCAGATTTTTCTACTAAACAGTCACATAGCATGAGCTGCAGAGTTCAAACAGTAACACTTGAATACTTTGGCAGACTTGGTTTGTTATGCCAATAGGTGAAAGTTCAGTATTTGATCCCCAATAAGCACAGTTAAATCTAGGATAGCCACTTTCACTTATTATTTCAAATGATCAGGTTGTCACTGTTGTTTAATGTCTGTAAACAGCATAGTATAATAAAATTAATCAACTAGAAAAAATCCTGATACCGCAAAATCTAAGACAGTAGTGATGCCACTTAGACCTATGATATATCAACAGATATAATTGTTTGTTTACCAAGAATCTTATGAACAAGTATGTAATGTAAATGCTAGAAGAAAGCAGAGGAAAGATGAAAGAGGACATACACTTCAACAGAACCACTGCCCAACAACACAGCAAGATAGCCAATATATTGTTTGCCTTCAGATTTTATGGAGGGTTTAGGCCTCCATTTCACATCCCATGCAACTAATCCATTGTGAGCTAGAGAGAGAACCATCCTGGGCAAAGTATTATTTTCTGGAACATGAGAACAAGACATAGTTTCTTCCCTTTCATTTGTGACACCTTCACATGAGTCTGACACAATTACGTCATTTTGACATTCACCATTATCAGATGCATCTACCAGTAATTCAACAATAGCTTCTGGAAGAGACTTATTTGTTATTGGCAATGGTCCCCTTTTAGGTCTTCCCCTCCGCTTGGGGGCATTTGCTTCAGAATTAGCGCTACCCTTAGCTGAAACATGTGAAGCTAAAACAACTCCTCCCGAATCAACATCCAAAGGTGTAATGTATGTCTTTGAACTTAAAATTTCATCATCATTGACTGCATATTCATCTAATGCGACAGCACATGCTGCAAGGCCTTTGTCAACACTGACCACTGCTTTCTTTCTTGGACTTTCCCTATGCTTCAGTGCATCAACATTTACAACTGGCACACATTGCATTGTGCTTAAAATCACATGATCAGTAGATAAAGGTGTTTCCTCGTCAACCATACTTTCCAGTGTCCTGGTGGGCCTCCCTAAAATTAATCCATTGACACTATCTGGACCATTTAATCCCAGATTCATGTGCTTTCTTGGTCTTCCTCGAGGCCTAGCAGGAAGAATCTCCCCTCTGGTCAAATCATCTGTACTCAATTTTTCTATTTTCCTAGGTCTGCCTCGAGGCTTTGGTAAATGCAATATTTTCTTGTTATCTGAATCATGTAAAACATCATCTTCTGCATGTCGCTTTCTAGGTCTCCCTCTCTTCCTCCTAATAGCAGAGAACTCATTTTGGTTAAAATCATCAGATTGTTTAGTTTCTGTTTGTTGTAGTTTCATTTTGTGTCTCCCTCTGCCTTGAGGCTTTGCTTGAGATAGATCTTCTTTCTGGTCCATACTTATGAGGCACCAAATCTGAATTAAACCCCTTCCAAACAAAGGTACTCCTATCTTGTGATATGATGCACCTGGAGGGTGGGCAGCAACTGCAAGATACTATAAACAAAGCAAAAAGTGAGAGTGCTATATAACAAGAGCAAAGACAAAGAAGCACATGTATACAAAGGAGACAGAGTGACAACACATATGAATGGTCAGTTATCACACATGTTGCAGACCAAACTACATTAACTTAGGTAAAGAAAAATGGAATGCAACAAAAATTACTTTTGTATTTAAAGGGATTATGGCATTTAATTGGCTTATACAAATATGAGTACCCAAAGAAGTGATAGACTACATGGTCATGAAATGCAAGGTATCCCTTATTTTCCTCGAATCATAAAACCTTACAGCAATCGCATGGAACAGAAACAAGATTTGCATTTTTTTTTTTTTGGTTATGATTGGTAGAATTTCATATTAGTATAATCATGGTGCATGTAGTGAATTGAGAGCAGAAAGGATATATTAAATCAAAATGAAATACCATAGTTACATCAACCATGTTAGAGATCATTAAATTGGCTCAAAAGTAAAAGAAATTAACAGAAGAGTGCTTGATGTCCTCAAATTTTCCTATTACGCTATTATTCATCTAGTCCTTGTAATAAAAACACCATCTTAGCTAAACCAACCACGGAAAGATATACCACAAAACACAAGCAAAAAGGAAATACATGCTTGGAGCGTGGGCCAATAAAAGCACAGTTTTGGGAGTGGCGATGAAAGATACCTCACAATTGGCTTGGCCTTCAGTTTTCTCATCTGTCCTGGGACACCAATCCAATGCCCAAACAGATCCACCAACATGCAACACAAAATCACTCCTATAACAAAAAAAAAATCTTCTTTACATAGGCATTTACACACTTAAAGCTGACACGAAAGACAACAGCAGAATTGCAAAAGCAATAGTTGGAAATCTGTATCTAGAACAAGAAGCAAAACAATAAACCATATAACTATAAAACAAGAAGCAAAATCTTGAATAGAACAACATACCTACTTGAAGATCTCACATTTTCAGCTAAGGATTCCATCTGTATTAGCATTACAAGAAAGCACATATTAAGCACCATCAACTTACCAATTTCAAACTCCAAAATGAATTTCATAAGAAAACGAAAGCACACACAAAGTGACACTTAACTAACCTTGGGTACCGAAACTGAAGCTGAAGAAAATTGTGGCAATGTTACCCTCTCACTGAAATTATTCCTTTGACCGAACTCGCTTTCATAAGAAAAATTCAGAACTTTTGGCTCATAATAGAACTGCTGCCATTCTCTGAGAGTGTCATAACAATACATATACTTCAGTAGCATAATCTAACCAAAAAAATTAAAATAAAATAAAACAACACAACTTCAAGGCTAAAAAGAAGGCGCTCACTTCAAGAAAATGATCATGGAGGAATATCGTTCGATCTGCGAGAGCGGGAAAGCCTCACAGGAGGGCTCACCGCAAAGAGCAAAGATGGACTCCATGGCGGCAACAAAGCCATCAATGGAGTGGTCGAAGGGTGCAATGCTAGCCGAGCTCTGTCTTCCCAGCTTCACATCACCATGGTCATTGCTACCCGTTTGATCTTGGAATCCGTCCATTAAAGGTTGAAAAAAACCAAGAGTTCTTCCCCACAAAACCACAAAGAGGATTCAAACACTGGACCTATCTCTGATTTTTATATAAATAAATAAATCTTTTGGACACAAAGACCTAGTTTGAGTGAGACTAGTAAAACGAGCCCGAGCTAGGCTCAAGTGCACTTCTACCGGGCTTGAACTCAGTTTGAGAGCTTGGCTCCTTTTTGCTTGCAGGTGAGCAACAACAATGGCGACACAGTGAGCGGGAGAAAGGCGGCTGTGGCAATGTCACCAGAGAACGGGAGATAATTTGTGCTTGGGCTAGATCCTAATGAAAAGATCATGAGATTAAAGGAAGATTAAGAAAAGAGCAAGTACCAAACCACACGCAGGAGGCAGGATACCGTCGCACAAGAAAAAGATAATTTTTGTCGAGAAGAACGAAACCCCTAATAGGCCCGCTAAACAAAGACAGAGACAGAGACGTGCGCATACCTCGACTGTGGCCTGTGGGGCCGCACACATATGGGCACTGGTATCACCCACAGTTTGTGCTCATAATTCTCAGACATACACCTTCACTCTGAGGATTCGAACTCTCGCCACTTGCGAAACGTCCTCACGGGGACCCAAATGTCAATTGACCCAAAGGCCGTTGACACAAGAAAAAAGTAATTTGATTCAAAAAGAGAAACAAATGAAGGAGGGCACCAACGAGCGAAACAATAGCAAAATAGAGTTTGTGTGGTTGGATATAATTAAAAATATTATATTTTTTTTATTTATTTGATTTGATATAAAATAAAGTGTATAGATGAGATTATCCTGATATATGTTAATATCATTTTAAATGATTTAATATTTTCATAATAATATTTTATTTATTTAAGATATTTAATGATAAATTTTTAAAAAATATTTAATATATTAAATTTAATATTTATTTAAATTATTTTACTTAAAAATATTTCTATAATTAATTTTAAATTACCATTTATTTTATTAAATATTTTATAATTATATCTAAGATAACATAGTGGTAAGTGGATACCGTATTTTAAAATATTGTAAAAATAGGTGAGATATAAATCCACGTAAGTGAAGCTTTTACATCAAACCAAACAAATAATTACATATAAAATCACTTACATTACAACTATTTACAACTAACAAAACAGATTCTTAGTAATAATACTGCTTACTTTTGCATGAGGTAATTGGTTAAATTCCAACTTGCATAAAACATGGTTTTACCCATAATTTTCATAATGACAGATTTATTTCTCAAGGACTACTCATGTTACTTGGTTTATGTTCTGTTTATTTTGCCAGCAATGTCTCAAAAAGCAGCTCTAGTACAAGCACTAAGTTCATGCAGTTTATAACAGAAGATTAAAAAGCAAAAAGATATTTTTTTAAAAAAGTTTTAATTATGATAGCCAACTAGATTAATCCGGGGCAGCATAAAAAAGAGAAAAAAAAAAGTTTTTTTGGTAGCAAATTCAAAACTATAGGCAGTACATATTTTCATGAGTGCTTTCGATATCAATTAATCACATACAAAATTGGTTTCTCAGTAAAAATAATTAATCATTTTCTCCACAACAACTTCGACCAAAATCATTTTCATACTTCCCTAATCACAGCTGAGTTAGATTCACCACAAAGTTTGATGTTAAATAAGCGACAACAAAAATCAAAATTTATGCGGTTTAATACATTATAAGAAAGTAGTTGTGTTGGCCATTGATGTAGTGATAAGATCAAACAATGATAAATACACAAGGGTAAATATAAGTGTCAAAAAACTTAAATGCATTTTGTGTTGGCCATTGAGTAATATAAGGAGTAAATTAATCCTTCAAATTCAATAAATAAAAATGTCAAAAAACTTAAAGTCAAAAAACGTTAAACCAAAATGCAACTCAAAAGCAGTCATGTTAGTTTGGAGCCACATCCCAACAACAACTTATTGTGCATACATAAATTTTATAAATACATTAATACTCCATATTGCTATAATGAAATTGCTAGCTACATAGTCCTTTATTCTCATTGCGTATTCTTTCTAGTAAACCTAATGGGCCTTTAAAAATTCCGGTTAATCAAGCAACTTTTAAGTTGAAGGTTCAAGTGAAATATATTAGAAATATAATCAAAATAATGGAAATGACCAAAATACCTTTTCCAAATATTAACAATAAAACAGATTTTTTTTTTTTTTTTTTTTTTGACAAAGTAAACATAATTATTTTTCAGTTTTACATATAAAAGAAGCAAGAAGTGAAACTTACAAAAGAGGTCGTAGATAATCCGGTCATGCCCCAGAACATGTTGCCATTGAGCCAACTAATCCAATTCGCCTCCCAATGCGCTAACCCCTTGATCTAGGGTTCTGAGACAAAGACACCAATAACAAACCAAATGTCTCAAAACTCCAAAAATCACTATAAAATATAAATACGATTTCAAAAAAAAAAAAAAAAAAACCACTAGAAATCAGCTTCTCTTACCTTTGCTCCAGGATCAAGGACTGCAATTGGGCAAACTTCTTCTGAAAACGATTACGAAGAAGAAAGAGATTAAAATATTCAATCCGGATGCTAAAGAAGGAGAACGAGGAGGAGATGGAGAGGGGTCTCTGACTGCAGATGTTGTAACGCAGTCGTTCGTTGATAGTTTCCGATGGTGTGCCGGCGGTTATCAAAATGATGGATCCGTCGAGCCCCTTCAGCAACAATGCAATTATTCGTTACCAGGGGTTCCGGCAGTACACTGCCCGTTATGGCGATGGATGAAAGCAACCATTCGGTTGGGCGAAGGATGGAATCGCACACGAGAATGCGAGAGAGAGAGAGAGGAGCGAGAAAGAGAGAGAGAGAGAGATCCTTTAAGGAGGTTTCACAACAAAAACCAAAGCCAAATAACAAATGACAAATCTCTAATCATCTTATCTCAAATTATCTAATTATTTTAAAAATTGTTATAAATAAATCTCTACCACTCTAATTATTTTCAAAACATATTTAAAAAATTATAAAAAAGTCTCACTTTGAAAAATCAACGCTGACAAATATAACCCCTCTATTTAACATAAAAAAAATAATTATTCACAAATCTTTGGATTAAGTTAAAATTAAAAAAATGTTTTTGAAAATATTTTGAAAAAAAAAATTAGGAACATTTGTTTCCACATTTTTTTTTTAAAAACATGGGTGTTATTTTCAAAAGGTTTGAAAACAAAAACATCTTACTAAACATGTTTTCTTATTTTGTTTTTAAAATTTAAAATTACCAATAAAAATTTAAAGTTTTGGCAACAATGTCTAACAAGCCCTCAATTTTTTCATGTTGTTCTTCCAAGTCTCATTGCATTTCGGAATATTTTATTTTTTATTTAGTTATTTATTTAATAAATTGAATTTAAAAAACCTTAATAGAACAAGAAGCACTGCTCTACAGCTGTGCCATTCCCACTGCCCCGGAGCCTCTAAGCTCTCCAATGGCGGCATCCCAAACCCTTGAAACGCCTGATCTCCATCCTGAGGCCATCCTCATCCTCTACCCCGTCGCTCCCGCAGTCATCGACGCCGTCTCTCACCGCTTCAACCTTCTCAAGCTCTGGGAGTCCCCTCTCCCCAAACCCCAGTTCCTCGCCGCCCACGCCGCCTCCACCCGGGCCCTTATCGTCAATGGAAGCACCCCCGTTGACACTGAGATCCTTGACGCTCTCCCCAGGTTGCAGCTCATCTTCAGCACCAGTGCCGGCCTTAACCACATCGATCTCCCTGAGTGCGCCCTTAGGGGCGTCTCCATTGCAAACGCCCCCGAGATCTTCTCGACGGACGTCGCTGATTACGCTGTTGGCCTCTTGATTGATGTTATCCGCCGCGTCTCCTCCTCCGATAGATATGTTCGCAAGGGTTTGTGGCCGGTCAATGGGGATTTCCCTCTTGGTTTCAAGGTCCTCTCTTCTCTGTTTCTTTGATTGATTGCTTGTGCATTAGCCCTGTTTTCTCACGAATTAGTTGATAATATTTTGTGCTTATGAGACGAAATGGGACTGAAAACAGGGCATCTTCTCAGAAAAAGTAAAAAATGATTTTTTTTCCCTTGTAAGTAAATGGTGATGCTTGATTGAAAACTGAGTAGTAGGGATTTATTTGGCTATTATGATTTGATATTTGATTTAAACTACATTCATTTGGAATTCTCATGCAATTAGAATACTAGTTGGTCTCAAAACAAATTGTTCATCATAAGAAATTGTATCTTTTTTGAATGATTCATGATTTGTTTTCTTGTCATTATTGTGTTATATTTTCAATAACTTATATAATTTGTTTTTGGTTTTGTGAGAGAATACAAGCTGTGGAAAACACTATATCAGTGCAATAACAATGAATATTTTGAACTAGTAGAACACAAATCTCATGGAAATGAATGAATGATTACCTTATTGTTTAATACAATCACATCTATAAATATATTTCAGAACATTTGTATGTATGTCATGCTCTGCTCTTGATTTCAGCTTGGTGGCAAAAGAGTTGGGATAGTAGGAGTTGGAATTATTAGTGCAATAACGATGACTATTTCAAACTAGTAGAACACATATCTTACAAAAATTATTGGCTTATAGTTTAATGAAATCACATTCCTATATATATTTCTGAACCTTTGCATGTATGTCAGGTTCCACTCTTGATTTCAGTTTGTGGCAAAAGAGTTGGGATAGTAGCACTTGGAACTATTAGTGCAAGATCAATGAAGTATTTCAAACTAGTATAGTACATATCTCATGGAAATCATTATCTCAATAGTTCAATGAAATCTCATTCCTAAATGCGTGTCCGAACATTTGTATGGATGTCATGTTTCGCTCTTGGTTTCAGCTAGGTGGCAAAAGAGTTGGTATAGTAGGACTTGGGAGTATTGGCTCTAAGATTGCGAAAAGGCTAGATGCTTTTGGTTGCATCATATCCTACAATTCGATGACAAAGAAGCCTTCTGTCCCGTACACTTACTACGCAAATGTAATTGATCCGGCGGCCGACAATGATGTGTTGGTTGTTTCCTGTGCACTGACCTCTGAAACATATCACATTATCGACAAGGATGTTATGGAAGTGCTAGGGAAGGAAGGAATAATTATCAACATTGGTCGTGGGCCACTAGTGGATGAGAAAGAACTAGTCAGGAGACTGATGGAAGGAGGGATTGGAGGTGCTGGTTTAGATGTGTTTGAGAATGGAACTCAGGTACCTAAAGAGTTGTTTCTGATGGAGAATGCGGTTTTATCCCCACATAAAGCAGTACATACTACTGAATCCATAACAGACCTGAAGAACCTGGTCATTGGTAATTTGGAGGCCTTTTTTGCCAACAAGCCTTTGCTTTCTCCTGTCCATGTATGATGGCAAGAATGTTGTATTCTCAACGTATGAAAATTTTGTGTATACATTTGTATTTTTATGCTCATTGTATGTATAATTTAATGATATGGAGTGAACATTATTGCTTCACCATCTTCTCATCATCCTGATCTTACCGCTAGATCGCCTCGGTTGCCCAAAGGCTTGAGTTCTTGATCGAACCATTTTTTGAGTTTTATGACATTGAATATCTTATATCAAAATAGATATTTTAAGAAGAATTTTTAACCCTATTTGTATGCTTTATAAAATTCAGAATGTTTTCATGCATGGCCATGATACAATGTTCACAAATTAAAAATCAATTAAAATATGAATTGACCGTAAAAAAAATCTAAACCAATATAATTATAAAAAGAATAAAATTAGTAAATAATTAAAACTTTAGAAATATAAAATTTTAATTTTTAGATTGATTAAAAATATAAAAAAATTAAAAATCGCATTTTAATCAGTACTAAAGAAACGGATATAAGGTATTGCAAACTATAATTTACTTAGTATTTTAAATTTTAAATTACTAAATTTTAATAAATGAATATACCTCATGTCACGCCCCGAACCCGGCCCACCGGACTCGACGCGTTGACAAACGGCCGTATGCCCACAAGGCCGAGACCAAGTGGACACACAAGGCCTCAATACCTGTCTCTCAAATACAAATCAAAGCAATACTCTAAATTCCAAACAGAACTGAATAAATAGAGAAGCAAACGATGATCAGTTTACAACCCAAATTAAATAATACTAAAGGTCTTGACCAATTACAGATTTATTAACATAAACTAATCTCCTGCTATGCACATGGTGCTCACTCAACAGTCTCTGCTAAGCTAGCCACCACACACCTACTCTTGATCTGAAAAGGATAGAACAACGATTTATGAGCTAAATAGCCCAGTAAGAAACCACTAAAAGCCAATAGTAATATAGGGTCACAAAATTCGAGGGTTTCAAAGATGTACTTAAAGTAATGTTGTACAATACATATCAACAAAACGAAACCCAGGTATCAAAACATTTCAGGCAAACAAAGTTTTCAATGAACAGGTATATATGTCCCCCAATAACTAATGCCAAAAACAAAACACAGAAGTCATTTATTTACCCTCGGCGACCCGAGCCAGATTATCAGAGTTCATTTATTTACCCTCGGTGACCCGAGCCAGATTATCAGAAGTCGTTATTCTCCACCGACGGAACGGTGCGAAACTATAGTTTCTTATCAGAATCAGAAATACATGTCGACATGGTCAGTGTTTAACCCCCAATGACAGGGTTGTTGCAAAGTTAGTTGGGGACTATAATTTACTATGTCAAAATATGTCATTTCTAAAATCACTGTCAACAATAATTATTCAATAATCGAATAAAATATTCAAATCAATTGAATAAATAATTAATAAATAAATAAATAAATAATTGCATAAATAATCAATAAACTTGAATATAATAATATGCTTAACATTTTAACCCAAAATAATTAAATAATTATGTAAATAATTTCAGAAATCAAAAATTTTATATAAATACAAATATAAGGTATATACGTGGTTTACTTACCTGGAAAATATCCCCAAGCTACAGAACCACTTGGACAACAAAGATCAGGATTCGGGTGAAGACCCTATAACATGCACATAATACTTGCCTTAAATTCCAATTTAAATACAAAAAAATTAACCACTGGTTAACCCTAATCAAAACTCTAAACACTAACTGTGCTAGTAACACTGGGGTGCACCAAGTAAATTTCTTCCCTAATAACCTAATAACACCCTAAAACCAAACCCCACAATATATATACATATATATATATATATATATATATATTGGCGGACATACATATATATACATATGTGTGTATATACATATATTTGAAAGTTACAGACAGAGCCACATTTCAAAGTGGCTAAAATGCAATTTAATAATGCTGGAGAAAACCCAAAAAAAAAATAAAAATGCAGGCCCACTTCCTATTATTCTGCATTAAAAGTATGATTTAAAATATCGCATGACTTACAGAACCTCACATGACCTAATGTAATTAATGATCTTTTCTCAGCTTCTACAGGGAAGTGATTAACAATTTCACGAAAATAATGACTTCAGAATTTGAATAGTGTCAAGTCTGCATGTCTAAAGGCATATGATTTCACCATTCGTAAGACAGTAAGTACATGCTAAAGTATCTATTGATCAAGTAAGGCATCCAGGATGTTCCTTCAAATAGTTGGAAATACAACAATAATTTCATCCGGAGATCAAAACATTAAATGTAATACTGGAATGTTCGGGATAAGTCATGATGGATATATTGAGATTGTATGCAATTGGATACAAGAACCAGCACCAACAAACATCCATTCATCACTCAAGACAACAACAATGCTAGGTAGGCCCTCATGAATTAGCTATACCAAAATAAATAAATAACTTAAACATGACATCTACTGCAACCCTAGATTCGAGAAAGGGACGCTTACCTCAAGAACTAAGGAGAAAGAATGAAAAATGGTCGTGAGATCTCCTCCTTTTCTTGTCGCCGGCACTTCCCGAAAACCAAGACGGCGAGGCTAGGGCTCGGGAAAAATCTCTCGTAGGTTACGAGATTTTTCTCCCGAATCTCTGTTAGAAGGGATAAGGCTAAGAGATTTTTAAAATTTAAAAATTAAAACAGATTTTTAAATTAAGAAAAATTAGATTGGTTTTTCTCTTTTTTTTTTTTTTTTTTTTTAAAAAAAACGTGGTTTTACAAACTCACCCCCCCTAAAAAGGAGTTTAGTCCTCTAAACTCTCACCTGATCGTCAGAAAAGGTACGGGTACTTCTCTCGCATCTCCGATTCCAACTCCCAAGTTGCCTCACGCTCTGAGTGATTGCTCCACTGAACCTTCACATAAGGAATGATCCGTCTTCTTAGTACTTGCTCTTTGAAATCAACAATCTTAATAGGGCGTTCCTCATATGACATATCACTATTAAGCTGAAAGTCGGAGAACTGTATCACATGATCAGGATTTGAAATAAACGTCTTCAGCATAGAAACATGGAACACATCATGCACTCGAGATAGCGAAGGCGGTAATGCAAGCCGATATGCCACCTCGCCAATGCGTTCCAAAATCTCAAATGGACCGATAAAACGAGGGCTAAGCTTCCCTTTAACACCAAAACGAATAACTCCTTTAGTTGGAGCCACTCGCAAGAACACATGATCACAAACCTGAAATTCCAAGCTTCTTCTTCTGTTATCTGCATAACTTTTCTGTCTACTCTGAGCTGCTTGTAACCGATCCCTGATCAGACTGACTTTCTCCACTGTCAACTGCACAATCTCAGGCCCTAACAATCTCCTCTCTCCCACGTCATCCCAACAAATAGGTGACCTGCACCTCCTGCCATAAAGAGCTTCATAAGGAGCCATCTGAATACTTGCCTGATAGCTGTTATTATAAGCAAACTCTATCAAAGACAAGTGTCGATCCCAAGAACCCTCAAAATCCAACATACAAGCCCGAAGCATATCCTCTAGAATCTGAATCGTTCTCTCGGACTGCCCATCTGTCTGCGGGTGAAAAGCTGTGCTGAAAGTCAATTTAGTACCTAAAGCCCTGTGCAAACTTTTCCAGAAGTGAGCCACGAATCTGGTGTCCCGATCTGACACAATCGACACTGGAACTCCATGGAGTCTCACGATCTGCTCAATGTATAACTCCGCTAGCTTCTCCAAAGACATGCCAGTCTTCACAGCCAAGAAATGCGCAGACTTGGTTAGTCGGTCAATCACTACCCACACACTGTCAAAACCCTTGACGGTTCTAGGAAAACCCGACACAAAATCCATCGCAATGTTCTCCCACTTCCACTCAGGAATCGGAAGTGGCTGAAGAAGTCCTGCGGGTCTCTGATGCTCCACCTTAACCTGCTGACAGGTCAAACACTGCGCCACAAACTGCGCAATCTCCCGCTTCGTATTATTCCACCAGAAAGTACTCCTCAGATCCCTGTACATCTTAGTGCTGCCTGGGTGAACAGAATAACTGGTGTAATGAGCTTCTTCCATGATTTCCTTCTTTAACACTGAAACATCTGGAACACAAATTCGATCTCCAAACCTCACTGAACCATCCTGATGGATCCTGAACTGAACTTGAGTGCCAATTTCTATTTCCTGTCGAATCTTCTGGAAATAGTTGTCTTCCTCTTGTGCTGCCTTAATTCTTTCCAACAAAGTAGGTCGCACCACTAAACTTGCCAAAGATCCACCTACTCCCTGCAAGATCACCTGTAGTTCCAACCTCCTCATATCCTCAAGGATTGGCTTTTGGGAAGTAATCAATGCAGCGGCACTACCAAAAGACTTCCTGCTAAGTGCATCAGCCACTACATTTGCCTTCCCAGGATGATAACTGATAGTCAAATCGTAATCCTTCAGCAACTCCAACCATCTCCTCTGTCTCATATTCAGCTCCTTTTGAGAGAAAATGTACTTAAGTCTCTTGTGATCTGTGAATACTTCACAAGCCTCTCCATACAGGTAGTGCCTCCAAATTTTCAAAGCAAAAATCACTGCAGCTAGCTCCAAATCATGAGTTGGATAATTTACCTCAAAAGGCTTTAATTGCCGTGAGGCGTATGCCACCACATGTCCATTCTGCATTAGAACACAACCCAAACCAGTCTTGCAAGCATCACTATAAATTACAAACCCTCCACCAGGAGATGGAAGTGTGAGAATAGGAGCTGACACTAATCGACCTTTCAACTCTTGGAAACTCTGCTCACACTGATCTGACCACTGAAAACTTGCTCCTTTCCTGGTGAGTTTAGTCAACGGTGCTGCCAACACCGAAAACCCTTCCACAAACCGTCTGTAATAACCAGCTAGCCCCAGAAAACTGCGAATCTCTGTCACACTGGTAGGCCTCTTCCACTCAACAACTGCCTCTATCTTCTTGGGATCAACAGAAATTCCATCCTTGGTTATCACATGACCAAGGAAGGCTACCATGTCCAACCAGAACTCACACTTAGAAAATTTTGCAAACAACTTCTTCTCTCTCAAAATACCTAACACAATCCTCAAATGTTCCTCATGCTCTTCTCGGCTCTTCGAGTACACCAGAATATCATCAATGAACACCACCACGAACTGATCCAAGAAAGGCTGGAAGGTTCGATTCATCAAATCCATAAAAGCAGCTGGGGCATTCGTCAACCAGAAAGGCATCACCATAAACTCATAATGCCCATAACGAGTACGAAAAGCAGATTTCGGCACATCTTCCGGCTTGATCTTCAACTGATGGTACCCCGATCGAAGATCAATCTTAGAAAATACCTGAGAACCCTGCAACTGATCGAAAAGGTCATCAATCCGAGGTAGTGGATATCTGTTCTTCACTGTCACCTTGTTCAGCTCTCGGTAGTCGATGCACAACCGTAAAGTGCCATCTTTTTTCTTGACAAATAACACTGGAGCACCCCAAGGCGAAACACTAGGCCGAATGAAACCCTTCTCCAAAAGTTCTTCAAGTTGCTTCTTCAGCTCCTTCAATTCAGCAGGTGCCATCCTGTAAGGAGCTTTAGAGATAGGGCTAGTTCCTGGAACCAAATCAACAACAAACTCCACTTCTCTGTCTGGAGGTAAACCCGGAAAATCTTTGGGAAAAACATCAGAAAACTCCCTGACCACAGGAATGTCCTCTAACACTGGCCCTCCTAGTTTTTCCTCAACTACTGTTGCAAGGAACCCTGAGCACCCACTCAAGAGTAATTTCCGAGCTTGCAAGGCGGAAATCACACGAGGCGGGGATGCAGACTCACTCCCACGAAAGGTGAATTCTGCTTCTCCAGGGATTTTAAAGACTACTCTCTTTGCATGACAATCAACTACCGCATGATAAACAGACAGAAAATCCATTCCCAAAATAATGTCATAGTCACTCATGCTCATAACATGCAAACAAGCTAGTAACTCATGACCAGCAATAGAGATCGGAAAATGTTCACAGACTCTATCCAAAACAACCTCAACTCCCAGAGGGGTGGCAACACACAAATCATAATCCACAGCTATAGCAGGTAAAGCATGCTTACGAACAAATGCAGACGAGATAAACGAGTGTGTAGCTCCAGAATCAAATAAGGCGCAAGCATAAACAGAATAAACTGATATGGTACCTGAGACCACTGCATTAGAGGCATGTGCATCCTCCTGAGTCATCGCATAAACACGCCCCTGAGTCTTTGGCCTTCCTGCCTTCTGCAGAGTGGAGGAAGTCGGCTGCTCACTAGCTACTTCCTTCCCAGCACGCTGACCCGAAGATGCTTGAGGCTTAGGTGCTGACACCAACCTCGAATCATGCACACTAGGTACCCTCTGTGCTCCAGAAGACAGCTGCGGACATCCAGCAATACGATGCTCCAAACTGCCACATCTGAAACAAGCCCCAGTAGTGCGCCTGCAATCGGCGGTCGCATGTACACCTCGACAAGTAGCACATCTCTGGCTAGAACGAAAAGGAACATATGCTGACCCTCGAGATCGCTGCGCTGGTGGACTGCTGACAGTCTGAGATGCACCCTGTCCTGCCTCCAACCTAGGCTTACCTCCACTTCCAAACTGACGGTTCTTCTGGTTGTCAAACCTTCTATCCCTCTTTCTCTGAAACTTCCTGCTCTGATCTCTAGTGTCACCCCACACCGTATCCAAGGACCTGGCATGACTCACTACCTCAGCATAGCTGGTCAAGTGCAAAGCGGCCAGCCCTCTACGAATATGCGCCTGCAAACCTCCCTCAAAACGCCTGGCCCTGCTCTCATCATCATCTACCAGCTTTGGAGCATACCTCGAAAGTCTGTCAAACTCCATCTCATACTCATCAACTGTCATATTTCCCTGTGTCAGATTTATGAACTTCCTCTCAAACTGAACCATCTTGTCTCTGGTGAAGTACTTGCAGAAAAGGGCTTCCCTCAATTTCTCCCAAGATTCGAACTCTTGCCCCTGACGAATGCGAAGCTCTCCTTGGTGCCAGTGATTCGCCGGACCCTTAAGCATGTACACCCCAAACCTGAGCTTTTCCTCTTCTGTGCACTTCATCCCTGCAAAGGCCTTCTCCATTTCTTCCACCCAAACTTCCACATCATCAGGATTGGTAGTTCCCTCGAACGGTGGCGGACCGGATCTCTTGAATTCCATCACAGTTTTCTCCTTTGGTTCTAACACTGGAGGAGGAGGTGGTGGGGGCGGTGCCGGTGCTTGCTGTTGCCTCTGCTCACGCACCAACCCTACCACTTCCCGCATTAACTCTAAAAGAACTTCTTGGTTACCCACTGAACTCGATCCTCCTTCAGCAGGGACTTCCATGGCCTCTTCAGCTGGGACTTCTCTGGCAGCCGATGCCTGTCCCAATAATTCTGCAACGCTCCGGCGAACAGCTCTACGGGGCGGCATTCTGCGAGGTAAACCCAAACGGAGTCAAACAAACAAAGTGATTATGTTAAACTAACTAACCTTTAAGGATTTTGTGCTAAACTAAAGTCAGATCGCCTTAACACTCTAAATCAAAAGGCTATGTTTGGAATACTAGGATCAAATTAACTGAGAGCTCTGATACCACTTAGATTTGTCACGCCCCGAACCCGGCCCACCGGACTCGACGCGTTGACAAACGGCCGTATGCCCACAAGGCCAAGACCAAGTAGACACACAAGGCCTCAATACCTGTCTCTCAAATACAAATCAAAGCAATACTCTAAATTCCAAACAGAACTGAATAAATAGAGAAGCAAACGATGATCAGTTTACAACCCAAATTAAATAATACTAAAGGTCTTGACCAATTACAGATTTATTAACATAAACTAATCTCCTGCTATGGACCTGGTGCTCACTCAACAGTCTCTGCTAAGCTAGCCACCACACACCTACTCTTGATCTGAAAAGGATAGAACAACAATTTATGAGCTAAATAGCCCAGTAAGAAACCACTAAAAGCCAATAGTAATATAGGGTCACAAAATTCGAGGGTTTCAAAGATGTACTTAAAGTAATGTTGTACAATACATATCAACAAAACGAAACCCAGGTATCAAAACATTTCAGGCAAACAAAGTTTTCAATGAACAGGTATATATGTCCCCCAATAACTAATGCCAAAAACAAAACACAGAAGTCATTTATTTACCCTCGGCGACCCGAGCCAGATTATCAGAGTTCATTTATTTACCCTCGGTGACTCGAGCCAGATTATCAGAAGTCGTTATTCTCCACCGACGGAACGGTGCGAAACTATAGTTTCTTATCAGAATCAGAAATACATGTCGACATGGTCAGTGTTTAACCCCCAATGACAGGGTTGTTGCAAAGTTAGTTGGGGACTATAATTTACTATGTCAAAATATGTCATTTCTAAAATCACTGTCAACAATAATTATTCAATAATCGAATAAAATATTCAAATCAATTGAATAAATAATTAATAAATAAATAAATAAATAATTGCATAAATAATCAATAAACTTGAATATAATAATATGCTTAACATTTTAACCCAAAATAATTAAATAATTATGTAAATAATTTCAGAAATCAAAAATTTTATATAAATACAAATATAAGGTATATACGTGGTTTACTTACCTGGAAAATATCCCCAAGCTACAGAACCACTTGGACAACAAAGATCAGGATTCGGGTGAAGACCCTATAACATGCACATAATACTTGCCTTAAATTCCAATTTAAATACAAAAAAATTAACCACTGGTTAACCCTAATCAAAACTCTAAACACTAACTGTGCTAGTAACACTGGGGTGCACCAAGTAAATTTCTTCCCTAATAACCTAATAACACCCTAAAACCAAACCCCACAATATATATACATATATATATATATATATATATATATATATATTGGCGGACATACATATATATACATATGTGTGTATATACATATATTTGAAAGTTACAGACAGAGCCACATTTCAAAGTGGCTAAAATGCAATTTAATAATGCTGGAGAAAACCCAAAAAAAAAATAAAAATGCAGGCCCACTTCCTATTATTCTGCATTAAAAGTATGATTTAAAATATCGCATGACTTACAGAACCTCACATGACCTAATGTAATTAATGATCTTTTCTCAGCTTCTACAGGGAAGTGATTAACAATTTCACGAAAATAATGACTTCAGAATTTGAATAGTGTCAAGTCTGCATGTCTAAAGGCATATGATTTCACCATTCGTAAGACAGTAAGTACATGCTAAAGTATCTATTGATCAAGTAAGGCATCCAGGATGTTCCTTCAAATAGTTGGAAATACAACAATAATTTCATCCGGAGATCAAAACATTAAATGTAATACTGGAATGTTCGGGATAAGTCATGATGGATATATTGAGATTGTATGCAATTGGATACAAGAACCAGCACCAACAAACATCCATTCATCACTCAAGACAACAACAATGCTAGGTAGGCCCTCATGAATTAGCTATACCAAAATAAATAAATAACTTAAACATGACATCTACTGCAACCCTAGATTCGAGAAAGGGACGCTTACCTCAAGAACTAAGGAGAAAGAATGAAAAATGGTCGTGAGATCTCCTCCTTTTCTTGTCGCCGGCACTTCCCGAAAACCAAGACGGCGAGGCTAGGGCTCGGGAAAAATCTCTCGTAGGTTACGAGATTTTTCTCCCGAATCTCTGTTAGAAGGGATAAGGCTAAGAGATTTTTAAAATTTAAAAATTAAAACAGATTTTTAAATTAAGAAAAATTAGATTGGTTTTTCTCCTCTTTTTTTTTTTTTTTTTTTTTTTTTTAACGTGGTTTTACACCTCATGGTGGGCAGACGTAAAAGAAACTAATTTCAATAAAAGCATATATATATATATATATATATATATATAATGGAATAAAACCTACAACCTTGTCGATGCCACTATACAACAGTACCCATCTAATAAAAAAACATTTTTCTTTCCAACATTGCGGGATTCCCCACCAATGTTCCTTGGCCTATTGCAATGATTATTTTATTATCCAAAAAAGAAAAACACCAAAAATAAAAATTAAAAAAATAAACGTAAAATACCAAGAATGACGCCATCTCCACGTCAACAACGACCGCTCGATGACGATGCATCATCTACCACTTGTCTCCAACGCACGACCCCTGCCCAACTCTCTCGTTCTCCGCCCTCGTCCTCCAAACCCTAGCGCTCCTCCCCGCCGGATCGCCCTCGCCCGTGCATCAATGGACGGCACTGGCGAGCTCCCTCTCGTCCTCATCTTGCGCCCTCTCTTCCCTGCCTTCGAGGCCTCGCTCCGCCAGCACTTCCGCTTCCTTCAGCCCTGGGAATCCCCTCTCCCTACCCATGACTTCCTCTCCGCCAACGCTGCCTCCGTCCGTGTTCTGCTCTGCTCCGGCCCTGCCCCTGCGATCGACGCCGCCACGCTTTCTTTCCTCCCCGGGCTACAGTGCATCGTGGCTACTAGCACCGGTGTGGATCATATTGATATGGATGAGTGCCAGCGGAGGGAAATTCAGGTCACTAATGCTGGGGATGTGTTTTCTGATGATGTTGCGGATTATGCTGTTGGGGTTTTGATTGATGTGCTGAGGAGAATCTCGGCTTCTGGCCGATTTGTTCGGAGTGGACTCTGGCCAATCAGGGGAGATTATCCTCTTGGCTTCAAGGTCGTATCTTGCTTTCTCTCTGTTTTTCTTTTTCTGATAACTAGTTTGAGATTAATATTGTTTTCAGTCTATCAATTGAAAGTCTTTGCAACGTTAAATTCATGTTTTGTAGTTGAATTGATGCAAGATCATTTGCCTGTGGATTTTTATTTTTTATTTTTTTTTTCAAGTATAAAACTTGAAATTTTATTTGAGGATTGTTACAAGTAGCTGAAAAATTAGTCCCTCATCATCAGCTAAAAGGAGAAAAATCAACTCTCACCATCAAACCCATGTTTTGGGATGTGGATTTGACTCTTGTGTGCATCATTGTTGTTTTCATTGAGAGCTAGTCCGATGTAGATGGGGAACGTGGGTCCCTGCCGGAGATGGCTTAGTGAGTTATGTATGAACATTGACTGTTGTAAGACATCATAGTGGCAGCTCAGAATTAATCGCATAAGGGTTGGGCAAACCATCGCCATCAAACTAGTCTTTTAGGGATATGGATGTGATCCTTGTGTTCATCATGGATCCAATTAATATATATGATTCATGGGTATCTTGGTAAAATAGTTGTGGTTGATCGGTGGAGATAATAGAGAACAGGCAGAGCTGAACGGATGTTGGTTAAAATTCCTAGTGTATTTTGTTGTGTTGTAACTTTGATACTTCGGGTTCAAGTCATGGAGTTTTATTAAGTCATTGACTTAGTAAAGATATTATGTCAGACAGACAAGTCAACTTTACCAAATAATGGTTGTGTCTTCTATATTGTTTAATCCTTGTTGTTTTCTGCCTAATGCACTTGCATGTTACCACCTACTGATACTGCTCACTTTAAGAAGAATATCTTCCAGATTTGCTTTAATTGTAATATATGAAGACAATTCAGTATGATAGACACCGGGAAAATGTTGATATTTCCTGCTTTAGATTGGACCACTTCTTCTGAGATGTCAAAATCAAACGATTTGGCCAATGTTATTAGCATAAATAACAATCTCATATCCTCTTATATCAAATGGAGGACGTCTACTAATTTAGTAAGCATGATGAAGAAACAATATCAAGACAAACGAGATCATTTTTGGTTGACTACATCTCACCTTTTGTAAGCCTTTTTTTTTTTTAATTTAATTGCAAGCAACTCTATGTTCCTGTACATAATAGCAATTTTTCATCGTGAATTTACTATCAACTTCCAAGTATGTGGGACAGAGTCGATTGCTATAGAGCTCAAGTGTCATAGCAGAAGAAGAGGAGGCTTTTAATTAATTTTAAGAGGTAAGTTTAGTGTAAGATGCTGCTAATTATGCCAGATATTAATATCAGAGCCAGAGTAGGTAGTCATTGGTGGGCCAAATCTCTGCTTATAGAATCTCACCAATGAGTTGTTTATTGGTAATGATATCATTAACCATTGGAATTGCGATCATTTCCATGCTTTTGCTTTGGGGTTTGTAATTATTTGCTGGTAGAGATTGTTGATTAGGATGCCTGGTCCCCTTTTTAATAATATTATTTACCCAAGTTGCGGTTGGGGTAGTTATTGTTTAAAGTTGCTAGATGTCAGTATGCACCAGTAATGTGTGGCTATCGAGTCTTTTCCTTTATACCATTCTTTGAAGATTACTCAAAACGTTATGGAAATGAAGCCAAATGCTGTCTTTTACATGGCAATGTCTGTACGAACTGGGATGAATTTATATGTTGAAGTTATACCCAGAGAATAAAACAAAATCGCTGATAAACTTGCTACACTGGGAAGGCGATCTCACATGTCATCTCTATTCTTTCAAGACCTTGATCTTCCAAGATGGCTTATGAAGGAAATTGCTAAGCATGAATTTACATTGTGACTGTGTTTTCTTTAGTTATGTTCTTTTTTTCCTACTTTTTCATTTTCAGTGTAACTCTGTTGCTTTATATCCCATACACTGGGATGAAAGTATTGGTATTATTAACTGATGACGCTTATCTGCTAAGGCAGATGATGCCATATATCTAAGTCACAACGTGAGCTCATTTGTAACTTTGCCACTCCATCTCTATGTTGTGTATTGAAAAACTTTATTTCTTGTTTTTATTAATATGGCTGGTATGACTTCATCAGTATTTGCTACAGGCTATGTATGTGCCAGTGTCTTCCATTTCCTTTCTACCCCTAATCTTCCTTTTTCTCCTTGGCTTTTGTCCAATTCATTGTACTAGCCATGCTATTGGCTCTGTTGAATGTTGCATCAAAGCCTTGGTTTTTATTAAAGGTATGTTATTAGAATTAACAAGTTGGCTTTCTATTTGCCAAAACGTCGCTTTTGTCATTCCATGCATTGTTTGTTTGTCTTTCTCATTGCTTTTTTTCCTGTCAAAAATAGTTCTACAGCTCTGTATATGCCACAAGCACATTGAGAATAATACCTGAAGGGTACAATTTCAGTAATTGATATATAGACAAAGAAGTTTGTGGTTGGACTCAGCTCACATTTTAGTCATCGCCATTGATCAGAAAAAGAAAAAAAAGAAAAACATGACTCTCACCCTGGCTATGATCATATGCTTTTATTAACCATTAGAGTAACATGCATTTTTTCTGCTTTCAGTTATTTTAAAGTTCTTCCTGATTCTTATGGTTGCAGCTGGGTGGCAAGCGAGTCGGGATAATCGGATTGGGCAGCATTGGTTCTAGAGTGGCAAAGCGACTTGAAGCCTTTGGCTGCACAATCTTGTACCATTCAAGAACAATAAGGCCATCACTGGCCTATAAATATTTCTCAAACATCTGCGATTTGGCTGCAGAGAGCGATGCTTTGGTTGTTACATGTGCATTGACAAGGGAGACACATCATCTAATCAACAAAGATGTTCTATTAGCACTGGGAAAGGATGGAGTTGTGATCAATGTGGGACGCGGAGCCCTAATCGATGAGAAAGAACTAGTGAACTGCTTGAAGGAAGGTGTGATCGGTGGCGCAGGACTCGATGTTTTCGAGGATGAACCCTTTGTTCCTCAGGATCTTTTTGCCATGAATAATGTTGTGTTATCACCTCATAGAGCAATTTTCACACCAGATGCATTTTCGGGTCTGCTTCAGCTGGTCATTGACAATCTAAATGCTTTTTTTAATGGCAGGCCTTTATTATCTCCAGTTTCAGCATGAAGGTAATACTCAGGTAAATTCTATTCCAATTCTTGAAATGTAGAATAAATTATTTAAATAGTTACTCAACTACTCCTATTATGTTATTAATTATATTACCAAGTTGTAATATTATAATATCATTATATTAAGTTACTGTGACACAGCTATCGAGACATAAGATGTGCGATATGTCATGCCATAATAGAAAGTCTGTTATTAATGGTGCAAGGATGAGTGACTCAATCGAAAGTGAATCTAAAGTGGGGTTATCTAATTAGTTTTGATGATTCATATAAAAATACTTGAATAATTGAGTGACTATTTAAATAACTTATTTATATTATATTTGAGTTTCAAGTGCATTCTTTTGGGAGTGGTATAGTTTGTTAGTGACAAGGTGAGAAACAAGGATGGATTGGGTGGACCAAGTAATATATAATGAAACGTGAATAATTACAAGGATTGAATGCGTAAACTTTATTTCACTTGATTACTATTACTAAAAATATATGATTTTGATTTTACTATCTGGAATTGATGATGGATAGCTATTAATTTCAGTGGTAGTGTTAAATGAATCTAACTTTTGAAAAGAAAAAAAAAACAAAAATCCAAAGTGCGCATAGTATGGCCACAAGGAAAATAAGTGCGAGACATTTAAAAAATCTTACATTGTGTTTGTAACTTTACATTGTGTTTGTAACTTGTTCCTGTACGTAAGATATTTAAAAACATTTTCTATTGTTTTGGTAAAATTCACTTTTATAAAATTATAGTAATGATAAAGCCAAAATCACATTATATAATATTTATATGATATATTATATAAAATGAATCTTTTTTCAAAAAAGAAAATAAAAACAAAACCAAAATCATTTTGCAATGTTAAATTAAGAGGGTGATTCGTTTTTGATATGTTTTTCTTATACAAATAGGGACAAGTCTATTTAAGATAAATCACAAGGAATCTATTGTCAATAAGCCATGTTTGCTGTACTGCCAAGTTTTGACTTTTGAATTATAAGCCAATTAAATATAAGTAAATACAACTACTTAGTAGTTAATTTTAAGAAGTTTTAAATGTTTAGTTAAACAGTTGAAAAATAATTTATTTTATCAAAATGAGCAAAAAGCACGTGTAATTATTTTTTTAAAAGTGGAAGAAAACATATAGGATCAAATAAATAAATTAACTTTTTAATTTATTCAATATATCAATATTGTTACTATTTAATATTAATATCAAAAAACCGTTGGTGTTTATCTAATGTGAATGAGAATATGACTTACTAAATGGTAGGTTGGGAAACCTCCCAGCACCAAACCCTACCAACTTAGTTGATATATGCTTCGCAACTCTGCTACTTGGCTTCTACCAACTTACTGAAACCCTCTGCCTCTCTCCGCCACCAACCTACTTCGCAAGTGGGGGTTCGGAGAGACCACCGGGGAATCCTTCTCCGCCAAGGACCTGGGCATCAGTTGTGACAAATAACGATCAGGCTGATGGCAATGGCGTTAATAACCTACTTCAGAAGGAAGTTTTTGAGAAATTGAAACTCTCTGTACATGAGACGATTACCACTAATCGAGATTTCAGATTAAGGGCTCATGACCGCTTTCAAGCTGCGATTTTCGGTAAGTTTCTTGGGAGGGCTCTTCCTCTTGAACAAGTTAAGCTTGCCCTAACGGATCTGTGGAAAGACTATGGAAAATTTTCTGTAGCTGATATGCCCAATGGTTTTTTCTTTATCCAATGTGAGTCTTCTGATATGAAAGCTAGGGTCCTATGGGAAGGGCCCTGGACGATATCCGGGCTGGTTCTTCAACTTATTCCTTGGAGAGAAAACTTCCAACCGGCTTTTGAGAAACTGGAAACGACAGCGGTTTGGTTGCAGCTCCACCATCTCCCCATTGAACTATGGGAGGGTGACATGTTAGAGCATATAGCTTCTCATTTTGGACGTCTCTTGAAGGTGGATGATCTCACTATCAATTTGACTCGAGCGAAGTTTGCCAGGATTTGTGTTGATATCGATCTAACCAAACCTCTGCGAAGAGGATTTTGGATTGATAATGGAGATGAAAAGGTCTTAGTAATGGTTAGCTATGAAAAACTCCCTGTCTTTTGTTATGGTTGTGGGTTAATCGGGCATGGCACTGCAAGTTGTCCGTCAAAACTGCCTAGTTCGGTGGACAGCGGGGCTCCTCTTGGGCGACGGACGCCTAGTGCGCCGATGCCGGAGGAGCAGCTGAATACATCGGATAATGGTGGTGGAGATGGAACGATGCCGATGCAGGAGTCTCCTGGTGAGCATGACCTAAAGGCTGGGCCTGATGAGCTGGAGTTCGGACCGTGTATGGTTGTTCAACGCAGAAGAGGCCGAGGCGGTGGTAGAGCTCCGGTGAACTCTGGTTCTCGTGCGGCACCAAGCTCTAGGCGTGACACGTGGCCTAGTTTGCAACAGCAACAAGAACGTTGGGTTCAGGGGAAACATGACGTCATGGATGTGGGCAGCTCTGGCTTTTGCGGGGCGCGAGGTGGAGGGTCCTCTCATGTCTCTTCAGCTACTGTGGCACGTGATAAAGGAGGCAATCAAGGTGCTAGGGATTTGGTTCGGTTCAATACGGCTGGACCTGATGGTGTTGGCAGTTCCAAGGATACAGTGTTGGTGAATCAAAGATCAAATTGTGAGACCGGTGCTAGGGGAAAGGAGCCTCGGGATCAGTCACTGGTTGAATTCTCAACCGTTGCTTCTCTTCCTGGAGAATCTTCTGTCCCGATTTTAATTTCTTCTAAAGATTTTATTGTATCTCCTGGTCATCTACCAGGAGAATCAGTTCAACCCCCCTCTTCCGTTTCAGGTCGGCATTTGGCGCTTGTTGAGAAAGTAGTAACAGTCATTTCTCAGGTGCCGGGAAAGGACCGAATTGAAGATGTGGCCATGGAGGATGAACATTTCGATGATGATGACAGTGAACTGGAATCTCAGGAGCTTGATGAGGGGATGAATTTAGACCGGTTTCAATCTGATATAAAGCTTCAAGCCATTGCCCACAGCGATGCAGTTAAGGCTGGTTCTAGGCCAAAGAAGGGCCGTAGTGGTCCCCTCTCCAGTTGATGTTTGTATCCTTTGCTTCTTGTCTGAGTTTTTTTTTTCTTTCTCTTCCTTTTCTATTTAGTTTTATGGATAACCTCAATGTGATTTGTTGGAATTGTAGAGGGGTTTCGAATTCGCACACTGTGCGACGGGTTAAGGCGATGATTGCTTCTCAAAAAACCGTCCTTTGTTTGTTTAACTGAAACTAGAGCTAATGAAAAACGTAGTGTGAGTTTTTGCAGGAAATTTAGCAAAAATTGGGATTGGGCGGCTGTTCCGGCAGTGGGGATGTCTGGTGGCATCATTGCTCTTTGGAAACCGGAGGTAGGATCTGTAACTCCAGTAGTTCAGTTTCGTTATTCGCTTCATTTGGTGATCACGTCTGTTAGGCCTGAGGAATGGATTCTGACCATTGTCTACAATCCTCAAACCGTAAGCCTCCAGAGGTACCATTGGAAAGCGTTAACAGGTATGTCGCTTTTGGAGCTCCCCTGGATTCTTATGGGAGATTTTAATGCTATTAGATCTGATTCGGAGCACAAAGGGGGTTCTTTTACTCATTATTCTCTTAAGTCTCGTAGTTTTAATGATTTTATTGATATGAATGGTTTGCTAGACCTGGGTTTTGTTGGCTCAGAATTCACCTGGTGTAATGGCCAGCAGGGCTTGGCTAGAAGGTGGGCAAGATTAGACCGTATCTTAGCCAACATGACCTGGGTCTCGCATTACCGTTCGTATTTTAATTCTCATCTCCCTCGTGTTGATTCGGATCATAATCCTTTATTTTTTCATGCTTTGTCTTTTAATGATGATCGTCGCTCTGTTTTTCATTTTGAAAATTACTGGCTAGATTATCCAAATTGTCATACCACTATAGCTAGCACTTGGCACAATGTCCCCAACTCTTCTCCCATGCATGCGTTTGCTCATCTAGTTCATCGTACTAAAAAGAATCTTATGGCCTGGAAAAAGAATAATTTATCCCATCTTGATGTGGCAATTAGAAATATTGAAAGTGATATTGCTCATTTGGAACAAGTTGATTCTGGTTATTCTCATGATTCTAGACTTCTTAGGGCTCTTAATAATAAACACAAGGCCCTTTTAACTCAGAATTCCTTGAGATGGGCTCAAAGAGCAAAAATGCTGTGGGTCAAAAATGGTGATTTAAATACTGGTTTCTTTCATAAGTATGCCAATGTTCGTAGGCAAAGAAATATGATTTCTGCCATCTTGGATACTTCTAGGGGCATTGTCACTGATCATATTGATATTGAGAACTGTTTTATAAATCATTATGCTAAGCTTTGGTTGCATGATAATATGCATAGTAATCTGGATACTTTGAATAGTCTTCCTCCTCTTAATGTGTTAAATTCTGATGATAAAGATTTGCTTGTTGCTCCTGTTACTAGGAAAGAAATTTTTAATGTGGTTTGCTCTATGGGCAAGGGTAAAAGCCCAGGTCCTGATGGCTTCAATGCTGAATTTTATCGGTGTTTCTGGAAGGATGTTGGTGATCTTCTTTGCAAAGCTGTTATGCATTTTTTCAGCTCTGCTTCAATGCCTAATTCTTGGGGTAAGACGTTTATTACTTTGATCCCAAAAAAGGATTCTCCTACTCTGGTTACTTATTTCAGACCAATTTCCTTGTGCAATGTTTCTTACAAAATCATTTCCAAAATCCTTTCTAATCGGCTTAAAATGGTCATTCATAAGCTGGTTGATTCTGAACAGTCTGGGTTTATTGTTAATAGATCCATTCATGATAATATTGTTGCTGTTCAGGAGATAGTCCATTCTCTTGAGAATGATCACTCAGTTCCCCCAAGGATGATGATCAAAATAGACATTGAAAAAGCTTATGATACTTTGGAGTGGAAGGTTATTCTTGCTACTCTTATCAAAATGGGTTTCCCTGACATCTGGGTTAATTGGATTAGGGCTTGCATTTCTTCTGCTAATTTTTCTCTTCTTATTAATGGCAAGCCTAGTAGATGGTTTGGTGCTAATAGGGGCATTAGACAAGGAGATCCTATTTCTCCTTATCTTTTTATTCTAGTTGCTTAAAAATCGATCGCAATTTTCAATTATAGTTTGGGTTTGAACCTTGTGCTCGGGTTTGATTCTAGACTAGCCGAAACTTTAATCATCTCATGTATGCCGATGACCTTATTATTGTCTCCAAGGCTTCTAGGGGGCTGCTGCTAGGAATTGTCTTTTTTGTCTTACTTTTTACAATCAGCTCACGGGTCAAAAGCCTAATCCCTCTAAATCTACTTTATATCTCCCCTCCCGGTGTAATAAGAGAATAGCTTCTTCTATCAAAGGTATTTTAAAAGTCCAAATTGGGAACTATCCTTTCAAGTACCTAGGAGTTTTTATCTCTCCTAAGCGCCTACCGTTTCTCAATTCAATTCCTTAATTGATAGAGCTAGCTCTGCTCTAGGATCCTGGCAAAATAATAAGATCTCATTGCGGGCGCAGGAAAGTGCTTATAAACGGCTCTGCTTTCTATTCCTAATCATATTTTATCGTGTATGGCATGCCTATTACTATCCTTGACAAATTAGCTCGGATGGCTCGGGGGTTCCTTTGGAATAGGAGTAGTGGTGGTAGTGGCCTTCACTCGATTAGTTGGGATACGATTACACTTGATCGTGCCGAGGGGGGTCCGGGTGTTAAAAACTTGAAATTGTTCAATACGGCCCTCATGTCAAAGAACGTTTTTGCTGTCCTTAATAATGATAACAAATTTTGGGTCCAAATTTTTAATCTTAAATATGGTCCTTTCAATATTTGGAAGTTTAATAGAAATATTAAATCCTCCTGGTTTTATAAAACCTTTTGCAAAGCTGTTGACATTCTTAAACCTAATCTTTGGATTCACAGAGGTAATTCTAATCATATTGATTTTTGGAATGATCCTTGGTGCTTTGATTTACCACTAGCTCTCAAACCTACATTTTTTAATATGAATCTTCCTTTGGAAAGCTTTGAGATTGCAGATTTCAGGCTTGGCTCTCACCTTAATTTCAATACTATGAGTGAGTTCTTTGGCACTCAATTGGATTGGGTGAGGCTCTCCAAGTTTAATTTTGATGATGAATATTCCAATGAATGGGTTTGGATGCCTTCTACGGTGACTGGTAAGATTGTTTCAACTGTCTATAATTTCTTAAATCATGATGTTTTTTCCTCTGATCATTGGAATGGTTGGATTGAAATTTGGAGGTTACAAGTGTCTCCTAGAGTCAAATTCTTTTTATGGAAGCTTATGCATGGTAAAATCCCCACTTATGCTTATATGTACAACCTTGGTTTGGGTCAGCCTGATTTATGTGTTTTTTGTGGTCTTCAAACTGAGACTATTACTCATTTATTCTGGGATTGCAGAGAAGCTCAAAATTGTTGGAACTTAGTTGCTAATTATCTAGGTGTGCATGTCAATTCCTTTTGTAGCCTTCTGTCTGGAAATTGGCTCTTTGATAAATTTCACTGTCATAAGGGCTTATCCTTTGCAAGAGGGTTGATTGCTTCTACTTTGTGGGCTATTTGGCAAGACAGATGCAATAAAATCTTTCAAAATTTAAAACAGCATGCAAGAAAAATTGTTTCAAATGGTCTGCAGCAACTGACCAACTTTGATTGGAATCTTCAGTTCAGAAACAGGGAGCTTCCTGCCCTCCATCTTGTTTCTTTTTCAGCTTTTACTGATGCTTCATGGACTGACGATGGAAGGGCAGGTTTTGGTTTCTTAGTGATTGCTAATTTTAAAAAATTTGTCTTTGCAGAAGCTTTGGGTAAAGATATGGAATCAAGTCTACATGCTGAAGCATTTGGCATGCAGTTGGTGCTGGAGCAATGCCAACGCAGAAACTTAATGCTGGATCATGTTTACACAGATTGTGCTCACTTGGTGACCTGCATTTATAATGCTAATAGCCAAATTATTTGGAGGCTGGAGGAGACTCTTCAAGACATTCGAAGACTCCTCATGAGATGGCCTAACTTGAAGCCGGAGGTGATTGACCGGGATGAAAATTTTTTAGCTGATAGACTGGCAGCAGAAGGGAGAAGAAATCCACATCTTTCCCTATTCTTCAAAGGAATGGATCTTCCCAATTGGCTCATGGAAGCCATTGAATTTATGTGTTTAGATTTATAAACTCTGCTTTGTATTTTTATTTTAGCTACTTTGTAGCTCTTTCCTTCTCAAAAAAGAATATGACTTACTAACCACCCTTCTTTTCTTGGCGCAATTGTTTATAGGATGCTATTAACTCATAAATTGAGAGTTGAAAAATAACATAATCCAAAGTTACGGTGATAAATGGACAATCATAACTATTTTTTTTTATTAGTCATTTCTTAGTAATTATAGCTTGTAAGCAATTTTTTTTTAAAATTTTTTAATCCATTACAAGCCAAACCAAACACATCCTAACTTGGCTTGACGACCGTCAACGGCCTTTAGGTCAATTGGCACTTGGATCCCCCATGAGGACGCCTCGCAAATGGCGAGAGTTTAAATCCTTGGGGTGAGGGTGCATGTCTGAGAGCTGTGAGCACGAACTGTAGATGGTCCCAGCGCCCATGTGTGCGCGGGCCTCACAGACCGCAGTCGAGTCGTGTGCACACCCCTGTCTTAGTTTAGCGGGCCCATTAGAGATTTCGTTCTTCTTGACAAAAAAAAAATTTGGCTTACCCACTCACAAGCCCAAACAAACACCCTCTTACTAATTAATTCATTAATCCAACCACAAAGACAAACCCTTATTATTACACAAATCATTTGAATCACAAAGAAGGATGGCCACATGCAGCCACAAACCTCCTCACATCCTCCACAAGCTCCTGAAGCTTCTCCTCCTTGAAGAGCTCAATCCCATGGTGCCCCTCCAAATCCACTTTCAAATCCACCCTCACTCCTTCCCTCTCTAACATCCTCCCAAACTCCCTCTCCCTATCCACCAATGGATCCCCCAAATACCCTCTCACCAAACACCTCGCCAAATTCCGGATTCTCACATCCCCTTTTCTCGGATCGCAGTACTCGTGATCCCGATCCGTCCCCTCCGGCAACGCCAGCTCCCACATCAGATCATTCGCGGCTAAAGGTACGATCTTGTCATCCACCATCGCTTTTTCCGATTCCGTTCTCTCGATCCCGCCAAAATAGGGTTCATTTAGGATTATGCCGGCGATCTTCAGAGGTTCTAGATCCATCTCGGTGGCGCGTAAGCCGGCTTGGTAGGCGATGTTGCCGCCGGAGCTGCTGCCCATGAGGAAGCAACGGGAGAAGTCGATGCCGGAGGAGAGCCATGGGTCGGTGGGGGTTTGGGATTGGGATTGGAGCCAGAGAAGAGCGTTGATGGCGTCGTCGTAGGCGGCGGGGAGGCGGTGTTCGGGGGCGAGGCGGTAGTCGACGGACAGGACGAGGGCGGGGATTTGAGCGGCGAGGGTGGTGCAGGAGTTTTGGAGGACGGTGGAGGCTGCGCTGAAGAGGATGAAACCGCCGCCGTGGAAGTAGAGGATGATGGGTAGAGGAGAATTAGGGTTAGGGTTAGGGTTAGGGCGGAAGATGCGGATGGAGGTTTGGAGGGAGGGGTTGAGAGGGAAGTCTTTGGAGAGGGAGGTGGTGGGGGAGGTGAGGGAAGCGATGGAGGAGGAGCGGTCGAGAGAGCCATCGGAGTGGAGGGAGATGTTGAGGAACTTGTAGGGATCCATGGTCGGAGGAACAAAGAGAGGATGGAGATGACGAAGGATTTCGTTAGGGTTTTTCTTGTTTCACGAGGGGACGATGGTGGTGGTTTATAGTTGTGGAGCGTTATTATTATTATTATTATTATTATTATTAGTCCATTTTTTGAAAAGGATAGGATAGGATAGGATAGGATAGGATGTAAAAATTGGATAGGAACGTGGAAGGATATCAGTAGCTCCTATCATATTTTTGCATTTGATGTGCATTATATAGGGATACCTAAATAGATAAAATAACTTTTTATGATATAGTAAAATTTAAAAGTAAATAAAGTTTTTTTTAACCTATCTAACCATTGGCTAGCTTCGCATCCCAATGTGACGATGTAGAGGAGATATGGTGAAATCCTACATGAGCAATAGAAATAAAGTAGAAGGCCAAAACAATTTTATTCTATCTAATTTTATACTTGATGATAGGTAGGATAAAATGAGTCAATAAAATCTATCATAATAGTTCACCGAACCAAAAAAAAAAAAAGTAAAAGCTAGGTACAGTAAGAACTATCATATCATAATCATCTTGTTCATGCTCTTATTACTATTATAGTCATTATCATTATTATATCATTTTTTTGAAGGTTTATGATCTTTAAACGCATCCTCGCATAATAGTGAAAGCTTTGTAAAAATGGGACTTTTTGAACGGATTTTTTTTTTAACATATATATACTAGTGTCTGAACCTCGAAATTACTTTTTTGAGTGACTCAAGCCTTTATTGTATGGACTAATCAGTTGATTAAATTTGAAAATATGAATTCCTGAGAGTATAAAATTATGTTTTTATTAAAAAAAATTGTATTGGTAAATATTCACTTAGCATATAAGATCAATAAAACATTTCCATTCTAAGTTTGAGATAATATTAAGTTGTCACAAGGTGTAGCTAGAGTAAGTGTGGTAAGTAATATATATATATATATAGGGTTCAATTGGTCAACAAAATATGATAAAAACAGATAAAATATGACAAAATTATCTTTTATGTTATAGTTATATTTTTTAATTAAAAATAGATTTTTTTTACGTATCTCGTTTTCGATGAGCTTCTCATCCCAAGATTAGAGGTGGACGATAAAAACAAAAAGAAATAAAGTGAAACCCTAGATAAACAACAAAGATCGAGTAAAAGAGCAAAAAAGTACTTTTCTTTTTATCATATCCTACTGGTTTTAATCTTGAACCTCTAATAGAATTAGTTATCCGGTGGTGAATAGGATAAAGTAAGTCAATAAAATACAATTGCCAAATAAGAGTAGGATATGATAGCGTATTCTATCGTATCTTTCTTATTCTTTCCATCATAATACTCTTAGACTGTGTTTGATTGGCAACATGGAAAATGGGTGGAAAAGAAAATTTTTCCGTGAAAAATGAAAATTGGTCGTTTGATTGGCATTATTTTCTAGCTAGAAAATCAAAAATTTTCTATGAAAAATTCTTATTTTGTTGTTTAATTGCTCTTTTTTCACATAGCCTCTTATATTTTTTCATGGAAAACTTTTCCCATGGTGGAGGCAGAGAAAAATTTCCACTAATTTGAGAGAAAATAAGGTCACATGATAGAGTTTGTGGAAAAATTTTTCCATGATAAAAAACCTATTTAGCTTGAAAATAACCGGTGGAAAATTTTTCCAACACAGCTTTAAATCAATTTGGTGGTAGGGTTGTCAAATGAGATGTTTGGGCTTTATTTTACTCAAATTTATTTAATTAATGAATGTCTGGAGCTTGAGCTGAGATTTCATATGGATTAATCATGCTGAAGGTATGGTTGAAGGAGGGGACCGAGATGAATTAATTGCATTTATTATTGATGTATGCATTTGTTGTTCTCATGGTGACCAATGTTGTTGGGCGGTGAAGGTTCATAAAAGATGAGCTACTTTTGCTGCATTGATAGTGATGAATTTTAATTTCGTGTATCAAATGCAAGATAATTTTTTTCCTGAAAATAAAATTTTAATTTATATGTGGAGATTTGTTTATGGGCATTTTCTTTGCCACCATATTATTAAAATTTAAAAGTAGAGAAAATTGCGTGCCAATTTTTTATTTTTTATTTTTAAAAATTTATGTAAGAAAATGATTTACATATATTTTAATTCAAATTACATATATTTAGATAAAATTATTTTTCAAAAACTAATGCTTAGCGAATATAGCTTTAAACTTCTTGTTTTTGTAAGGGCAAATATGCTATTACTTAATTCAACTAGAGAATTATGTTACTTACAACATTCGCCTTGATTAGCCTAATCTATATTAAGAGTTTTTGATTCTCAACAATTAGATTAAGAAGTTAAATTTAATGTTGGAATTTAAAAATAATCTTCTTCAAATAGCCTATGATTGTTAATCCAAGATTAAGGAGCATAAAGCTAGTTTGGATGTTTGTTTGAATATTAGTGCACTTTCTAATGTGATTCCACAAATGTTATTTTAATACTATTATAGCTTTTAAAAAATTCAAATTACTTTTTTTTTAAAAAAATACTATATATGCATTTTGAAAAATGTGTTTTGGATTTTTGTTTTTCTAGAAATTCTTATCTAACCGGAAAAAGATAAGACTTTGTCATATAGTGAAAGATAACACACTATACCGATTTATACTTTTAGAAGCATGTAAGGAGAGGCTGTTTTAAAGAAACTGGCTCTATAGGAAAGGTGGAGAATTATGGTCATTTTTTACAACCGGTGTAAAACAATAATTTTCTCTTTTTCGTTTCCCTTTCATTCTCTCTTTGAAGACGAGCCAGACTCATCCATCACCTTATTTGGAGCCGCACCATGAGAAGCTAACCTCTCTCTCTTTGAAGAAATATTAACTTATCCATCGATGGAGCTGGGGGTACATCGTTGAAAACTGTGCCAACGACCTTGGCCTGCACAGGATCGAAGCGATCCATCGTTGAAGCTGGGACCGGACCACTTGAAACTGTGCCAATGACCTTTTCCCACATCAAAATGAGGCTATCAATGGCCGAATCTGCATTATCGAACTGTAGGTATGCATGAGTTTATTGCTCTTCCAATTCGACTCTCAGATTTGGGGATTTGTGGGTTGTTGAAGCTATTGGAGATTTGGAAAGCTTCTTTTGCAACCGATCTTGAGATTAGGAGATTTCTTTGTTTGTTTATTTATCGATGTCATTGGAGTTACATATGTTGGATGGAACATTCCTTGATGATCTTCTATGGTTTTTTAACTTTTCTAGGTTTTGGAAAAACTTTAGTATTAGGAAATTTGGTGATCGAATTTAGGCTACTTTGCTTTTCTTTGGTTTGATTGATTAGAGGAATATCAGGATTTGACCCTTTTTTTCTGAATTTAGATTGATTTCCCCTTATCTCTATTGCTAAGATTCAGTTTTTTCCCTGTTTTGTTGCTTTCTAACGTTGGATATTTGTTTGCAATTTTTTTTTTAATTTTTTTGTAGATCTTGCTGAAAGTGGGTTTTATTTAGTAGGCATCCTTTTTCATTGTGTGTTTATAAAGCATTATTTGTCTTATCAGAATTTATTAGAGATTTTTCTAGCAAAGGTTGAATCTGACACTAACACAATCTTTAAGAATTAAATTTCTAATGTATAACGTGATTCAGTTCGAATAACAGAACGCTGAGTTTGAAAAAAAAATCAAGTCTACTTATTACAAATAATGTAGAAATAAATTATTATCAATTAAAATTATTCAGCCATGAACTTGCATTTTGTCAAATTTATATTATTTTTGTATTTTAGCGTGTTCTAGATCATCTTGATCGTTGGTTATTTAGAGGTCTAACTTTGGTGGGGGAGGCTCATGTGGTTAAAAGTAAAGTATTTCTGTTGTTTTATAAAGTTCAATAATACAAACATGGCTGTGAAGCATAAGGTGGTGACATCCATGTTTAGGGGCCGTTTGGTTCGGAAGTGAATTGTCAAAGTGGTGGAAGTCTGGAAGTGACACTTCGGTGGAAGTGAACAGTTCAGCTAGAACTATCCACTTCAGTGTGTTTGGTTCAAGATGAAAACTTGACTTCGGATACCACTTCCTGTGTTTGCATGGTTGAAGTCGGAATATGATCACCACTTCGGTGAGAGGATAAAGTTGCTCTTTCATGTTTTTTACATTTATTTAATTAAATCATATGATTTAATTAAATCATTTAATTACTTTATTATGATGGTAATAAATAATTTATTTATTAAATTAAAAACGTTGCACATCGCATAATTAATTTAATACCATGTTATTAAATTAAATTAAATCGGTTAATATATTATGCTTAATTATTAATTAGTGAGAGTAGTTATTTAATTATTTTATTAACATGGTAATAATTATTCTATTTATCATTGAAAAATATTGCAAAGTCGGCTGAAGTGGTGACTTCGGTGTCTGACTTCTGAGTTCGACCACTTCGGTGTCTGACTTCAGCTGGAAAAGTCCCGAAGTCACCACTTCAGCATTACACTTCAGCCGACTTTACAATATTTTTCAATGATAAATAGAATAATTATTACCATGGTAATAAAATAATTAAATAACTACTCTCACTAATTAATAATTAAGCATAATATATTAACCGATTTAATTTAATTTAATAACATGGTATTAAATTAATTATGCGATGTGCAACGTTTTTAATTTAATAAATAAATTATTTATTACCATCATAATAAAGTAATTAAATGATTTAATTAAATCATATGATTTAATTAAATAAATGTAAAAAACATGAAAGAGCAACTTTATCCTCTCACCGAAGTGGTGATCATATTCCGACTTCAACCATGCAAACACAGGAAGTGGTATCCGAAGTCAAGTTTTCATCTTGAACCAAACACACTGAAGTGGATAGTTCTAGCTGAACTGTTCACTTCCACCGAAGTGTCACTTCTAGACTTCCACCACTTCGACAGTTCACTTCCGAACCAAACGGCCCCGCATGTGGACATCAATGTTTTTTTTCTTTCTCTATAAAATTGCAGCTCGTAGAAAATCAAGTTTGACATTTTGTTTTTCTCTCAAAGCATCAGCATTTATATTAAAGAGAGTTCAATGATTGAAAGCTTGAAACGTAAAAATATTCAATGGATCCTACTTAGCAGTAAAAAACAAAAAAAAGACATAAATAACATTATCTTTACATTAACTATAAATATGAAGACGATTTTACAATAAATAGTTTGCTTCAAAGTTTAAACGTCCATTGCTCTAGTACCAGACACTAAAGGCTCATGCAAATCACTTCAAACATCAACCTGTTTTTGTTTTTGTTTGTTTTATTTTAATTTCATTGATGATATTATTTTTTTGTTTTTATTTTTTATAATATTTGGTTGAATTTACAGAAAGCAGCACATGATCTTCAAGTTAGTTACACAAACTCAAATCCAGATTTTAAATAAAATAAAATTAATGAAATGGTATTTCAAAAGATTTATAGAGCTAAACATAATGGTCGGGTGTGTGGTTTGGGATTAGGACCTACTCTAAGTAGATATTTTAGTCTTATATCAAAATTCACTAGCACAAGTGCTTCAACTACTGAAATTAATCACAAAAATTGAGCTGGAGAATGTTAAATTGGAATTAGCTGAGATGAAGGATAAATATGCAAAAATTAAGTATAGATTTGGCTGATATGAAAGAACTATTTGGAGGGTTCATGGCCAAAAGAAGTTTTAATGGTAGCTAGTCTAAAGTACTCCCTGAGGAAGTAAATTATTTGTATTATGTTTCTATTTCTTTTCATTCTTAATTAAGAAAGTGAAACATCTCTTTTCAATTATATACATAGGTTAAGGATATTGAATCAGTTGAGTAGGCTGATGTTAGTTGACAAAATCTATACATAATGTGGCTCAAGAGATTAGTTGGTTATTGGCTTTCAAAGTAGATTTGTTTCTACTCAAAAGTTCTAATTTTCATCATCATTTCACCATATTTTCTTTTTCTTTAAGAAGCTTCTTACAAAGCAATTCATACAAATTGCAATTTAAGTCATCTAAACCTTTAAATAGTACATAAGGCTTCATATTTCTTATAGAAATCCAAGTAATTTTAGTCTTTAAGCTAATAAATATTTCTCATAAGCATAAGCATATTCTATGTTTTTTTTTTCACTTTTATAAAAAAACTTTAAGGCTTTGCGCATTAAAAATTTTAAATTTCAGCATTTGTTAGTAGTTTGTGTTCAATATGAGCATATTCTCTATTCCTCACTTCTAGAAAAAATATTTAAAATTATGCATGGTATGGATTTTATATTTTAGCATTTAGTAGTTTCTTTGACTTTAATTGTAATTATAGCTATTTATTTGATAATATTTGTTTATTTATATAGGAGAATTCATGGTTAAAGATCAAGAGGCTTGAAAATTAGGAGACTATAAAAAGCTTTTACTTTGTGTAATGAAGCAAAAAATACATTACAGTAGAATTAGATAAAATAGAGTGAAGTTTTTTATATTTTGTAATTAAGCAAAATACATTGTATTTGAACTCATGACTTGTCAATAAAAATCTATGGAATTAAACTTCAAATACTTATGATAGTGTTCAAAAAGATTTTTTTTTTAAAATTTGTAGAATAACTTTGTCTGTGATTAATAGAATAATAAATTAAAATTTTAATACAACTAATGAGGAAGTTTAAAGGTAGTTATAACTGCTTCTAAAACTAAAAATTACTAGTTTTTGAAGCGATTATACCGCCTTTAAAACCATGAGTAATTTTGAAATTATTACTTTTTGAGGGGGTTATAACCGTCTCTACAGCTTATAATTTATAGAGATGATTATAACTACCTCTAAAACAATTAGAAGAAGATTGAAAATAATTAGCTGTGGAGGTGATTATAACCAGTTCTACCACTTATAATTTTTTGAGGTGGTTATATTAAAAATTGTTTCTATGGGCAAACCTTACCCAATAGTTAGTGAAAACCAGCTCTAAAGTGTAAAGCAGGCCTGAGGCGGTGGTTTAAAGGTGGGTGAAAAACTAACGCTAAAGCTATAGAAGCAGCTAAAATCGTCTCTATAGAATTTGAAAAACATCTCTAAAAATCTTTTCTGGTGAAGTGGCACATCCAAATGGGTCATAATACACCACTTGATTAAATATTCCTTTTAAGATTTTTTTAAAAAAATCCATTAATTGTTTTATAATCACATACCTGAAAACTTAATTACTAATTATTTTATTCAAAGAAGTAATTACAACATAGTTTTGTGAAGTCCTATGTTTTCTTTACTCGTTTAATTTTAACTAATAAGGTGACTCACATGGTTTGAATATGCATCAGAAACATATATTTTCATCTAATAATTATTTAAATTTAAAACTTCTCCCTTCTAAGTGATTTTAACTCTACCGAACTTGTATTTAATACCTTACATTGACTCTGCATTTCTCGCTCTAATAAACGTTTGGCATACTTAAAAAATAAATGTTTGCTTTAGAACAATTTTAAAAAATTTTCTCTTAATCCCAAAATCTTTATTGCCAAGCATTAACTAAATTATAAATGAAATTGACATCAATCGCCTTTTTTTTTTTTTAATATCTTAATTCTAAGAGTATGTTGTGTTTCATCCTCTTTTAATTTCTTCTTCTGATTCTTGTTTTGAGTCTTCATCCGACAAATTTATTGTTAATTATGTAAATAGATGTCTGCTAAGTTGCATAGTTGCCATATTAAGTGTGCAAGTGATTGATTGATCAAAGCAAACAACAAGAATAATATGGAGTTCTATGATTTCTAAGTGTGTGTACATGTATATGTGGATTCCTTTTTTAGGGACATCTAAGACCTTTTCCATCAATTCCCAACCCAACCATTATTATACACTAAGTTTACTTGTTCTTTCTCTCCTCACTTATTCTCTTACCTTTTTAAATTTATAGACGTTTACACCATTGATGACGTTAATATATATATATATATATATGGATATATATGGTTCTAAACACAACTTCTTTTGTTAGGGTTTCGCCATTATTCATTATTTTATTTTAAAAATTGTCCGTTCCGCAGGGGTGCTGTAGGTATATGAACACTCAAAATGTTATATAAGCACACATATAACAATGCCAAACATCAAAAGGAGATGCACGAATTGATAAGCTAGTTCGGCATACCACTTGCCTATATCTGAGGAGCCAAGCCTGGAGATAAAATTTACTAAAAGAAAGAATAAACATAAATACAAAATAGTCACTCATTCCCACGAAGATATAAAAAAAATCCTCTCTAGATTGCCACTCTCTCACCCACACACTTGAGGTTTCTCACTTCAATGGTTTATCTTAAATCTTTAAAGTAGGGTTTTTTATATAGATGTTTCAATGTCCCAAATATAATGGGTCTTTTTTTAAAAATCTCCATAGCTTCTTAACTTGAACACCTTACAAATTTAAATGCTGCACTTCTAATTGTAATTGAGCTTGTAATGCAGTTTGCCTACTGATCTTGGCTAATTTCTAGCTCTCAATTCAACATGACCTTGAGGTCTTTTCAATATGCTAGTCCAAGTCGAATGCAGCCGAAACCTCCCAATCTTAACCCACCGGCAATTAGCTTGCCCCCTCACCTCCTTATTAGTAGTATTTTCTCCAGGGTCGCACCTCATATGGCCTGTCTTTATTATACCAAAGATAATCTTCGATGATATTTGAATATTCTACCAAACTTGATCTCTAAGTCATCCAAGTTTGGTCTTTACAATCAACAAACTTGATCTTCATTTATCTAAATTTGAATCTTCACAATCATCTTATTATTAAACTTGATCTCTCATTCCTTTAAGTTTAGTTTTTCATAATCTTCCCAACTTGATTTTCATTCATCTAAGCTTGGTTTTCAATCTTCTTCACATATGATAATATTTTCAATTAGCACGCTCATAATTAGTTTCAATCTTCTCTCCAAATCTGGACTGTAATTTTTTTTTTTTGCCAAATATGGTCTTCAACATCATATACTCCAAGTGATTGCACTTCAAATTAACTCACAAGCCAAATATAGATGAGATCTTCAAGATAATGACTTTTTCTCAATATATCTCAAAGACTCCAAGCTATTGTGCCATATTACCATTCTTTATCATCACAACTACGACATCATCCTCGATAGGTGTCAAAAGATGCCCACATGGAGCTTTAGCTCTATCAAAAATCATGCAATATATTTGTATTTTTTCGTACTCATTCTTATAATATAAAGTGATTAATAATAAAAAGATAATAAAAAATAAAGGCTAAAAGCATGTAAAAGTAAAGTATTTAATGTAACATAATGGTCAAAGAATTTATAATCCAGTGGCATTGGCCCCAATCTGAAAGGTGTCGGTGTGAAAAGTTAATGTTTTGCTGGATGTATTGATAATAATGGTTCCTCTGTTGTTGGTGCTAATTTGAAACCTAAACCTTGTATTTCTAGGTGACGATGCATGAGCTGGACAATTAATTTTCAGCATGTGTGCACATTTTCAACAGTGATTATCGTAATGATAAAAAATATATATATAACATGCTCGTAAAATTATTTCTTATGAAAGAGAAATACATGCACACCCACAAACCATGAGTGAAGGACGAAATAATTTTTAATTTTGAAAATAAACAAACAAACAATTAAATAAATAAATAAATAATAAGATTAGCAATTTCAACAGAGATTAATTAATTATTTTGTTACTGCCTCGACAACTTTGTCTTTCATTCTACTCTGCAATCCATTGTACACAATTTACAATAAATAAATAAATAACAATTTTATTTACTTACTCTTAATTAATCTTGGTGATTAAGTTACAGATTATTGTTATTTTAAAAATAAAAAGCCAAAAGAAGAGAACTGAATCAGTTAGTCCCGAGGCATCACAAAGCTCTAAGGAAACACAATCCAAAGCACCGACAAACTCACGGAAACCCTAAAAACCTAAAAAGAACATATCCAAGGACCACATCATAAGTTTTGACTGGCTGAATTTGATGATGGTGATGATATCCTGTGAAACAAGAGGACATAATCAGTGAATTTATTTTATCTTCATTAACATTAAGTATATATATATATATATATATATTTAAAAATATATATGTCCACACAAATTAATTAACATAATAAAAATAATATAATGTTTAATGAAGGTGGGTGTCTTCCTTGTTGTCAGAGTGGTGGCTCAGCTGTGCTTGTTTGTCTTTGAGGCAAGCTTTGTGGTGCTTGTCTTCATCCCTAAGTCCAGATTTGAATGGCTATTCCAGCAATGTCACCAGTTTTGCCTTCAGTTTTGGACATTTTTCTGGCTTCATTTATGCTATTCTTTTCCTCTAAGTTCAATTAATGCTTTGCTATCTCCATCATCCCACTATCTTATGCCCAAAATAAATAAGTAAACAAATAAAACACATGAATAAAACATATATATATATATATATATTTGCCAAGAAGACTAGTTTATAATCTTAGCTCCAGTAAATCCAAAACACAAGTGAGTGAAGATATTAACTTCTCTTAACTATTTTATATTGTTATGTTAATGACCCTTCTAATATGGGAGTGGTAGTTCATGTCCTTACTCTCCTAGAACAAAAGTAGAGGTTCAATCCCTCTCAACTCAATGGATAGGGATTTGTGGCTTGTCCACGTTTATAAAAAAAAAATCACACTGTTATTTTAAAAATATGTATATAGGTTTGGCTCTTTCATAAAAAAATAAAAAAAAAAGAAAAGAAAAGAAAAGAGAGTGAGAAAATGATATTATACTTGGTATGTTTTTATATTAATTTCCTTAGTGAAAGATTGGTTCTTAATGGCTGAAAGTTTATTACAGTAAAATTACTTGAAAGAATTCCTGCATGATGCTACAAATGATTTAATTGGTTTTGTTAATAATATATGGAATATGAGTTGTATTATTTGGAGTACAAATTGGTTATGTAACACCAAAGGGCTTATAGCCCAGCGGTACCTCGGGTCCCCTCGTGGGAGGAGACGCGAGTTCAATCCCCCCGAACCGCGCTCCCCCGTTCCAAGAGAGTGAGGACGTTGTAGGCAATCCCCCGCCACGCGTACACCCCTGAGAGTTGGCGCTTGTCGCCCTATCTCAAAAAATTGGTTATGTAACTAAATACTATATATGTGATGGATTAGTCCTTATAATATTTAGTTTTACCTATTAAATGCCCTCATTAGAACTAAAATAGCATGATTTAAATGATAAACCAATATACAAGAAAATGCATCAATAAAAAAAAATAATATCATTGCAATTTTAATCAATTATGGCTTAGCCTTGTGATGCAGAAAATTGTGATTGTTGCTTCGTATGTTGTATGCTATAAATTAATATAGGTTACTATATATATAGTGATATTTATTTAAAATTTTCTATAAATCTGATTATATACTTTTTATGTGAATTAAGAATAGAAGCACTTCCATTTTGATTGACCCTTTAAATTAAGATATTTTATGATTTTCATATACTATTGGTCCAGTAATCTAAAAGATCATACTAAATGATAGAAAAAACTTCTTTGGCTAAAGTATATATGAGAAGAAAAATATATTCTTTAATTGTTATATATATATATATATATATATATATATATATATATATATATATATATATATATATATATATTGTTGATGATAATTGTTTAGAAAAAAAATGTTTAGTGTTGACATAAAATTAGTCACTATATATAGAACGGCAATCAAATTATTAAAACAAAACTTTGGAATCAAATCTTATTCAATTACATATTATAACTTGACAAAATGACTCTAACTTATCGTCATATCATCATATCAAGAACTTACTGAATTTGAAGTTGTAATAATTTACAAAATCAAAAGAGCAATAGAATAGTTTGTAGTCATTTGAAGTCACATAATTAATATTTAATTAACAAAATGACAATATACATAACACAAATCATCAGTTCCTTTGTGTTTGTTTCGAAATAAATCAGCTTATAATTCTATTTTTTCTCCTAATCTCTAAGCAAACATCTAAGAGGAATTTATCAAGTTATCTCATTAGTAATTAAAAAAACACAATCTTGATTCTAAATACATCTTCGTAACGTCTAAAATACAAACCAATTGGTTCATCACACAAGAAACACAACTAACAAACTAGAGCCCACATAAGGGGCCAACACTCATTCTCAAATATCAAGAGAAGAAGATAAACAAGGAAGTAATCAGTCCATCTCAAGAAAAGATACAAAATTAAGAGATGCACATGGAAACACCCATTTAAGATCAAGAGATGATTCAGAATTAGGTGAGATATGTGCAAATATACAAGATATGATTTAATATTAGAAGTCACACATGAATAGAATCATATGCTGCCATATATGTCAAGAGATTATTTCTAATATTTTTTAAAATATCATATAGCCACATGGATCCAATATTTGAACTCAAATCTTTCTACTAATTTAGCTTAGCCTATATTCATGCATTATTTTGTTAAAATGCTTGCTCTTTAAATATGGGAGATCATTTTCAACAAAATCTACACAATAGCATATATATATATATATATATTTATTTATTTATTTATTTATTTATGTTCAAGTTAAAATATGTCACCAAACCTCGGGGTTCTGAAATATTTCCAATAGGCTAATAATTATAGTTCCATCATGTTTTCAGAATAAAAAAACACTTTAATTTCTTTTTGAAAAATTAGAAAAATCAATTTAAAGAGCTAGTTAGTCATATATAATATCCACTTGAATTGTTTAACACAATATTGCACGATTACATTATTCAGTATTATTACAATAATCAAGCAGATCATTTTAAAATTTTCTTCAATTTTCTAACAAACAGAATGATGACGTTGTACTTAAGCTAGAGTTTTATTTATGCATAAAAAGTGATTCTCCATAAATTAAAATGAGATTTTTCTTTTAAGAAAAATCAGACAAATATAATTAAATGACAATTTTGTCTTGTACTTACCTCTAAACAAGTGTACCAATTATTACATAAGTAACCTTTTTTTGAATCAAGTGCCCAATTTGATAATCAAATTAGATGTAACATACATGCAAACAAATTAGCATTGAGACGTGGGTCTATATCTATCACTTTCCTTGTCATAACATGCCAAAACATAGAGTAACTAAAATATGTATTAACATGCATAGACAAACATAAAGGAATGATTATTTCAATATAGTTTTTAATTACTTGACCTAATTTGTTTGGATCTAGACTATTTTATGGTTAAAAACTTTTTATTGATTAAGTTTTAGTTGGCGTTTTCATTGGATATGTGATAGTACATGCAAAGGCAAGTGTACAAAATAGGCATAAATTCAAACTTGCTTATGCCTCCAAATTACTATACAGGCTTTAATCAAGTCAGTTAACATTTATTGAAGAAAAAAGGTGAAAGAAACACATGCCTAACAAGTAGTGTACCTCCTAGATGATAGTTTGCTTCAAAGATCAATAATATATCTATATATATATATATATATATATACACACACACGTATATATATTTGAGTAAAATGGACAAGCTATGTTAAAAGTGTGAATTGAGATTTGAACTAACTTGTAACTTTTATTTTAATAATATAATTTGTGATATAACATTTTTGCAAGTCCTAAATATTTTTACTTATTTTCATAACTATATACGAAACACATTGTATGTATATATATATATATATGTAATGTTTTTATATCCTTATCAACCATGCATATTTTTTTACAAAAGTGATATTCATCTATATTTTTATTTCATAGATCTTGGCTTTCTCCTTAACTAATAAACATATTGATTTTTTCCTATTTATTCACCTATAGGTTTATGATCCAATTTAGTCTGTTCGGTTTTAAATTTTACATAACAAATTTTCAATTTACAAAAACAATAAAAAACGTTTAAAAGATTTACCAAGGAAGCACTGAAACAGAGAAATGTAAAACTAAGTTTTAAAAAAGAAATAGGTGAAGCAAAGGACAAAACAAACAAATAGTTGGAAGTGCACTACACCTTAAAAAAAATACATGGTTATATTGAGTCCTTAGTTGTGATCCTCATGACATAACATGGTGGGAGTTTTCCATCCCTATCTCTCATACTTGTATTCCACCCATCTCTTTCAATGGCTTTGCATGGAATAAGATAAAAAAGAAAAAAAAAACTACTATTGAAAGAGACACATCAAGGAAGAAAGTAGAAATTTTCTTTTAAAAACCAATAGTGGTTTTTGGCTCTTCTTGGGCAAGAGGCAGTGGGGTAAGCTGTTTCAATTAAAACAGCATGGCAACTATTTGCACTATCATGCCTTGTGTTTGACACCACATGTTTTGGAATATCCATTGTTTTGTCACTCATGAATCACAACCAAATATTTACTTAATCTCTTCTACTATATAAATAATAATACCTTTTTTTTTTTCTTATTTTATTTTTCATCTTATATATATATATATATATTGATTGGGGTTTATAATGACAAGAAACGAGGGATAAAAAGTGCACAAAACCAAGCTTCTTCTTACCCCTCCACTCCTATTCCTTTTGCCTTATTTTTTCTTCACATCAAAACTTTGAAGAAGAGCTGAGGAACTGAGGATGTAAAAAGATGAAAAAGAAAAGAGGGAAGCAAAAAAAAAAAAAAAAAAAAAAATCAATGTTGGACAGTGTTTTCGGTGTCGGATCGCAGAAGCCATTGAGCAAAAGCATCCAATGTCTTGGTATCGGCACGATAATGCTTCTGAGTGAATTCAAGAAATGCCGGCCAAGTGAAGTCCGGGTAAATCCTCGGATGTTCATGATCGACAAGAACTCGAGGAGGCCGAACAACTCTCGCGGTCTCCGGGCACAAGAAGAACGCCAAAGACTTCCTTGGCTCCACGCTATTCACCACTGCTCTATGCAAGCAACTCTTATAGCGTCCATTCGACAAAGCCTATATATATATATATATATATATATCCAAACAAAAAAAAAATATATAAACATGTTCATCATAAGAGGAAAATTTTCACATAACAATAAGGTTAATTTGTGACTGAACAAAGGAAATGTGAGCTGGTTTTAAGAAACGAACCATAAAAGTATCACCAATGTTAACAACGAAAGCGTTAGAATTGGGAGAGATAGTGCGCCACTTGCCATCAGTGAAAACCTGGAGGCCACCAACATGGTCCTGGTGGAGGATCGTGAGAGATGTCGGGTCACAATGGGGCCCTGTGCCGAGAGTCAGTTCGGGCTTCTGACATGGCGGGTAGTAGTTCAACCTCATGATCGATTCATTCACTTCAAAAAACTCCCTAAATATCTCCTTCCCTACCCCTAAACTCAACCCTAACACTTCCATTATCTCCAATGATAGCTTGCTCATCTCCTCACAATACTTCTGATATACCTCCCTGCTTATATTATATATATATACATACATACATGTGAAAGTTAGTATTAATTTATGTGACAAAAAAAAATATATATATATATATATATATATATTAAAATATAAAAATGATTAGTTATGAAATTAACACCCGAAGTGGAGGAAGTCAGAGCCGAGAGTATGGAGAAAGTAATCGGAGACGAGATTTGGAGAGGACGGAGAAGAGGAGAAGTGGAAAGAGAGAGTCTCCTTCCAAGGGAGCTTAGAAGAGAAGCGGCTGGTGAAGCTGCTGGCGTAGCCACAGCTCTCGCCGGGAAGGCGTTGGGCAATTTGTTTATTGGAGAGTGGCATGGTGAAGAATGCATCGGCGCAACGATGAGCTTCGGTGAGGAGGTCGGAGGAGATGCCGTGGTTGATCACTTGGAAGAAGCCGTGGGTTGAGCATGCTTGTTCGACCATGGTGGAGAGGTTCGAGGTCGAAGAGTCATTGCCGGCGAGGAAGTCTTTGAGGTCGATAAGGGGGACGATGAGTTCTTCGGATGAGTCTGGTCTGGGTTTGTCGGTTTCCGGCCAGATGAATTGGATTGGGATGTTGGTTTGGCGGCTCAGGACCGCGGCATCGAACACAAGTGGAGGTTCAGGTTGAGATTGATGTTGTTGTTCTTGTTGTCTGGATTTAGAAGTGGGAGTTGGAGAAAGAAGAAGAACCATGGTTGAGAGGAAGGTTTGGGTTTGAATGGGAGAGAATGGAGATGGTGGTTATATATAAAGTCCGGGTGGAAAGAGGTTTAGTTAGTCTGTGTGTGTCTGTGTTATTTTTATTGTTATTTGTATTTTTATTTTTATAGAAAAAAAGGGTGGTTAATAGGCCATAGCCGTCCATTGGACGAGTTGGTGCACAAGATGTGGAATCTTGTGGATTCACTAGAAATCAAACAAATTCTTTGTTTTTATTGCTTTCTTTCTTTCACTGATTCTTTTTTATTTTATTTAGGGTAGATAATTATTTCACATGATAAATTAAGTAATATCTTAAATTTCTTTTTAACATGGGTTAGAGTAAGGTGTGAATGATTTAGGAATTAATTTGGCAAATATTCCACGTGTCCGGGGTCATATATTAACTATTATAAGGTTATGTTGGTTTTTTGTTTTAGTGGTTTTATATTATGACAAAAATGGTTTTTAAATGTATGATATTTAAAATGAGTGTAAGTTAGTCTATAGTAAATTTTTAATCATAAAGCCAGTATAATATGAGAATTTGTTTTTTATTTTGAGATATGTGTTTTAGTTAGTTATATAGCATACAATTTAGTTATTTTTATTAAATATTATAATGATTCCATTTGTAGTTGTAATACGAAAACCACAAGCTATTTTTTTTTATAGATCAAATTAATATACAATGTATTATATGATGGCAATATATATATATATATATATATATATATGAGATGAAATAAATTTAATTAGATTTAAATTTTTAGAATGAATAGCAACCACTTGACAAGAAACAAATGACAACCATTGATTGGGAGCAAGAGAATTCCATTGAGTCATTAGAGTAATGATTCTTTAAAGAAGAATTAGCCATGATGACTACCAGCTTGATCCAAGTTACATAAAGTCATTCTCCCAAAAAAATTGTTTAATTCTTTAGGCTCTAAAAATAACATCTATTTATAAAACAATTAGTAGATGTATTGCCACATATTCCGACCGATCGAAAAAACAATACCCCTAAAACCATCTTTGCCAACTCATCAGCCAATTAAAAAGATCCATCACAAAATACAAACCAAATCTCAAATTGATACTATGAATCTAATAACTCAATTAGGTGGGAATTGCATGATTGATAGCAAACAGCTGATTCAAGAAGCCTACAAATGCAAATAGATCTTAGTAGTGATAACAAATGTTAGTAAATAAAAGAAGAGGGGAAGCAAACAAGCACACATACATCTTCTCTTAGTGATGATTAGGTGTACATACAACAAGAAGACACAGCATTATGCACTTGTTTATTAAATTAATAGGAGAGGAAAATAAAAAATAAGAAAAAGAAAAAGAAAAAAAGGGGTTTGTTGTTACTTAAGTAGCATGAAGTACTATGAGTTGTTTTTGTATGTGTGTTGCAACTCTAGGAGATGGTTGGGAGGTGGAGGTGGGGGTGGGGTCACATGAGCTTTGGATGGTTTTTTTGGGGGCCTAAAACTGTGAAATGGATAAGTTCTGAAAAACATGCAAGGATAAGGGAACCTGCCTCTGGCTCTTTTTCCCAAATCCAGTGTAACATAAAGATGATCATACCCTTCCTTGACCTTCTTGTATTTATTTATTTATTTATTTATTTATCTGTAATTCCAACTATTATTTTCTAGTGTATTATTATAATAGGGTGTTGTCTTGTTCCTCATATATTTTTAGTATTGCATCAAAGTTATGGTTTTTAAATCAAAGGCATTATTTTCTCTGTTCTAATTACTATATATATATATTGAAGTTATATATTATTGATTTACATAGTGGAATTATGACATATATTATTGAAGTTATGGTTTTATGATTAAAGCTATCAATTATCATTACCGAGTAATAAATGTTTATGTATAAAATAATTACCGCATATATATATATATATATATTTTTTTTTTGAGATAGGGCGACAAGCGCCAACTCTCAGGGGCGTACGCGTGGCGGGGGATTGCTTACAACGTCCTCACCCTCTTGGAACGGGGATTACCGCATATATTTGCATTTTCATTCTAATCTCATTTTGTAAATGCTTATATATCAATTGATTTTTTTTAATTGGATATATATATTTGATTAATATAAATTTCGCTTACTATTCAAAATTAAAAACTAGATGTAGAGAGAGGGAGAAATGACATCTGGTCGGATCCCAGGTTTCAGACTATTATAACAATCCCATCATACAAACATGATTTACTTAAAATAAAGGGAAGACATGCTGAGGATGATGAGATGTATTTGCTTCACTATTTGATGATGCAATGTATCTATTTCTTGCTAAGCATTGGGCTCCATGGTGTTTTTATTTTCCCTTTAATTTGTTTTTTTTTTTTTAATATTTGATGATGCTTTATGAATTTGCTTCACTATTTGTATATAAGAACATTGTTAGGGAAATGAGCATTGGTTTTATTAAATGGTTCAAATCGAAATACATTTTGATTGATAGAAATCTCGATTTATATTTTTGTAAAACATTTTCATATATTTTTGATATTAATGGAGAGATTTAACGCTATGCAAATAACATAAACGCCATGTGTTATTTTAACATATGAAATATTGTAATTCAAGTAATTATTTTATAAACTTTATTAATATTTGATCATTAACTGTGTACAATTTCAACTCAAAACTAGGAGTTTAAATAATTATTAAATTTCATGATAGCCATGTGAACTTGGAATAAAAAGATTTTGATGTGATACAAATTCAAAATTTGGATTCCAAGATCTAATACAAACTCAATTATAATTATTACAACCATAAATTAATTATTTTAATGGATTTCAAGATTTAAGGTCCTACAATTAGAAAATTTGAATTCCTTTGTCATATTCAATTGCAATAAAAGATAAACAAGAGATGGCTATGCTAACCACAAGCCTTCATTTTGTGGCCTCATCTTCCAATTAAGTTCCACATCAGAGAAATTAACTTTTCTTCTCTTAAAATTGAGTTTTTGGTTTGATGGGTAAGTGTGTGTCTTGTTCATGCAATATGATAACATTGTTGTACTTTTTCTCCACTAAAATAAAGCTACTAACTGTTGTCACATGTGTATTTTGGCCTTAAGCTTTAACCACATAGATCATTACACATGTTATGTGATTCTTATTATTTTTTTTTGTATTTATTTAATCCATATTTCTATTTTATTCTAAGTGGATAATAGAATTCCGTCAATATTGGGGGGACCTTTCTTAGATCCTATCAAGATGAAAGGGTTCTCCATCATCCTGTTTGAACCTTTTTATTTGGGAAGTAGCACTTCTCTAAATTCTTTTCACAACTAAAAGTTATTTATTTGTTTATTCATGTGAAGTTGATAACAAAAATATCATTTCCTCTTTTAGATGTTACATGTCGTGGTATTGATAGAAAGATGAGGTTTTAATCTTAATGTTTTGATTTATTGGGTAATATATATATGGGTTTTTGAAAACAAATGTTATATATATAAAACATATAATAAGAGTTTGTTAAAAAGATTTGTATCTATACAACTAGAATAGAGAAGAATATGAATATATTTTTTAAATACAATTCTTACATTAAGAAATCTTATTAAGATCATTATAATACAATTTTGTAAGTATATTAAGTTTTTGTCATATATATATATATATAAACTCAACCTAACTCATTCTCAATTCCTTATATAACAATAGGGCAATGCTTTATATGTCAATAACGTAATTACTTTTGTATTTCAATACGGTATTAGAGTTATTTTTTTAATTTGAGTGTTTTAAATCTCACATTTTTATTGTTATGCTTTGTCCTTTTTTATCACTAGCATAAATTTTAATATATTATTTTCTGCTCTTAATATAATTATGTATTTTTTTTGTTTTTTCATTTTTTATATCATTTCATGAAATTTTATGTGTCATTTCAAACTTGGCTAAATTAGCTCTATGTTTTGTTTTCTTTTCAATCTTTATATATCTTATAATCATAGTGTAACAATGCAATTTCTGCCACCAATTCAAACATGTTAATTTCCACTCATATATTAGCATTTCCTTTTCTTTAATTATCTTCTCTTCCATTCATATTTTGTGTTTATTCTAATTTATATTTTTTATTTAAAATAAAAAAATCATATCATATCATATTAGTGAATATCAATCGGTATATTAATTCCCATTCGTATATTATCTTTTGTGTAACAATGCAATTTTTGTATATTCTGGTTAATGTTAATTTATGGTTTCATAATTATTTCTAAGCAAATTCCTTTTTAATATCACATGGACTATTTATATCATATATGTCAAAGCAAAGGATAAAACTGTTCATCTTCTTAAAATAATAGAACTTATTTCCGCTTTCTCAATCGGACAAGTCTATTATTAGAACTGGATTGGAACATCAAACGGTGCTTGGTTTTGGGATTTCAGCTATAATTGAACGAGAGTACTAAAAAATTATTTATACTGATATGTCAAACGGTTCTACATTTTAGGGTTTTAACTATAATTAAAACGAGATAGAAATATTATTTATAATGATACTTCAAAAAATCATTTTCTCACTTAACAGAGATATAGAACATTTTTCTTTTATTTATCTGGTTTTAATATAACTTATTTAAAAAACATGGAGTAATATCTAATCCTTGCATGATCCCTCCCAAACACAAAACCCTCAAACTGTCTCACAAAATAATGAACTTGTCCTTCTAAACAAAAACCAAACATGGTCATACATGTTAGCCGCGTCACTTCATCGAGGACCTTCGGGTACCCTCAGCAATCAAGAACCCATAAATGGATCTCTGGTTTGGTTGGACCACCATGTGCTTGTACGAACTCAAAACTCTCTCTCTCTCTCTCTCTCTCTCTCACACACACACACACACACACACTGCCTACCAAAAGAAACATGCAGGTACTCAAGAATATCTAATCCAATAATAATAATAATAATAATACTAATAACCAAAAGGAAGGCACCTTTTTTTTAATTTTTTATATGTTTTGTTATGTGCTTTGCAACCCTAGAACACCCTTACAACAGCTGTTTTCAAACTAGATATTAAAGTATCCAATCATAGAAGATATCATCTGCAATCATTTGTCTTATGAGTGTTTAAAGATATATATAAGCTCCATTTGGTGCTTGTGAGACATATGTATGTGTGCATGGGCAGCAAAGAAGGTGGCTTTAATTTGTTAGAGAGCTCACACTTCACAGCATGATGGGACTTCATTTCTTTACTTGGTTTTGTATGAGACTTATTATGTTTAGGTTCCAACTGGGGACATGCTTCTTGTTTGTTTTGATAGTCCCTCCAAATGGTTGGAAAGTTTAATGGGACAGAGAAAGCAATGTGTTTTGGCCATGTGATAAAAAACTAAAAAACATGATCAAGGGGGATAAAGGCAATTAATGTCAACTTTTATTTACATAAAATCGTTAAAATAAATACTATATATATTTATCAAAATAAATCAGAACAATTTTTCAATGATATATATTCAACAAATTCAGTGAATAATATCATATGCTAACTACAATAAATCGGAAATGTTTATTATGATTCATATAATTCACTGCGAGTGGCCGGAGTGGTATATATGTAATAGTTTTTGTGCAATAGATTTTGTGTAAGTTAATTCTAATATTTTCTTTTCTATGCAAGCATGTTTAGAACCAAAAGAACAATGAATGTCATGCGTTCTTCTTATGTAATGCAATGCGATTTGTATCATAAAAGAAATAAAAGAATGGTTCACTAATTTTTGTTTATTTGAATAGCCTTATTTACATTATGATATATTTAAATAATCAATAGTACTGCATTGATTAATTTAAAAAAATATAGATTTGAATTTATATAAATTTGGGTTATGTTTGGTTTGCATCTACCATGTTGTTAGAGCTTAATTAATTTATTTGGTTTATTTGGGATGTGGCTAATTACCTATCAATGGGTGTGTAAAAATAACAAATAGTCCCACATTAATTAATTTAAAATAATGAATTTGAATATATAAACTTCTTTCTTATCCTATGAGCTTAAGTTTTTAGTTTGTTCAAATCTTACAACCTCCATGGAAGTTCTAATCATGTGTGTTTAAAGTTTTAGAAGCCATATTTTAAATTTTGATATATATACACACACACACGTATATATTCTGAATTTTTTAATTTGTAATTTTAAGCACTGAAGATCTACAACATTGTTCCACACCTACCCATTCATATTGAAAAATCTCAATTGCTCTTACATTGTTATTACTCTCCAATCCTTTGCCTATATATGGAACCACGGAGCCAAGTATTCTAAGGAGGTATGTAGATATGCGCATAGGGGCCAACTCTTAGCTTATATATATGGGGCTATATATTTTAAGGCGTATGTAAATTTTGAATCTATCATATCCTTAGGGCCATTGGATCCGGATCCAACAGCCTCCTTCTACCCACTTTCTCTCCTTTTTACTTTTTTTTTCCCTCTCTTGCCATAACACCTGTCATGTCTCCCCTCACATTCACTCTCTCTCTTTCTCATTTTTTGTTTTTTTATGGATGTGTGCAAATGTTCACAGATGACGAATTGTATTTATATATATATATATGTATGTATCTATCCCATGTTTGTGAAGGACTGTAAAGAAAAAGCTTTTAATCTTCAAAGAATAGAAGGATTATAAAACTCCACTCATTAACCTTTCTTATTTTCATTATTTATATAATTTTGGTGTGTACATTTTATTTCATTTTATTTCATGTATTTTTTTAATCTATCTATATATATATAAGAGTATATATCGTGAATTATTGGACCAATGAGTGAATGTTGTCAAGTTGTTATGCTTTATTATGTTTTGTTTGTTACCTGTCAAGCTTTAAGAGCCACCAATGAAGGACGAGGAGGCAACGAATAGCTCTTTTCCTCTTTTCCCTTTCTCTCTTCTCCTTCCTAACTTTCTATCCTCCCTATCTTTCCTTATTTTCTCTCTCCCTTTCCAGTTCTTAACATGAATTCCACCGACCATTTATCACAGATCACCTCGGGGTTGCATCAACTGGTGCTTTCATTGAGATATTGGTGAAGACGCTTCGTTTATGGCGGACGGAATCAGAACACGATCCCGAGCCATGGAGGAGCAACTGGCGTTGATTAATGAACGTCAAGATTCAATGGTGGATAAGCTTGAGACCCTATGTTCATCTGTCAATCAACATGCCGAGCTTTTTGAAACCATACAAATTCCATGGCATCTCAGCAATCCGTTAGGACTGATATTATGGTGAAGCTCACCAAATTAGAGAGACCAAACCCTTCTCCACCGCTCTTACCATCACCGCCACCGACACTAGCTCCAAACACACAACCCTATCTCGGCATGGTTAACTCTACACAGACAAACTCCTAACCCTAACTTGCCTTCCAAAGCTAGAGGTGCCCTTATTCTCAGGAGAAGGAGTGTTATCATGGATTTGTCAGATTGAACATTTTTTTTACCTTTCACCAGGTCTTTCCGGAACAAAAGATTGACATCATGGCATTCTATATGATTGGTGATGCTCTACAATGGTTCCATTGGCTCTGTTCTACAGAGCAACTATCAACATGGGAGGTTTTTACTCGGCAAGCTGAACTTCGTTTTGGTCCTTCTACTTTCATCAACCATGAAGCACAACTATTCAAGTTTGAAAGCCTTTCAACTCGGGTACAAGGCCTCAGTTCTTCCAGTTTGCTGAAATGTTTTCTGTTTGGGTTACGAGATGATATCCAGCGGGAATTATATGTGCTCTGGCCACCGTCACTCCATGAAGCAATGGTTATAGCCAAACTTATTGAAGATAAGTATAATGCCTCTCGAGTACCACAACAACATTTCCTTCTACCCAAACCTCCACCTTAAGTACCACCACTAAACACAATTGCTCCTCCTAATCGGGCACTACCACCCCCATGAATGTACCCATTAAACTGTTAACTCCAGCTGAAATGGCGACCATAATAGAGCGAGGACTCTGCTTTAACTGTGATGCCAAGTTTACTCGTATTCATTGCTGCACACCACCACAAATTCTTTGTTTAATGGTTGAGGATGGAGTTGAAATTGAAGAAGAGGTTGCAGATCATGATCCAGGGGCTGACAACGTTGAGCCTGAATCTCCTAACCCTACTATGGCTAAGGAAGGTATCCCTTGTAAATCCTTTCATGCTTTAAATGGTTATATGGTTCCATCAACCTTAAAAATACCTAGAAAAATAAATGGAAAATAACTCATGGTTCTGATTGATAGTGGGTCCACAAACAACTTCATACAAACAAGGTGGGCAAATCATTTGAAATTACCGGTACAACCATCCTCCCATCTTCAGGTGACAGTGGAAAATGGTGAAGTGTTGAATTTTGGAGGCGAATGCCAGCAAGTACCCTTACATCTGGGAGACAATAGTATTTCCAGTGGATCTTCTATTACTACCTATTTTTAGGGCTGACATTGTATTGGGAGTGCATTAGTTATCTGGGTTAGGTCAGATAATTTTTTTATTATAAACAACTTTGGATGAAGTTTGAGAGTGGAGGAACAAAGATCAAGCTTCATGGGGTTCAACAACCCAATATACAAGATTCTACACCTGCAGCTTTGAAAAGGAATGCCCGGAACTATGTCATTGGAGAATTTCTCCATATATCCATCTCACGAGTTGATCAAGAACCAGGTCAATTCTTAAATATTTCAATTGATGCTATGAAGAGTACACCTGCCATCTTCACTGACCAACTACAGCAAATATTAACACAATATGAGGATATGTTCTCATTTCCTGTGGGTCTCCCTCCAATCTGACAGTTTGATCACAAAATTCCCCTCTTACTCGGAGTTGCGCCAGTCAATGTGCGCCCATACCGCTATCCTCATTATCAGAAGGCCGAGATCAAACGCCTCGTCGGTGATATGCTCAAAGAGGGTGTTATAAGGCCCAGCCCAAGCCCTTTCTCCTCACCCGTCATTCTTGTCCGCAAGAAGGATGGAACATGGTGATTTTGTGTTGATTATAGGGCCTTGAATGCAGTGACAATCAAGGATCGGTTTCTTATACCAACTGTGGAAGAATTGCTGGACGAGCTTGCCAGAGCTCAGGTATTTTCAAAGCTCGACCTTCGATCGGGGTATCACCAAGTGCGCTTACACCCTATCGACATTGAGAAAACGACCTTTAGAACCCACGAGGGCCATTACGAATTCCTCGTAATGCCCTTCGGGCTCTCATATGCGCCATCTACCTTTCAAGTGCTGATGCAATCTATCTTCCGGCCAACCCTCGGGAAGTTTGCACTGGTTTTCTTCGACGATGTGCTGGTTTATAGCACAAGCTTGACAGCACACTTGGAGCATCTTCAAAAAATCTTCGAGATGTTCAGAAATCATAAATTATTTGCAAAACGAAGCAAGTGCGAATTTGGCTGCTCAAGCATCGATTACTTAGGTCACCTCATCAGTGGCAAAGGGGTGCAAGTTGGTCCAGAGAAAATTTGCGCGATTCAGCAATGACCCCTACCAACAACACGGCGAGGAATTCGAGGATTTCTTGGTATCTCTGAATATTATGGTCGATTTGTTCGTGACTATGCTGCCATCTCAGCTCCAATGACGGAATTACTCAGGAAGAATGCCTTTGTTTGGTCACCCAGAACTACACAGTCATTCCTCGAGCTCAAGACAGCACTCATGAAGACTCCTATCCTCCACTTGCCTGATTTCAATTACCAATTTGAAATCCAAACAGATGCTTTATCAACGGGCATTGGTGCGATGCTTCTTCAAAGAAATCATCCTATAGCTTACTTTAGTAAGCAATTGTCTCCCAGAGTGCAGTCGATTTTAGCATATGCATGAGAGATGTATGCTATAATAGAGAGCGTTAGGCGTTGGCTACAATACTTGTTAGGTAGGCAATTCATCGTCTATACAGACCATCAGAGCCTTTGCTCTCGATTACACTAGACAATATAGACACCAGAGCAACACCGATGGCTTACAAAGCTAGTAGGTTTTGAGTTTGACATTGTATACAAACCAGGAGCTTAGAATAAGTAAGCCGATGCTCTGTCCCAAGTATATGAAGACGTCACTCCTATGTAGTGTTCATTGGCCGTCTCCAAAACACAACCAACCATCCTGAATTCACTTAAGCATTATTATCAAACTAACAAAGAAGCTGCTGAGCTCCTTCTCTCAGTGAAGACTAATACACTATCTCCATTCAATTATTCTATCCGTGATGGCATTGTTCTCTTTAAGGGCCGCATTTTTCTTCCTGCAAGCTCAGGCCTCCAACACTTACTGATAGTTGAGTTCCACAGTACTCCCATAGGAGGACACGCGGGCGTCCAACGCACCTATCATCGGGTAACAGGCACCTTCTTTTGGCCATCACTGAAGAAGGATGTCCGGGAATTCATGCACTAATGTGTCACTTGCCATACAGTTAAGCCTTTTAATTCCCCCCACCCCAAGGCTTATTACAACCGTTACCCATTCCTGGAAAACCATGTGAATCAGCTTCACTTGATTTTATTACTCACTTACCACCATCTCACGGGAAGACGGTAATTTTGATTGTAGTTGATCGCATGTCCAAGCAAGCTTATTTCATAGCTCTGACATCTCACTTTACTGCACCACAAGTGACTGAACTATTCATCAAGGAGATAGTCCGTCTGCATGGGATATCAACCTCTTTGATTTTAGATCGAGACCCATTGTTTATGGGCCTTTTCTGGCAAGAACTGTTCCGATTACAGAGAACCAAATTGGTGACCAGCAGCTCCTATCATCCACAATCTGATGGCCAAACCGAGGTTGTCAACTGATATTTAGAAGATTATCTGAGGAGCTTTGTCAATGAACAACCCCGGCAGTGGTTGCGCTACCTCCCATTAGCAGAATGGCATTATAACACTGCTTGGCATTCTTCAATTCAAATGTTACCCTATGAAGCAATCTATGGCAGTCCTCCACCCTCACTCCTAGATTATATGGAAGGCAAATCAAAGGTGGCAACCGTTGATGAACTGTTATCGACTCGTGAACAGATCCTCCGCACTCTCAAGGAGAATTTAGCTACTGCTCAACTCTGCATGAAGAATCAAGCAGATGCTAAATGAAAAGATATAGAATTTCAGCTGAACGATTGGGTATTCCTTCGACTCCAACCGTTTTGGCAATCTTCTCTCCATGGTTAGCACTCACATAAGCTGTCCAAATGCTTCTTTGGACCATTCCAAATTATCGAGCGGATTGGCGCTGTTGCATATCGTCTAGCACTGCCTCCTACAGCCCAAATCCATGACGTGTTTCATGTTTCCAAACTGAAGAAGTTCACTGGTGATCCATTGACACATCACCACCCACTACCAGCCACCGTTCATGACCATCATCCAGTGTTTCAACTGCATGCTATATTGCACACTCGGTGAATTCTCATTCAAGGCAAACCAGTGAATTAGTATTTAGTGTAGTGGGAATGCCAAGGAGCTGCTGACGCAACGTGGGAGACCAAAGACTCTCTGCGTAGTAACTTTCCTAAGTTTCACCTTGAGGACAAGGTGAATGCAGAAAGGGAGGCTACTATTATGAATGAGCCAGTTGAGCAAGTCAACAAAGCACCTGCTGACCAAGTCAAAGGAGCACGCGCTGGAGAGGAAGAAGATCATTCCGGAGTGGAGGAAACGGGGCACATTAATGATGGTCCGAGGATGTTTAAAAGCGTGAATAGAGGCGTGACAAGCGTCATTAAATATAAGGATTTCATTATGTAATGGCACATGGGTGTAGTGGGACTCAGCGTAGTAGCTGATAGGGACCAATGAGTGAATGTTGTCAGGTTGTTATGCTTTATTATGTTTTGTTTGTTATCTGCCAAGCTTTAAGAGCTACCAATGAATTATGAGGAGGGCAACGAATAGCTCTTTTCCTCTTTTCCCTTTCTCTCTTCTCCTTCCTATCTTTCTACCCTTCCTATCTTTCCTTATTTTCTCTCTCCCTTTCCAGTTCTTAACGTGAATTCCGCCGGCCATTTATCACAGATCACCTCGGGGTCGCATCAACTTTGCACATAGTTTAGTTATAATATTAATGCTCATACTATGAAGGTAGCTGTTTTCATTTCCATTATTTATTACTCTATTTTAGTTATCTATTAAATATAGTCATTTTGTTTTTAGAGAAACTATTTAATATTATGGTTAATATTGCACAAAAAACAAAAATCCGAGTCTCCGGAAATAATTATATATGATGGAATCTCGATATTAAGCTTCATTTAAGTAACAGAGATCTACGAAACAATCAAGGTTGGTAATAATGAATCTAATAATAATAAGATTGAAATCTTGATACTTATATGGTATATTTTTTTTTTCAATTTTGGTAAAGCCAGGCAAAATGTTTTAGCTTTTGCTAACTCTTGACCAATGGCCTACTTCACAAAAATGGCACATATCCTTTTGTGTCTAATTCAATATGGTGGTTGTATTGCTTTTAATGTATGTTAATTTTAGGTCAAATACCCTAGATAGTCTCTCTACCTTTCTCTCTCTACACTTTTAGTCTTTTTTTTTTAATTTGTCCCAATTGAGTCCCTCTACTTTTTTGATTGATTCAATCAAGTCCGATACCCAAATGGTGTTAACCTTGCCGTTTTTCCAGATGATGTGGCACCACCGTGGCACTTACATAGCTTTAAGTTTTTCAGGAAAATCGTTATCTGCTTAGATCTTACCTTATACCCGGATCCGCCCTGCATCATCTCTCTCTCCCACCACCACTCCACCACCACTTCGTCTCTCCCACAGCCTCCGTCTTCGGCTCTTAGCGCACATCATTTCTTGCGAAGTAGAAGCCCAACCACTCCCTTTTGTAGAGCCCCAACAGCTTTGAGTGTGAGAAGTCCAACGGCTCCGAGCACACATCTCCCTTGCTGAGCAGCCACGTGAGGTGAAAAGCTTTGTTGAGAAAGTCTAGCAAGAAGGAGGAGCCATGCACTAAGGAGGAGGATTAACTATTTCCATCGTTTTAGTCTAATATGCTAAATCTTCACAAGGTTTTGATGCTTGTATAATGTTGTATGAATTTTAAAATCATGAAGATTGTTTGTATGTTATTGTTTGAGATTGAGTTAATGAAGTTTTAGAAAATATAAAGTTAATGAAATGGAATTTGTAGACAAGATTTACTTATAGTTTATGTTATAGATTTCCTTGAGCTCAACAATTTTAGTATCACAAAATTCCAAATGGAAAATATCTATCTTCATTGATTACATGTTCTTGCAGAAGACACTCTTGAAAAAAAATCATGGAGAGGCTGGGCTAGACTTTCTCGACAAAGCTTTTCTTCTCACATGGCTCCTTAGACGAAGAGATGTGCGCTCTGAGTAATTGGGTTTTTCACACTCAAAGGCGTTGGGGCTCTACAAAAGGGAGCTGCTGGGCTTCTACTTCGCAGGCGATGATGTGCGCTCGGAGCCGAAGAAGGAGGCTGTGGGAGAGACGGAGTGGTGGTGGAGTAATCATGTTAGCCTCTTTCTTCGGCTAATATGATTTACAACTAATCACACATTTTCGGCTAATAATGTTGTAATCTTCAATCATATCTCCTAATATCATGGAGAATATCATGTTAGCTATAAATGTGTGATTAGTTGTAAATTAAGGCGTATATTTGGGTAGCTATGTTTAGAAACACTAAATTAGTGCTCATCATATGTGTATATGTGGTTTGGTTTTCTCAATGGAAGAATAAGACTTTCATCCCAAATTCCTTGTTCTCATGGTACCAGAGCCTTACCTTGTGTAATATCATTTCCAACCTGTGGCCATGGCCAACAAAGTGGCAAAAGCAAAGGTGGTGAAATGGCGACCTTGAGGAAAACCATCTCTCTTTATGACATAACTTCCAATGACAACCCCAGAAGTATGTTAACGCAAGTTCAGCTGAAAGGAGAAAATTACAATGAATGGGCCTGTGCTCTTAGGACTGCATTAAGAGCAAGGAAAAAGTTTGGTTTTGTGGACGAATCCATTGAGCGACCCGATGAGGGATCACCAAACCTTGAAGATTGGTGGACCAACAACTCTTTATTGGTGTCATGGATAATGAACACCATTGAACCAACCTTGACATCAACCATGTCAGATATGGAGTTGGCACAAGATCTTTGGGAGGACATAGAAGAACGATTTTCTGTGGTAAATGGACCATGCATACAACAACTAAGGGCTGAACTTACTGAATGCAAACAAAGAGGATCGACAATTGTCACCTATGTTGGAAAGCTAAAGAAATTGTGGGAATAATTGGCAAACTTTGAACAAATGACAACGTGCAAGTGCGGGCTTGTGTACTTGCAACCTTGGAGCAACATTAGAAAAGAAGCGTGAGGAAGAGAAGGCTCATCAATTCCTCATGGGACTTGATGAAACACTCTATGGGATTGTAAGATCAAATCTACTGGCTCAAGACCCATTGCCAAATTTGAACAGAATCTACTCAACACTAGTGCAAGAAGAACGTGTAAAAATCATATCTCATGGAAAGGAAGAGCACAGCAAGGTGATGAGTTTCGCAGTGCAAGCAGGGTTCAAATCATACAACAAAAATGAAGGAAGAGACAAAAATATGGTATGTAGTCATTGTAATCGCGCAAGACATAAATCCGATAGTTGCTCTCAGCTAATTGACTATCCAGATTGGTGGGGGGATCGCTCTCATGCAACTAGAAGAGATAATGGTCATGGGAAGGGAAGACATCAAGGCATGACTCCTGTTGGCAGAGGACGTGGTGAATTTGTCAAGGCTAATGCAATGCAGGTCTCCACACCAAGAACAAGCATGAATACTGCAATTTCCGATATGGACAGAAGTGATGCAAATGGCCTTAATAATGAGCAATGAAAAACGCTGTTGAATATTCTAAACAGTGCAAAGAGAGGAGCAACTGAGAAACTCAGTGGTAAGTGTTCCTCCATGCAATGGATTATAGATACAAGTGCTTCACATCACATGAAAGGGAGGATAGATTGCTTGTCTCATGTCCGAGATATAATTGAATAGCCTGTTGGACTTCCAAATGGGAAACAAATAACTGCTACAAAAGAAAGAATAGTGATGCTGAATGATAAGTTGAAATTAGCTAATGTTCTATATGTGCCAAGTTTACAATGCAATCTCATCTCGCTATCTCAGTTGGTTGATGAATCTAATTGTGTTGCTCAGTTCACTAATAAATTTTGTGCTATATATGACCACACTTTGAGGATGGTGATTGGTGAGGGTGAACTACGAGAGGGGCTTTACTACTTGCAAAAAAAGGCAACTATGGCGACAATAAAGACTAATATGGAGAAATCCTTCAATTTGTGGCACAAGCGGTTAGGGCATCCATCATCTAAGGTGCTAGAGTTGGTTCCAAATGCTAGTACTAGTAAAATTACTAACCAAATGTGTGATGTTTGTCTTAGAGCAAAGCAAACAAGAAATAAATTTATTGCTAGTGATAATAAAACTTTGGAATCAATTAATTGATTGTGATTTATGGGGACTCTATTGAACCATTACATTTTGTGGGGCAAGATATTTTCTGACAATTGTTGATGACTATTCAAGAGCAGCATGGATATACTTGCTGATTGACAAGAAAGAAGTCTCAATGAATTTGTGCAACTTCATAGCTATGGTGGAACGTCAATTTAATAAACTAGTGAAAACAATAAAAAGCTAGAATAGCGCTGAATTCACATAGCTTGGTAATTACTTTAGTAAGCATGGTATTATGCATGAAACAACCTGTGCAAAAACTCCACAACAAAATGAACGTGTGGAATGCAAACATGGGCACATACTCAATGTGGCCCGTGCTTTGCGGTTCCAAGCAAATCTTCCTATCAAATTTTGGGGGGAATGCATTTTGATTGCCGGATATTTGGATATTTGATCAATCGGACTCGATCACTCATACTGTATGGGAAAACACCATATGAAATCTTATGTAGAAAGACACCTCAACTTGGACATATGCTTGTGTTCGGGTGTTAATGCTATGTGCATAACCAAGGACATAACGGAGTTGCTAGCAGTAGCCGCAAATGTGTCTTCATGGGTTATTCATATGGCAAGAAAGGTTGGTGAGTATATGATCTTGAATTAGGAGTATTCTTAATTTCAAGAGACGTTGTATTCTGTGAGGAAATTTTTCCTAATTTGAGTGATGACCAGAAAAGGCCATTGTCTATGGATGTTGATTCTACACGAAATTCTATGATGAATTGGATGGTATGATTGAAGATGAGAGATCAAGCAATGTATGTATCAACACTTGTGTCCTCGACTGTCCTTTACTTTAACACAACAACAGTACATGAGAACAATTATGAGATTGTAATCAATAGGGTGGGTTCCGATATTGTTGTAAATGAAGAGTCCTTGGGTCGAGGCCAACGCATCAAGATACCTTCCACTCCTTTGAAAGGTTTTGTTACACACACCATATGCAAGTTAAGCCCCTCAAAGAGTTCATCTTGCCCATCATGATTCTCCGACACACCTTACCCTATAGCTCATTATGTGAATTGTGATAATTTTTCTGTCAAACATAGACACTTTTTGGCAGCCATCACTGCAGGAACTGAACCACAAACATTTGTGGAGGCTATAAAAGATGTACGATGGAGACAAGACATGGCACATGAGATACAAGCTTTAGAAAATAATGGCACTTGGACTATGGAATCTCTTCTCCTTGGTAAGAGAGCAATAGGATGCAAATGGGTTTATAGAATAAAATATAATTCTGATGGAACTATTGAAAGATTTAAACCAAGACTCATGATCTTGGGAAATAATCAAGTTGAGGGGCTTGACTATAATGAAACCTTCGCTCCGGTCGCTAAAATGGCACTGTGAGTACATTTCTTACTGTTGTTGCTACCAAAAGCTGGGAACTTCACCAAATGGATGCCCATAATGCTTTCTTACATGGGGATCTTGAGGAGAAGTGTACATGAAACTACCTCTAGGCTTTCGATCTCAAAATTCAAACCAAGCGTGTCATTTTCAAAAGTCCCTATATGGTTTGAAACAAGCTCCAAGATGTTGGTTTTCTAAATTGGCTGGTGCTTTGAAATAATATGGGTTCAAGCAATCTCATTCTGATTATTCCTTGTTTACTTTACACAAAGATACACAACAACTCAATATTCTAGTATATGTTGATGATTTGATTATTTCAAGAAATGACAGCGATGCCATACACATCTTCAAACAATACTTGAGCACCTGCTTCCTCATGAAGGATCTCAGTTCTTTGAAATATTTTTTGGGCTTTGAAGTAGCTCGAAACTCCACTAGTATTTTCCTTTATTAACAGAAATATGCACTTGACATCATCTCTGAAGTTGGCATGCTGGGAGTTAAACTTGTTGTCTTACCTTTAGATCAAAATCATCATCTTCAATTGGCTGATGGACCACCTCTTTTAGATCCAGAAAGCTATCGTCATCTAGTGTGACGTTTGATTTATTTATCTGTTACATGACCAGAGCTCTCCTATTGTGTGCACATGCTTGCACAATTTATGTAGTGCCCACGTCAAGAATACTGAAAAACAACCCTTCGTGTTGTTCGGTATTTGAAAGGAAATCCAGGCCAAGGAATTTTGCTCTGTGCAAATTGTGATCTCCAACTCTATGCATGGTGTGACTCTGACTGGGCAAGTTGTCCTTTAACTCGACGCTCGATTACAGGTTGGTTTGTGCTTCTTGGTAATTCACCTATCTCTTGGAAAATCAAGAAACAACAAGCCATCACACGTTCATCTGCTGAAGCTGAGCATCGATCCATGGTTACCAGCATTCGTGAACTCAAATGGCTGCAAGCTATGCTCATATCTCTTGGAGTTGATCATCCACAACCTATGCAACTCTATTGTAACAATCAAGCAGCTTTTCACATTGCTACCAATTTAGTTTTCCATGAGCGCACAAAGCACATTGAAGTCGATTGTTATTTTATGCGCAATGAAATTCTCAATGGCAACATCACTACCAAAGACGTGTGCACTCATGTTCAATTAGCAAATATTTTCACCAAGGCGTTGGGCAAGAAGCAATTTGAATATTTTCTTCACAAGTTGGGAATTCAAAATCCTTATGCTCCAACTTGAAGGGGGGGGGTATTAGGTGAATATCTCTCAAATCATGTTGTAATCTTCAATCATATCTCCTAATATCATGGAGAATTTCATGTTAGCTGCAAGTGTATGATTAGTTGTAAATTAAGGCGTATATTTGGGTAACTATGTTTAGAAACACTAAATTAGTGCTCATCCTATGTGTATGGTTTGGTTTTCTCAATAGAAGAATAAGACTTTCATCCCAAATTCCTTTTTCTCAATAAGGTAAGATCCTATCTGATAGCTATTTTTCTGGAAAACTTAACGCCACGTAGGTGCTGTCACAACCTCAACTGATCACTTTTGGCCGTGTAGCACCTGACACGCACCAAGTGGCAGGTCAGGCTTCCTTGTTAGAGCAATAGTAAAACAACACCTATTTACAACACAAGCACGACATATACAAGAAGCGAGCAAAACTGGAAAATATTCACGGTACTAGAAAATGACACAAAGAACCAGTTTTAAAGAGAGAAAAACATAAACTCTCTTAGATTGAGAAAAGTTTACAATCATGGTCAAAGATCCTCACCAAAAGGTCTTGCCCCATCCCAAAGGCATAAAAGACCCATCACAAGAGCTACCCCAAATCCCAAGGTTAATTGAGCCCATTGGCCAATACAGGTCTTGCGAGAAGTCCCGGGTTTTCACTTAGCTTGCAGTGTCCTCTAACGTTACTATAGCTTTAGCTAGCCACCCTTGGTCATAGCGCGCAGCAGTATGGGTCATGCACAGTAATGCCACGTGCCATCCTTGGCCCTGGCTCTGCCACACTCCCGCCCGCTTGCCCACCTATATACGCTTGCGTAGTCCCCAGGCAAATCCGGAATTAGCATCCGAGTCTCTCGGTATAATCAAGTGTCTCGCCACGCCTAGACTTGCTAGAGATCCACTCTCTAAAATAATCTAAGTTCACAACACTTGACTTTTGGCATGGGCGCACCTGCCTCATGCGCTTATCAGTCAAGCTCACGGTCACGGTTCAGCATGCCCACTCCTCACGGCCTTAGCACATGATCATGCGGGATATTCCACCCACTCTTGGTCATGACACAACACGTGTCTTGCGCTCCTTCGACGCTACCCAATCTACGTGGCTGTGCACCCTATTGTCTAGCCCTATGTTAAGTGTCCTCCTAATGACCAAATGTAAGGGCACCGACCCTTATAGGTGCCACGGTGGTGCCACATCATTTGAAAAAAGACAAAGTTAACACCATTTGGGCGTCAGACTTGATTGCATCAATCAGGAAAGTAGAGTGACTCAATTGAAAAAATTAAAGAAAAGAGACTAAAAGTGTAGAGAGCAAAATGTAGATGGACTATCTAAGATATTTGACCTAAAATTAACATACATTAAAGGTAATAAAACTACCATATTGAATTAGACACAAAAGGATATATGCCATATTTGTGAAGTAGGTCATTGGTCAAGAGATTGCAAAAGCTGAAACATTTTGTCTGTCTTTGATACGCCATTTGCGTATCCGCAAGTGCATATGTCGTACATGTAATAAAGTGTACCTAAAAAGGTTGGGTAGTCAAATCCATAGGGACTGGTATAGCTTTCGATACTCATCAGATTTCTAATATCTAGTTAGCTCAATAATTTAGGTTGAAAACTAATTACAAAGAAAAGTAAAGGGAATTGGATAAACGAGGGGGAGAGTCAGGGTTTAGGTAATGAGAGATCAGTGATAGGGAGTAGCGTCTCTGATCAATCCCTCAAAGAAACTTGCAGCGGCTCTCCCGTAATGTCTATCAGGTATATTCCACGAATTTTATGTGTGCGCTCAAAGCCTTGTCACATCTATGGCAATCATGAACATCGAGGTTTATAACTGTAACTGCGGGAATCATGCACTTCGAGGATTACAACCGTACTACGGTGATCACAACTATGCCAATCAACACACACCAAGTTTTACAATCATAACTACGCTAATCATGTACATCAAGTTATGCAACACAAGATTAAATATAAAAATCAATAAAACTCCAAAAACATTGTGAGAGAAGGTTAACTCTAAGAATAAATAATTAAGTTCAAGAATCCGGAGTACCAGAGAACGGTTAGCCCCTCATGGTTCTACAAGAAACACAAGGTTAACAACAAGAGAATAAAATTAAATTCATAAACTCCCTTTTTGTTTCACAATCTTCGTTGGAGAGAGTCCGATGATGATCTTACAAACTTTCCTCCACTCTCACAATGATCTCTGGGTCCAGATTCGGCCCTCGAAGGTTCGTCACTCTCCTCTCACGTCGCCTCCTCCAAAGGGGAAGAAAAGATAAAGAAGAAGTCCTCTAATGAAACCCTAACTTTGGGCTTAAAAAGTCAGTTCCCGATGCAAGCACGATCGTGCTCTAGCCGTGCTCTTCTCGGGATATCTTAGAACATGTTTTCGGCTCGATTTTACCATTCCTATAAAGTACACAAGTAGAAGCACGACCGTGATTCCTGCTCGTGCTTACTTGCACGGATGTGCTTTCTCAAAAGAGCTGATTTTTTCTAAGTGCTAAAATAAGCATGGCCTAAGAGCGGGCGTGCTTATCCGAAAAGTGCACTCCAGCTTTGTTTTGTGCAGAAATTGATCTAAACATATTCTTTTTGTTCCAAGACTGGTTTCCAGCACAACTAAGCACGCATACCAAAAGTAGCAAGGATTTATTATAAATACATGCGAAAAAACAAGCAATTCATGCAATAGAGTATACTAAACGTCTATACAAAATACACTCATCAGTCTTTACCAAAATTCATTAAAAGAAAAAAATAGTAAATATGTTGAGACAAATTTTGCTGATAACTCCATTAAATCTAATCTTGACAAATTTGCATATTTAGATGTGGTAGATTTCCTGATAGACTAGATATATGATGCATCTTTATACATATATTATGTCTTATTTAATTATGAAAATTATGTTATAGTTATATTTCTTTTGTTTCGCTAGAAAATATTATTGATAATGAAGGTATCTTTTACTGTAGAACCTCTCATACGATATATATATATATCCTTATTAATGAGAAAGCCATGTAAAGCAACAATAACAAGGGCATCATATATGATTGAAGGTTTAGAAAAAGCAACATCGATATTGTTAAATGGAATACCTTTACTGATTAAAAATGCTCTATATTTTCTCAATAATATCATTTCGAGATGATTGATAAGGGAGAAAATAAATATATATCTTTATATTACTCAACTTATTTTATACCAAAAATATGTACTTGAAAGCTTTCCTTCTATATCCTAAAGATTATATTATATATATATTCAAGTGATATATAGAATCACATATTATTCTAACCAGAAAAGTTAATAACCTAGAGATATTTAGACTATGGCATAAAAGCTTAGGCATCCAGATGTTATTATGGTATGGAAATTTATTGCAAATTCTCATGGACAACCATATTGAAGGATTATAAAGTTCTAACACATAATGAATAAGCATGCTCGACATGTTTAATGGAAAAGCTGATAACCAGATCTTCCCAACTTAAGCTAGCTAGTGAAGAAAAGATAGAAAGAGATACATGTGAATCAATACTTCTATCATGTGGACCATTTATGTATTTTATGGTTTTAATCAATGCATAGACTAAGTGGTCCCATATTTCTCTTTTGTCTACAAACAATATAGCTTTTGCAAGATTATTGGCACAAATTATTAAGCTCAAGGGACAATTGCCAAATTTCCTCTTAAAAAAATTTGTCTTGATAATAGTGGTGAGTATCAAAATCATTTTTTATTATTATATGGTAGTTAAAATAGAAGTTAGGTATATAGTAGCTCATACATATACTCAAAATAGGCCGGTAGTGTCATTAATAAAAAATGCCAGATTATTACTTGTCCAACACTAGGGATGGCAACCGGAAAAATCTAATATCTACCTACAAAAGATACCATGATGGGTAGGGTAAATACCCGCTCGACTGGTTTAGGTTGGGTGTAGATAAATATTTGCAAAATTGTACGAGTACGGGAATGGCATGGGTACCATAGTACCGATACCCATCTACCTGCACACTATATATATATATGTTTTTATTTATTTATTTAAAACTTCCAATAGTTTGAATGTGTTATTTATTTAATTACAATAAATATATCAAATTAGAAGTCTAACTAGATATTTCAGATTTGTGGAGTGCAAAAGCCAAAGCTCATTAAATTTTCATAATGAATAGTTTTTACTTTATAATGGTATCTCTATTTTATTAGTTCGTACTCCATATATTTTGAAATACAAGTCTTTTAAGTATATTGTACAAGAATGAGGGATAACATTTAAAGTTTTTTGAAATTTATATATAATAGAAATAAAGTAAATAACTAAACTACCCATTCTCGGGATTAGAGTAATATTTCGGAGTTATGAATATGACTCCATTCATTTATATTAATTAGAAAATTGAATAATGGTTACTTAAAAAAAACAAATAAATATTATTTTGACATTATAAAATGACAACTATTTTGGAAAAATTTCCTAGAATGATTTATAGTTTAGAATGGGGGGAGTAGGAAAAAAGTGTGTGAAAAAAAAAATCATATTTCGATTAACTAATAACAGGGAGTGGGAAGAGTATGGGGATATGAATACCCAATGGTTATGGAATGGGGATTCAAGTTATTACTCATAGGGTATAAGGGATAAGTACGAGTAATTTTTCAAAATACTGGTATGGGGATGGCTACTATAGGACCCTACCCAAACTCTACCCATTGCTATCCATATCCAACACTCTTAAGAACAAAACTATCTACAAATGTGTGGGATCATACTATTTTCCATGCTACAGTTAATTTTAATACAAATCCGATCCACTGCATGTAATTCATATTTACCATAATAACTTATTATTGGTAAAGAGCCTACTATTTCATACTATTTAGTTGTGAAATATAAGTGCCAATAACACTACTTAATTATACAAAGATAGGTCCACAGCATATACTTGGTATATATATTGGTTATGATTTTTCCTACATGACACAATATTTAGAGCCATTATTGGGAGATATATTTACTACAAGGATTGCATATTGTCATTTTGATAAATCTATCTTTTTTTTATTTGAGGAGAAAAGATTATTCAAAATAAGCTGAGAGAAATTTATTGGACACATTACGATTATACTCATATGATCCCACACTAATGAGAGTAAACTTGAAGTTCAAAGGATCATAAAATTACATAATATTACAAATTAAATACATGATATTTTCACATAAACTAAAAGAGTAACCAAGTCATATATATTAACTGTTAATGCGCTTGTTCTTGCTACGCCATTGAAAAAAGAGTAATAAACAAACCACACAGGAAAAAAAGAGGTAGAAAAAAAATACAATTCTTGAAAAGAGAGATCCTTATGTGAAAAAAATTTGAAAATATTAAACCCTTACAGCATGAGTCAATAGGAAATGATATCTCTGAAAATTAAAATTCTTTTGTTTTATAAATGATAGAAAAGCAATATATCGTGTGAGACTGAAATAAATGATATATTTATCAATAACGTGGTTATAGATATAGAGATGAATATAAATAATGATATAGAACCACAATATATTAATGAGTATAAACAAAGATATGATTGTCCAAAATAGAAAGAAACCATACAACTAAGCTAAATTCCTTATTAAAACATAAGTGTTTGGGCTAGTAGTATTAACATCTGAAGGAATAAACTAGTTGGTTACAAATGAGTGTTTGTAAGAAAACAAAATCAGAACAATAAATTAAGACATAAAGTAAGATGAGTCGCTTAAGGATTCTCCCTAATGTGTGGTATTGACTATAATAAGATAAATTCTTTTGTAATGAATAGGATTGTTATTCAATTTCTAATTACAATGATAACATGTAACAAAATCGATATGCATATGATAGATGTTGTTGTAGTATATCTGTATGGATCATTTAACAATGTTATGTGTGTTTGTAAATCCTTAAAGGATACAAGATATTGAATATGGTATAATTGTCTCAATTATTATTTAATAAAGAAAGGGTATAAAGATCATAATATGTGTCCATATGTATTTACTAAAAGTTCTACTAATTGATTTACTATAATAGCCATATATGTGGATGATATAAATCTTGTTGTACCCTTCACAAAATTGATTTGCAACATCATATTTGAAAAGGAAACTTGAAATGAAAGATTTAGGAAAGACAATATTTTTTTTTGGTATACATGTTGACTATATACTTACAAGATTATTAGTTCACCAGTCAGCTTACACAAAAGTCGTATTGAAGCCCATCCATTGTGTGCCTTAATAGTTCATGGTCACTAATATTCAAAAAGATATATTTTGTTCATCTGGTGAAAGAAAATGATTTTAAGTCAAGGACCATCGTATTCAAGTGCAATAGATGCATTAATGCATTTTGAAGATAATGCAAGACCAGATATAGCTTCTGTAGTGAACCTCTTAGTAAGGTATAGTTCTACACTGACACGAAAACATTGTAAAGGAGTTAAGGATGTCCTACACCATTTGAGTTGAACAGTCATCATGGGTTTATTTTATCTGCAGGTACTGTCATCCAATCTCATAGGTTTTACTAATGTTGAATACTTTTTTTATCCTTACAAAGCCTAATTATAACTAGATATAAATTCTCTTATAATGATATGACTATCTCATGACCTTCTACAAAACAAACTCTTACATCTACTTCATTAAATCGTGGTGAAATCCTAACTCTCTATGAAGCAAGAGGAGAATGCCAATGGTTAAGATTTATGATTAGATATATACATTAATTATGCAATTGGCATCAATTACATCAAATGCCACAATAATTTATGAAGACAACAATGTCTCAATTACATGGATATCACACTAAGGGAGATAGGATAAAGCATATCTTACCAAAAATTTTCTACACCTATGATTTTCAAAGATAAGATGTCATAGAAATCAAAAAGATTTGATCAAGAGAGAATCAAGTTAATTTATTAACAAAGTCACTCCCTATATGTGTTCATCAGAGCCTTGTGCACAAGATCAAGATGGGAATGCTAAAAAACATGACATCTAAAACAAATGGAGGATTATTTATTTGAGGTGGATGATATACACTTTTTCTTGTTCACTATGATTTTAATCCCAATGAGTTTTTCTGCGGCAATGTTTTTAATGAAAAAATGTACCTCGAGTCACTAAGGATTATGTACTCCTTTTTGTTCAATAGGTTTTTATCCCATTGGGTTTTTTCCCCCATAAGGTTTTAATGAAATATCCTTTAGTTACAGGCATCCGAGAGGGAGTGTAATACATTACATGCATGTGGATGCCCATCAAACAAATATTTAACATACTCCCTCTAGTCTTTTTTACTTCTCATGTTATAGAAAGTTTTCTTGATGCTTTTTACATGCCTGCTTAGAAAACTCTTGAAACATTAAGTACATTTTCCAAAATTTCTCTTTATATTTAATGTATTTCTACAACTTCAAAAAAATCATACTTCGGCTACACTTTTTATTAAATCTATTAACCATTACATCATATTTAACTACTTTTACATTTTTAATAAGTGTTTTCACTTTTCTAATAGTGAAAGCCCCTTTTCTAATATTATTTGGAATATAGTATTTGTTTCCAATAAATCAATTAATGAAATGCGTACAAAAATGAAAAGTGAGTAGAAACTTGTTTTGCATATCCAAAGAAAATGAAGAAAGATCAGAACTCTAGTAATTAAGATGATTTCACACTTTTATCTAACTCAAGTGCAACACTTACCATAGAAAAGAATAAACTTAGTCTACCATTTTTAGAGGGAACTTGATTTTCATATTGAATTTTTTTTTGTGGGAAAAAAGGAAACTCTGATGGCAAATTGACATTTTATTTGGAAAAAATGGTAATCCCATATTTTCAAATTAAAATTTTATTTGAAAGAAAGGGGGCACCCTATTTATATTGAAATTTTATTTACAAAAAAGAGGATTAGATTAAAATTCAAAAACACATGAAGGGAGAGATATCTTTTGGGAATCTTAAAACACTATATGGGAGTAAAGTAAAGAGATAAATTAAGTGATTTTAATGGAGTTTTGCAATATTGGATAGTTAATAAATTTTTTTATAAAATTTACATTATTAACTAGTTTTAACTAACTTTCTTAATCCGTATGAATTAGTTAAGATGAACAATTAAAAAGGACCATAGGGAGTCTTAAGCTACCCATTTGTTTTTATCACTCATTAAATAACCCATGTATTCAACGCCTATGTATTGTCATTATCTTCCAACCTTTAACATATATATAAATTCATTATTTGTAAAGGATTGCAGAAAAAGGCTTTTAAGTTTTTGAGTATAAGTAGATTATAAAATTCCTCCAGTTAATCTTTATTATTTTACAACCTTTATGTTTTTGTCTATATTCTTTTTGTAAAATCAAAAACATTACACAAAAACCATGAATAATACATTAGAAGTTCGTATAATAAACGGAAAATGAGGATGATACACAAAAATTGTTTGTAATACACAAACATGCATAATGTAATATAAAAATAAAAAATCGTTTTCACAACCACCAAACTAAATGTAGAGATGGACATTAGCACAACATAATGACTAAGTCACTAGCACAACACCAAAATGTTTTCATAAACCAATCTAGTAGAAATTAACTCAACACTATAAATTACAGCTCACTTCCTTTCTCCCTTGTATCTCACCACAACAATGAATGTTTCCATATTGATAGCTTTACGACTTTCCAATAGTTAGAATGCCTTAACATTATGCCTCTCTCCCTAATGGATGATTCAAAACTTGATAGAAACTCCTAAGAGATGGCTTTGTCTTGAAGAATAAGGAGGGAAAAATGTGATGAGAAGAAGAAGAAGAAGAAGAAGAAGAAGAAGAAGAAGAAGAAGGAGAGATAACTTAGTAACAATAATTTCTGTATAGTGTGGCTTATGTAGTAAGCTACAATTTGCTACTCTAGTATACCGACAAAATGGTAAACATTAACTTCGACAGCAGAGTAATTGTTAAGAACGATGGGAACATGTTAACACATGTTTCTAATTTTTAATTATGTGCTTGCATGTTAGGTTTCAAAAAGGCATGTAGGCCCTTACTCTTCCTCAATATAACACAACTGCTGGGCAAGTATGGGCATATTTTATTAATCACTGCTGAAAAGGATGGCAATAATTAAGGGCCTTTTCTATGTGGCTTTCGCTATTTTCAATAATGAAACCAATGATCAACAACTCCAAGGAGATGAGCAATTATGCTGAAAAAGGATCAAAGGCTACAATTGGGCAAGAATATGAAGATGGCGAAGATGAGTGATTGATGAGTGCATTTCATATATATATATATTTTATATCTTACTCTCATAATTGTTGAATTTATCGGCTTTAATTCTCCAAGTGCAGTGCTATTTGAGGTATTCTTAGTTTCCCATGTAGATATCAAAGTCCTGAATCAAGAAGAAGTGTTTTGGAATGATTTTAGAAGCTAAAGGACTTAGAAGAAACCTCATCAAACTCAACACGGCCTAAGCACGCCCGTGTTGTACCCTGTGCAGATTGCAGGAGAATTCAGCCAAAGTCAGCATAGTCTGAGTTCGCTGAGCACGATCGTGCAACCCATCAGCACGGCCTAAGCACGCCCGTGTTGGACCCCGTAGAGATTATTGGAATTTGAGTTTCAGGAGTTTTATTTGGTCGTAATCTGCATGGCTTGAAGCACGGCTTCAACACGCCCGTGCTCGCATCGAGAAACATTAAAACCCTAGAAACTTAGTTTTTTGAGGGACTTTTGAAGGGCGAACTAAAGGAGGAAGAAAGGGAGAGCTTTGGGGCACCGTCCTCATCTTCACCGAGGGAATATGGCGCGTATGGTAGGCCGATCGGGAGGAGATTCCACGACATCATTGAGCCTCTAATAGCCGCAAGGATGCAAGAAATTAGGGAGTTTTCAACTTCTTGTATTTTAATTTCTTTGGCAATTACCTTGTTGTTTAATGTCATGAGGGGCTAAACTCTTAAGGGAGCCCCGGGATGGTCTTATCTGACATTTTAGCTTGAACTTGAGTACTTTTCTTGCAGCATTTATGAATGTCTTGTTCCTTGAAATAAATCTTTGTTATTGATTTTCTTGAATATTGTTTAGTGGTTGAATGCTTGGAAGTTTGGTTTTCTTATCTTAGTTTGTGAATCATTATTGATAGTTGCAAGATGTAAGATCACAACTTAGGGTTCAACAGCACTGTAAGCATCATTTATATAGCATAACTGGATTTAGAACTGAAGACATCTCTGATAAATTTTGAGAGAGTCTAAGTTAGTGAACGTCAGGAATCCAACCCCGGGGCCCCATCTCCTCCATCGAGCAAATCCTTACATTTACCTTCGTGCATTTCCTTTCCTCAATCTCCTTTAATCCAACCTAGAGTCAAATTCATCTTCTTTACTTGATTAGATATTAAGCAGAACGATAGTATTAGAAGCTACACTAGTCCCAGTGGATACGACTACCCGACCCTAGGGTACATTTTACTACTTATACGACCCGTGCACATGCGGTTACGCAAGGGGCGTATCAGTGATGGAGAAAAAAGAGAAAGAACCAGCTATCCCAACTCCTCAGAGTTTCAACTACTTGCCACGTTACTTTCTAAGGATTGCAATTTGGGGCATTATGATCATTTCACAGGGTGAGATATCACTCACAAATGGGCCACTATTGGGATGTTTTGATCTTTTTACTAGTTGAGAGATTAAGCAGAGAACATGGAGTATTTCAGTCATTTTGACGTAACCTTAAAGCCGTTATAGTATTTGTTAAAGGAATTTGAACTAAAAAATAAGTTGATTGCAAAAGAGGGATGTATTAGGAATACCAAAATATAAAGAGATCATGTGTGGATCACCAAACTATAGAGATTTTTTTTTTTTTACTAAGTGATGCCAACCCTAATAGGTTTCCCGAACGGCATGATGCCAACTTAGCATCCACATCATTATCCATAAACTTCAAATTTAAACTGTATAAATCTCTAAACTTTAAAAATTATAAACAATTTTCAAAAACACGAAAATCATAAATCCAAATAAATATCATACACCATATACCTATTATTCAAAAAACTAAACTCTAAACAATAAATCCTAAATCTTAAACTCAAACCTCTAAATTAAACTGTAAATCATAAAAATAAAGAGGTTTATAATTTAGGATTTAGAAAAATATTTATAATTTTTTCGTTTACAATCAAAGATTTAAATTTAAGATTTAAATGATGATAAAAAATAATAATTTTTTTTTATAAAAATTATCACTAAATATTATTCGGAAAATATATTGTACAAATATATCATTACTCTTTGGTAATAAATAATTCACTGGGTACAGTAGTTGCTTGTTTTTCCTCTCTCCCAAAATAAATAAATTAATAAATAAATTAATAATGAAGTCATGTTTGAACGAGATGTCAACCAAGATGATGGAGACATGTGTCTCATGGGTTATCGGGCCAGTACTTGGTTAGCCTCCTGTGTCTCAATGCAACCTCAAGTGGAGGCACACGCCCCCCCCCCCCCTTTTCTCCGTACGCATTTGTCCGAAACTTTGCCAAGCTCCGGCATCTCACGCCCATCAATCAAACTAAACCACCTCTTTTTATTTCACTTACATATATATATATATATATAACAAGAATCATAATAATTACTAGCGCTTACTTCAATGTATAGTGAGATATTCCACTGAAATAGTGATATCAAATCAGTCTTGGACCTTGAAAAAAAAAAAAAAAAAAAAAAAAAAAACAAATCAGTCATTACATGATATTTATTTGATTGAGTGTATTGGGATGTGTAAGTAATTAAGTTATTTTGTTTTTTTTTAAAACAAAAAAGATTTTATTTATATACTGGAATTTGTAATCAAAACCAATATGGTGTAGTCTAACATGCATTCTGATGCAATGCAAAACAAAATCATGGATTTTTAAGTATTTTGTATCTTGAGATTCACTGGATTTACAAACACCTGTAAATAAATATTATGTGTAATTTAAAAGTGCAATATAAATTTTTCATTTGATTATATGATTTTTTTTATTTTAATTTAAAAGCTCCTTTGGTGTTACATAAACGAATTTGAGCTACTTTGATCAAAACTTTTAAAAAATAAAAATGCAAAGATGAGACATGAGTTAAAAAATAATTAAAATGACTGACCCAAAAGGATTAAGGTTGTGTTTGGTACATGGGAAAGTACCCAACTTTCCTAGGAAAGTAACATAAGGAATCTCTTTACCATGTTTGGTAGAGTTTTTTTGTTGGAAAGTAACATTGCCATGGGAGAGTAATTCCACCAAAATGAGGGAAAGTGATTCCCTCACAACAAGGTGGGAAAGTTGGATTCCCATGGGATAGTAAAATAAGTTTATTTTTTGGACCAAAATACCCTTAATCTTTTTATAGAATTACTTTTTCACTCTCTAGGGTTTTTTCAAAGACAAATGTTTTTATCGCCTGGGCCTTCATCACTTCTCTAGGAAACCCGACAATACGTCTATCCCCCGACAAAATTTTAATTCATAATATTTCTCAAGAGTTGGGTTTTTAAAATTTTCTCATTAAGAGTCTCATAAAGTATGGAATAAATTTTAAACTAAAAATCTTCAAATTGGATCTAAATTTGGATAAAAAATGTTGAGGAAAGAATGATGTAGATTGACAAACAAATGACACATAGTTATAAAACTACAGGATCATTCACATGGAAAAAAAATTTATGTTTAGAAATTTTTAATCAATTATTAATTATTTAAAGATGAAATTTATTAATCAAACCAAAATTTGTAATAACATATATCAAAATTTAATTTTTGGTCAAACAACTGCCACATACTTTTGACCAAACAATGAAAAACAAAATCATTAGAAATGTACAAATTCAAAGAAAAATAAAAACTTTGAAAAATACTTTTTTTTAAGTGATAATCTCCAATGACTTATAACTACTTTGTCTTTATTAAGTCCAATTGGACTGCTTTGTGATGGAAAATTAAACGAAAAATAAATATTACAACAAATCAACAAATACAAAATTCAAATGAACAATTTTTTGAATGACAAGATTAAGTATAATAAAATTTCAGTTAAATATAATCAAAATCAATGACCAATGGTATTTTAACTTGGTGTTTTGTATAGGATACTCTTTTTAAGGAGAACCTGAGATCGAATCTTACATCCCATTCAAGATGAGAGCAAATGTGTTTATTGTGCTTGCTCTATGTCTGTATATGTTTATGATTTTTGTTAAATGGAGATTACATATCGTTTATTTTTAAAAAAAAAAAACGGAAACCTCATAAAAAAAAATTGAAAAAATTTTAATTAAAAAATAAAAAATGATGATGATGGTGGGAGTGGCAAGCAAGATGAATCCATGGGACGATCTTATTCGATACAGGATGAAAGTGGTAGCAGATGAGAACAACAAACATAAAAAGGGATTCAGACTTTTAATGTCCTCACAAAACAACAAGAAATCAGAGTCCAATCAGACACATGTAATTATGAAAATAAATAAAAGATTAAAAAAAAAACTTTTTTTTCCTTTTCTATGTAGGCCTCTCTCCAAAAAGGAGGACAACAAGATAACCAGAATTCATTCAATCAATTCAATTTCAATTTCAATTTCACTTTCATTTTCATTTTCATGCATGATGATTGGAGGGACTAATCAATACAGGCAGAGAATATTAGCCATGCTGTAAGATCTCCCCCCATCTTTTATTTATTTATTTTATATATTTTAAAATTTGATTTATTTTTTTGGATCTTTGTTTTTTTAGTTTTTAAGAGCTAGGGATATAAATAAAAGGATTGAACAAAATAAAATATGAACAACCAATGAAAAAATAGATGAGATATTGAGAGTCTTGTAGCATGGACATCAATGTTTTCCACTTAAACTGACCCTTTATTTTTGTAATAACCAATTTTTATTTTCTTATTATATATATATATATATATATATATAATTTGTGGGATTGCAAGCACCTGGTTCCGTTGATGATGGTACGGATCATATGATTAAAAATGAAAGTTTGAAAGCAGAAAATCACAACAGTGGGTTTGTACTTGATGTGGACTGTCAGAGTGATTTACAAGGCATCCAAGGTAGATTAGCTCACCTCTCTTCATTAGGGATTTTTAAGCTTGCTTCCATCCTAATATAATTTTTTTATCCCCACTAAATTTAATAAAAATAATTAATTATTTTTAACCATATATGAAACAACTTTAAAGTGAATTCAAGTGAGGCTTTAAAAACTTTGTAAAAGCATAGACATTTTTTAGCAATTTTTTTAACCATATATTTAGAAATGCTTTAGTTTACGTACATTACTGGACATCTATGGTAATATGTTGAGTTTATATAATCTTGTTACTTTTGTTGGCTTTTTTTACTTGGATTTAAAGGAGAAATGAGCCAACATGAGAGATGATAGCTGCTAACCCTACATCACTCTTTTTAAGATTATATTTTGAATGATAAAATTACAAAAAAAAAATTTGATACATCAAGCAACGATGTTTTGATGTATTGGTATCAGCTTTCTTATATAGGATATTTGTTTCTTTGCAAAAAATAAAAGTTTAGATGTATGGAATCTCTATATGCCTCTTGATAAGTGGTTTGTCCATCTTTAGTTAAAATAAAAATATCAATGAATTAAACAAATATTAATCCATATACATCTCTCTTTCCATTCAGCGCTTCTGTTCAACTTTTAAGGTTGAATTCAGTGAGTCTAAAAACAGTTACAATCAATAGATAAAAAGAAAAACAAAAAAAAGTGAAGAACAAAACCAGAGAGTGGACTGGTCTACTGTTGAATTATGAAAAGCAACAAACAAACAAATGACCAGAAAAAAAAAAAAAAAGGGAAATTTTCAGGTGGATTCAGACGTTTGAGGTGATGCACTTTGGCATGCACACTGAAGCATAAAAAGTGACTACCTTTTACATGACATTGCCAACCACTAACCAATTGAATCCAAGAAATGTTGTTTTGGATTTACAAAAAGGTTATAATGGCACTAGTGAAAAGATATTTGATAAAGAGTTATCTTCTCATGTCTTGTTGGTGATGTTGATCTTGTCGGCGAATGGATTCAGAATCTCCAAAAATAATAAAAAGACAAATAAAACATAATATTAAAAAAACTAGAGTGAGTGAGCATGAAATTTTTAAGCACTTGAGGGAGTGGGTTCCCACCCATGGCCAGTGAGATTTTCATTCTATGCATCAAGGAAACAACAAGACTCCATTTGGGTCTATCATGTGGGTTGATGTGAAAGCCATTCAAATATATCACTGTGGTATTCTTATCTGGGAAGTTTTTTTCATTTTAATAATTTTAATGCAGATATCAAGAGAATCATATATATACATTTGGGATGAAAATCATCATCAAATCTTTGTGCAGTTTGATATATGATCACCCCTTTATTATAATAAGAGAGTTGATATTTCAACTTTTTTTTTTTAATTCAAAAATTGAGATTTTGATCATGTGATTTATCCATATTCTTTGAAAAAAAAAAAAAAAAAACTAACCGGTAAATCTAATGTGTCTTGTGAAGTTACAACTTTGTCATACTTTTTTATGCAATTGGTTTAACTACAATATGCTAGAGTTTTACTTTCAAGTAAGCTCGAATGATCAACTCTTGAATCACTTGTTAGAATCAGTAAATGTTCATATCATTTTTTTTTAAAACCAAAGTGAGCTCGACGGTCATCCCTTGCAGGATCCCTTTCGTTTTTATCATATTTATAGAGATATTACGAGTCTTCAGACCCATATTCTCTAATTGCGACCAAATATTTTCTTTTAATTTTATAAAGGAAAAATGTTTTGATATTGTTTGAAGGAAAAGGCAAAATTACCAAACAAAGTAAATTAGTGTGATCTTTATGGTGTGCTCTTGGAATCTTCTCTCTTATGCTAAGAGCCTAATTCATGGATTTCACTCAAAAAAAAAAAAAAAAATTCCTGCATTAAGTAACAGTAATGACAAATGAAGCCAAAGAAAAGATTGAGAAGCTTAATGAAAATAATTTCCAACTATGAAAGGTGCAAATTGAGGATAACCTTTATAAGAGGCATCTTTGTTTGGAGCTATCTGGGAAAAACTATAAAAAACAAAATATATATATTTGATAAAGATTGAACTTTGAATGAGTGTGATCTTTGAATCCTCTCCCTGATATTATAAGTCTAATTCACAGATTCAATAAAAAAAGAATCGTGTATTAAGTAAGAGTAATGGCAAATGAAACAAAATAAAAGATTGAGATGCAAATTGAGGATAACCTGCTATGAGATGCATCTTAATTTGGAGCTATCCAGGGAGAAACTATATTAAAAAAAAAAAATGTTTGATAAGGATTGAGGTTTGTATATGGCAAACACCGGATCATTTGGTGGACCCTAAATGTTGAATGTAGAACTTAAAAAAAATACCAAAATCCGAAACAAAACAAACAGGATTGAAGCCATTCTCTTTTTATCCATGTGAAATAAGACCCTAAAATGAGAAAAGAGTTAGGGTGCAAAGTAAAGCAGCTCGATAACAATTAATACGTAAAATCAAAGAAAGAACTTGAATTGACTTGTATGGTCATCGAATATAGGTGTCGGATCTGCTTTGTTTGAAGCAAGTACCTCGTGCGCAGCTCATGGAAAACTTTAATCTTTTTTTCTTGGAAAATATTTCTTTTGACCGGTATAGAAATCTCCAGATCGATACGCCACATACAAAACGCAATAATATACTACACCCCGCATACAAGAACCAACAAAAGTGTAGGTAAATCCACCTCCGATACAAATGTCCTCAACTAGGCAAAGTGGGCCTTCTATGTTAATCATCTCACATGTTATCACAAAACATGTTCTTGCAAATCTCAAAAGCAAAAGCTTCTCCTATCAATGGAAAATGGAGAGTGGTAACCAAAACAAAGGATGCCCCAAGACATAGTAAAGGTCTAAGTAGTCTATTCTGTTGTCATATCATCAACTTCAAGATAGCCCCATTTTCACAAGCCACTTCCCGGTCTTTCCGTCAAACTCCTCCAGTCACATAGGTCAAGTTTCTCTAGCCCTAAAGCTCCTCTTGCCCCTAAAGATTAGTGCCACACAAGCTACCTACCATCTTCTCCATTTAGTACTTACCTTTGAGCACCATCACCAACCTTGTAGATACATGGGCAAGGTTGGTAACAGACGAGGACGTAGATGTCTAGGAAAACATGCATATCTGCCTCCAGCTCCGTTCTTAAACCTGTTCAGGTGCCTCATAGGCAATAAACCAAGAGCCACTGAAGATGAATCTTTATATTGCGATAATATACTCTCCAACTCCACCTAACACATCTTCTCATCTTGTTCCAAACTCTTCCAGCAAGCATCACGCATCAAGAACATCTCTACTGTGACCTTTTAGCTTCATGGTATCCCATAAGGACTAGACAACAAAAAAAAGAAAAAAAACATACCCTTGTTGGAATTAGGCAACTCCCAATCTGAAGCCTTCCATTTGTCAATGAGCTTGAGCTTCAAATCGTGTTCATCCAACAGCCAATGACGATCCTAGGCCAAAATCATCCCCCATAATTTGAACTCCAAAACAAAGAGATCTCCTTCGATTCAGTCACTACAGTTACCCATCCACTTTTAAGAGGATTACAAAATGTGTTTTTCCAGGATCATTGCCCAATGATGACTCATTGCAATGGAAACAAACCTCACATTGGCTCCTCTAGAGCACCATTTGAGAGCTAAGAGGCATTCACCATGCCTACATTTTGCCTGAAACACAACTCCCCCTTCTTCACTCATAAGTTGACATATACATGACGCCAGCAGTTTTTCTTTAATTAGATTGAGATTTTATACTAATTCAGTTAATATAATGTATTATTGATGTACAAAAATGTCCCCACGGCATATATTACAGAAAATAGCTTTCCTCCTGATTTGTGATATATGTGTTAACATAAGAAATATAAACACACACATCTCCCTTTCTATATAGTTTAAGGCCAAACCTGCACACAATACATGATTCAGGATATTTTATACTAATTTGAGTTAATATAACATATTATTAATGTAAGAAAATATAGCCGTAACACATATTACATGAAATAGCTTCCTCTTGCTTTGTTAAATATATGTTTAACATGTAAAGTATGCACACACGTATATTCCCTTTTCTATTTAGTTTAATACCTAACCTACGCATTCATAATTTGTGAGTTCATATCTAGTTCTTGAATCACATGATTTGTTTAAATCCTATTGCACTAGGTGAACATTCCAATCATGTTATTGAGGATTAATAAGAATGGTAGCTACCACAGAATTTATTCTCAAGTTCATGATTGATGAATGGTAGTAATCCAGTCATAAGAATTTACACAATATATCTCCAAATCTGAAATGAAAAGAACCTCACAAATCAGTGATGATAGACATAGCCCTGACAAATTTAACAAGAGCAAGGCCAAGGAGATTCATCTTAGTCCTCGAGAAAGAGAGATCTCTGGGGGCGGATAATGTGGATGATGATATGGGCAAGTTGTGGTGGGTACCAAAAATTTGTTAGGCAGTAATGTGAAAGAATTTCCCAAGTTTGAAGGGAGTGATCCTGTGGTTGGAGATTGAAGGCAGAAAAATGTTTTTGTCTATCATCAAATTTCAAATGATTCCAAGTTGTAATGCAATTCTCTATTGGGAAGAGTTAGTGAAGGTGCTGCAAGAATATTACGAACAAGCAAAGATCCAAAATCCTGATGATTACTTATGTGCCATCAAACCAACAATGGATTTTGCTGAACAAAAAATGTAGGAATCTAAACACAATAACTTCAATAAAAGAAATGTGTTTATATGGAGAAGACAAGGCTCTTAACATGATTGACTTCTTAATGCAAATCACACTTTAGAACATACCATAAGATTAATATTTATGGCTATAACAACTAAACAAAAAAATAACCACTTGTTAACAAAAAGAGTTCCAGTAGTTACTAAATAGGAACACATGCCTTTTTAAATGGCATGCCCTTGGATTTGGTCTTCCTTGCCACCATGTTTCTTTTTTTTCCTTGAAATATGTCTGAAATAGCAGATTCTTATTGCATGCCGATCTCCTCAAAGTTCAGTCACATATTAAAGCCCAAGCAGATTCCAACTAACGAGAATTATCCTTTGAAGTGATAGATGTTTCCTTGCAACATCAGCCTCTTTGACAATGATCCCTAGCAAAGTGAAGGTGTAAAAAGCTCTCTCCCCACTATTTTGGTCCTTATACTATTGGTTGTTGGGTTGGACCAAAGGCCTATGAATTAGCTATCCCAAAAACTTCGTGTGTCCATCCAATATTCCATGTGTCTTTATTACGTCCTGCTTATGATCAATGGCCTCCTACCCCTCTAGTCACACTGTCCATCAACGAAGAATGAGAATAAACGTTGGTCCTGGAAAACTTCTGTCATATTGCTGGGTTTTACAATCTAAAGTACCTCAGCTCGAGCTGTTGGTGTAATGGGTGGATACTACTTGGAAAAATATTATTTGTTTGCTACACAATTTCCATCTTTTTGCCTTTATGAAAAGGTGAAATTTGGAGAAAAGGGTCCTGAGAAGAATCTGCCACTTCAGGACATATTTCAAGAGAAAGAAGAAACATGGTGAAATGGAAGACCAAGTCAAAGCACGTGCCATCTAAAAATACATGTGTTCCTATCTGATACCCAGTGGGATCCCTTTTTTTAGCAAGTGGTTATTTTTTCCATTGAGTTGTTATAGCTGTAAATATTAACTTTATGGTCAGTTTTAAGGTGTCATTTGAAGTAAGAAGTGGTTATTGTGTTAGAAGCCTTGTCCTTTCCATACGGACATTTTCCTTTTATTGATGTACTTATCAAGTGAGGGCTAGGCGAGCCGTAATTGGCATTTTTCTTTCAATAAAATCCATTGTTTGTTTCCTTGTTCTTTAGAATCTTTGCTGGTCTGTCATATGCCTTGAGCATTATTTTTAAATAATCTTACATATGTTAATACTTAAAACTAAATCTGAATATTTGTCTTGAGCATTACTTTTAATTAAAGATGATCCAGCTAAAAAACAAATTTTTATGGTCTTAGGTCTAAATGCGACGAGAAAATGAAATACTTATGCTATCCACAAACGAGGAAGAAAGTATTGAAATTATTGGTAGACTAATTATAATTTAAAATATACCAAATTTAACTTGAAAGCTTAACGGTTATATAAATCCTTTCCTATCAAAGGCCAAAAGATTAAATAAACTAAACTCAAACATACCAACAACACCACTATTTAGGGTCGGTTATATGAATCACTTCCTTCAATATTCCTCTGTTAAAGGCCAAAAGATCAGATAAAATAAACTCAAATGTATCATTTTAATAATGTCTAATTTACAAAACTACCATAAGATTTTATAGTCTAATTTTTTACCAATTGACTATAATAAGACGTTATCACCTTTGTTGTATTTGGAACCCCAAAAAAGTTCTAAAATACAAAACCCATGTTCTTAGTTCCAATATTATATTTGAATAATCTCTTTATATTTATCAAATTTTGATAGATTCAATTAAATTTTATCTTATTAATTAATTTTATTAAAACAAAATGCAAATACCAATACTAGCATGTGTAGATGTGAAGGTCTACGTACGAGCAATGATATTTGGCAAACAAAAGACTTTAAAATAAACTACTCAAGTGATAAATACCATCGATCTCTTCTTAGCATCACCAACATCACCTATCTAAATGTTTGAGAAGTTTATTTCGTACTTAATCAACAAAACACATTTCCTCGGAGATGCAACAAAGCATGTCTTCACAGTCGTATTTAACATCAACAGAGTTAGAGTGCAATACTCATTCAACCTATTCAAACAGTAAAACATATCCAAAGATACTTATTTTACTTTACCAATCTGATGCATTCGTAATGAATCGATAGCTGTTAACGGCATCATGTAACAACAACAACAATGCAAACAACTGATCATGAACAGAGATGTTCTACCTTATGGCCGTTGATTAATAAAATTTTTCACAGTATAGCAGTTCACTATTTTCTGTTGTGATTCATGGTAGTGATCTTTTCTTTCTTTAGTTGCAAATCTACTACACGTTCGCAATGTCACAACGTGAAAAAGGAGATTGTGAAAATTTTCTACTTTGTACAGTGAGGTTGGCATAGGTCATCACCTAGTTTATTTATCAACAAAAGTGAAAAGTACACCACTGAAACTGAAATACAATATAAATATACACAAAAAGGCTGCAATAAAGTTTCTATTGCTTATAAATACATGAGTATTGAGAGCATTTACCAGAAATCAGTCAGTGCTGAGCCCAAGTGATGATGAATGTGCAGCGTTAAGCTTCAGGTTTCCTTCTAGATCAATCTGCAAAAGAAGCAAAACATTGTTAATTCAGGCCCTGTTCGAGAAATATTTACCTAATTCAATTTTAAAATTACTGTGTTTTGATATTATTTGTTTGCCAGATAAAATCATGATAATCAACAGTAAACAAAAATGCCAATTTTACGGAGAAGGTTTTTTATTATGTAATCCAAGGACGACAATTCGTCGAACCATTCAAATCATGCAAAATCAAGTCATTTTTACTATTCCACAAACACAAGCAGAAACTTAGCAAAGGTGTAATGTTCATTTTATGCTTGCCTGGATTGAGTTATATTGACATAAGGATCATTTGAGCTTGTCTTCTTGCATTAGGTGGGGAATATGCATTCCATATAATTGTGTACATATCAAAAAAGTGAAGTGCACATTTTGTCAGAACTAGACCTCTATATTTATTTTGGTAATGAACCTAAAAAAAAAAATATTTTGGTCCTCACATGACTTTAGGAGATGTCCTAAGCTATGGAAAAAACATAATTGTTTTAGTACTGATTTAAAAATAAACTTTAATGCTTAGCCAAAGAAACATCTTTTTTGTTCTCAAGGACAAAAATGTTGCTAGACTTCAGCGATCAAAAGTGCACTTACACCAAAATAAAATTAAAGATCCAAAATGACCATTCTCAATGTCATATTATCTCAACTCTCTTGAATTGTGACAGGAGTATAATTACCCATACTCAGCCTTCACTTGGCTCTGGAAGGGTGATCAAGCGAGCTCCCGAGTCATACAGCATGGTGGTCCCACAACTGATAAAAGCACATTATGGTCAATAAATAAACTAAAAAAAACTACTAGTGGTAATTTCAAAAATGATTTACAGAAATTTATTAACCATATTAACCTTGAATCACCAGGAATAGCTCACTTACTTTGAACAGTTCACAGTATTTGTTGAGCCACCACTGGAGATGGACAATATAGTCCCAAAGAAAGACACATTTTCTGTACTACAGTTTGGGCAAGGACCCTGGACATTTTAAAAAGATAAATCACATTTATATGTACACTAGAAGCTAACTACTTCATAAATCTTTTGCCAACGATTTAAACATACAATGCATGATCTGTTATGCATGTCACACAGATCTAACATAGTTTAACTTGCAAGCATAGTCTAATCAGTATAAAAATAATAGCACCTTTAGGATCAAAAAGTCCTTCAAAATGGCATTAGTGAATGCCTGTGATAACCAAAATATGAGGGGCACAGCAGCAAACCATGTGAAAATGAAACTAAATGGCTCAGGCAACTGCAAAACAACAAAGGTACAAAGCCGTGCATCATAATTAGTATTAGATCAAGAATAATAGATAAAGTTAGCTTAATAAGATAAATGAATGCTCCCATCTTAAAAGAATTGAAATCAATACAACACAAGTCCATTTTGACAAAAGCCAAGAATTTGTGCTGGCTTCATTGAATTAAAGTTACCAACTAACCACTCCCAGGCCTGGACACACATAAAACGCTGACAGGGCAAGTACCAGATTAAATATAAGGAGACGTCAAAAATTCCTGGACACAAGTTCATAACTTCATATCTTAATAAACTACAAATTCTAAACTTGTTAGGATTTCATTGCATAAATCCATATAGAGTATAAATAAAAATCTATGGTTTTGATAGTGAACCCACCAACAACCAGCAATATGCCCATTATCTAACACTATTGAAGGAAATTTAAATCTAGTTGATTGAAAACAATCAACAACAAACTCTCATGATCATCATAAAAAAAAAAAAGCTAAACCATAAAAAACCACTAAGGGATTTAATCAGAATTTATGACTTGTCAGAAACTAAACAATGCTCTACAACGTTGAATACCAAATCCAACCTTGCAGGCATAACGAATAAACAAAATATTCTTGACAATCCAACACCATAATCTAAGGCGCTAGTTGGTAGGGGGGTAGCCAGCATAAACAAGCTTATCCCCCAACCTCCAACAACATACCTAGGTTTACCCCACAAACGTATTGTACAAGATTTAATTATTTAAAATACATGTATTTGTTAGTTAATATTAACAAGCACTCATCATTATTTAGAAATAGTATAATTTTAATATTAAAATATTTGTTTAACTTCTTGAGAGGAACACAATTTAGAGAAAGGGAAAGATAGTACCTCCAATAGGTATGTTATTTCAAATCCAGTCAAATCATCTAAAAAGAAAAACCTGTTAGGAAAAAAACGCATATTCAGTTTAGAGCAGAAAATTCAAATACAAGGTTTGAAGTTATGAGATGCCAGATTTAAACTTTAAATTAAAAATAGGCTAACTGAGAAACTTCCTCTAGAAGTATATAAATGCAATAGAGAACAAGATCTGAATAGAAATACAAGCTAATCCTACACATTTTTTGAGATGACAAAGTACAGAATTCCCTCAATGAAAAATTAAACATATAATAATCTGAGATCAGAAACTTGATGGATTTAGTGAGGAATTGATGATTAGATTTATAAACTTAAACATAACAAGTGTCCACCATAACAAATAGAAAACAAGACAATGAAGACTGTGTATTAGGCAGGGACGCCCAGCAAGTAACTTGTCAATCCATCTGAAAAGCCATATTAGGTAAACCAATAACTCAAGTTCAATCCCCAACTATTTTCTGGTCATATTTCATGACATTTGTTCCAATCCCACCTAAAGTAGATTGCATAAACCATTGGTGAGTTTTCCAATCCTTAATAATATTCAATTTATTCATGTTTCCATGTTACCCCCCTTTCGTCAAAGAAGCATGGAACATACCCACAAGAGGGAAGTTGGCTTGGTGTCTGATCAATCCAACTAGTCAGTCCTTGTTTACTTTCTTGTTCTTCCTTCTTGTGGCCATCCCCTATGGCATTCCATGCTTTCATTTGCTCTTTGTACACCACATGTTGAGTTTTCCAATCCTTAATAATATTCAATTTAGCCATGTTTCCATGTTACCCCCCTTTCGTCAAAGAAGTATGGAACATACTCACAGGAGGGAAGTTGACTTGGTGTCTGATCAATCCAACTAGTCAGTCCTTGTTTGCTTTCTTATTCTTCCTTCTTGTGGCTATCCCCTATGGCATTCCATGTTTTCATTTGCTCTCTGTACACCACATGTTGAGACTATCTATTCTTTTATGAGAGTAAATACTTACAGTTTATATCCCCTTTTATTAAAATAAAAAATAAAAAACAGAAACAATCTTTCTTTTCTTTCCATTAAATAAAGTAACTGCTCACATCATTAGATTCATCCTGGTCATCTCACATACCCAAATTATGCTAATCAATCTCCATTACATTATCATCAAATGAAGCAAATTATCTATTTTATTGAAGGCATTCATACCTCACCGTTTAAAATATCTACTCTAGTCATCCACCATAGAAGTTAACCTCTCCATCAAAATAATTTTTTAGCCAGCGTTTCCTGAATCATAAAAACTTTCAGAGTTTGACAATAAAGAACCAGTGACTAAATGGTCAACTAACAAATATTACTCCAGTTTGTCATCTCACATACCCAAATTATGATAATCAATCTCCATTACATTATCATCAAATAAAGCAAATTATCTATTTTATTGAAGGCATTCATACCTCACCGTTTAAAATATCTACTCTAGTCATCCACCATAGAAGTTAACCACTCCATAAAAACAATTTTCTAGCCAGAGTTTCCTGAATCATAAAAACTTTGAGAGTTTCACAATAAAGAACCAATGACTAAATGGTCAACTAACAAATATTACTCCAGTTTGTCATCTCACATACCCAAATTATGATAATCTATCTCCATTACATTATCATCAAATGAAGCAAATTATTTATTTTATTGAAGGCATTCATTCTTCACCATTTAAAATATCTACTCTAGTCATCCAACATAGAAGTTAACCTCTCCATCAAATAATTTTTAGCCAGAGTTTCCTGAATTATAAAAACTTTGAGAGTTTGACAATAAAGAACCAATGACTAAATGGTCAACTAACAAATATTACTCCAGTTTCAACTTTCAAGTTAATTCATCAAATTTCCTTCTCAGATCAGCCTAGAAGAACTTCTGAACTTCATATACCAAAACTTCTGGGCATATTGAGTAAGCTTTTAATAAGCCATCTGTTTCACACAAATAATCTGGACACACATTTTACTTTGTGTCATAATTGAAGTCTCAAAATCATTACCATTGTCAATCAAGATACATTGCAAATATTTATTTACTTTTTAAACTTGAAATCGATTCTCAAATTACTTTAGTATGGATAATATTAAAATAAAAGATATTTCATAACATAATTATTTAAAACATCATAAATATTTACTACAAAAAAATATATATTACTTTCATCCTTTATTTTTAATTTACAGCATAATACAAAAGGTGATAAAATGGGTTATAACTTTCTAATGGTTTATTTTGAAATTTGTCTTGATCATTATATTTATTTATTTTGAATGTAAATAAAATTCATTACATTCAATCAAACATACCACTGAAGTTGTGCTGCAAGACAGCCCCATAGGGAAGACATATACATATGTCATGCTCCAACAAAAACAGCGAACAAAAGACTCGGAATAAAATTCATTTGAATTGTAACTTCGACATACTTAGATAAAACATAAATTGTAACACAAATTTCAGAATGGTTTCCCTTTGCTCATATGCTAACCTAAGTAAAATCATCAATTGAAGAATCTAACAGAATATCATGTAAAGTCAATCAAGAAAATTGCCACTACACAGATGACTTCTACTCTCTGAATCTGAAGGCCTTATTTATCTTCTATCCATAAAGAAACAAAAAAAACAAAACATAAGGAAAAACTATATGAATTGTCTGGCACAGTGTTCTAATTCCCTTATTATGGCAATAATTCTCATACAGACTCCTTGCTTCAAGATAATCGCCAACAATGTCAAATGTGCATACACATCAATTGCCACTAAACCAAACACCATTTAAAACCTTATAATGAGTGTTAAAACAATTATGTTTTTTGAAAAGGATATTTAGCAAATCAACAGAAAACAAATTATGATATTTTTCATGAATGAAAATGAAATTCCCACAGATATTTCTACAGTTATGTTATTACTCACAGTCCTAAAGCAACAACTGCAGCTGGCACATTTAACAGGAACATTTTGAAATAGTCAACAGACAGGTCACTGTAGACCTGTAAAATGAATATCAGAAGCATGTCAAAAACAAAAAAATAAACACCTTTTCTATTCTTGAACTGGAAACATAACAAGGAAAGATAGTAACTGCTTTGCATGTGTTAGTGGAGTTAGGAATACAATCAACAACCAGAACAATGTTTACTCAAAACATAACTTTTTTAGCAGCTACTCAGTTTCAAAGTCATCCATTGATAAGTACTACAAGCCTGCATATAATTGGATAGCAATGGCAAAAGTTTAGCAAGGTAAAACATCTCAAGACCCCTGAAATGTTGAACCAATCACATAACGTGAACTTTTAAAAACTTTTCTCACCTTTGAAAGACAATTACTAGAGGATGAAGAATCCATTTCTCGAATATAATTTAAAAAAAAAAGAAGGAAAAACAAAAGACTTGATAGTTGAGCGGAAAGGGAAGCATTTTATTGAATATGCTGCAAATTCAAAATTAACCAAATCAAGCATCATAATGGATCCAAATAAAGAATTACATGTTACCTTCCTGCTTCGAAGACTACAACGTGGGCCTTCTTGTACAATGTCACTTCCCTCATTCTGAACAATTATAAAGAAACAATATAATTAAGCATTTAAGGAATTCAACAAATAAATCTTCATGTTAATGTTTAATGACATGTCATAGTTCGGATACACACAGTATGAGACTACATAGATTACAATAATGGACAATGCCTAGTATTAGGTGTTGAGCATCAAAGTATCCAAGAGTACGTGACATGCAAATTTAATGAAAATAAGATAAGTGCACACATCTGAAAATAAACAAATAAATGCACATGTGCCTTTGTGTGCGCAGGCAAGTTAATCACATTATTTTTAGGATGGAGAACATAATTTTTTTTTTTTTTTTTTTTGAGAAGTAGAATGTAAGGTGAGATTTAAATTATACTTAAATTTTCAATTAAAGTAAAACAAAAATAATAAAATGTCATTAAATCACTATTAAAAAAATTTAAAAAGATAAAATCAATTCATAAAGATAAGAAAAATATAATACAAGGTAATTACAAAGAAAGAGATTAGCAAACGAAGACCTTTTTGTCTAGATAACTCAATATAAAACACAATTATGCAGGGAACATAGGCTCCAAGCAAATCCCTAGAGGAGAAGATATGCCTCCTTAAATTGACTATACCTTCTTAACATTCAATACATTGAAAGATTCTTTTCTTTTTGATGCAACAAGACCTAAAGGCTATGATTTGATTATTTTATGTCTATAAAAGACACTCATAACACTCATAAAAATAATATTATTTACAATCAAAAACTGTCACAAAACACAAAATAACCTTTTTCTTTTTCATTTATGAATAACATAACTCACCCTTAATCTCCTCTTCAATTCATCGAATTCTCCATCTGTCATTATAGGCTTACCCGAAGCATATGCCATTGAAGCTTCCAAAAGCTTTTGCTCATCCGGACCTGATTAGAAGACAAAATGAAATAATTTGAAGCAAAAACATAATCATCTTCAAGGATGCTCTAAGTGTAGGTTTTAGCAACCAACCAAAAGACTGTGATTTCTTGAATTCAACAAACTTGAGAAAAAATAAGACATACTTAACATAACCACGCTGCTTCCTTCCCACATCAATTCTTCTTTGAGATTATCAAATTCCTCATTTGACATTATTGGTGTTTGATCATAGTAGAATGACTAATTGAAGAAACATAAACATGTCAGAAGTAATTCAAAAGATTGCAGTATGACAGATAATTTAAAACTTCTTAAGATAATGGAGCAACTTACTTGTAATGCTTGCAAAAACTCCTGTTCCATCTCTCCTATCGTCTTCTTCTCAGATTTCTTGTCTATGCTACAATACGGCAAGATTTTGCCGTCAACAACCTCATCTTGCTTGAACCTGACCTGTAAAGGGACTTTTACATTAGGAAGAATAAAATAATTCACCCTCCATAACAATTAAGTACACACAGCAGATGAAATCTACACACTTAAATGGAGCATGAAACCATCCAATAATAACATATTTATAAAACTTCAGCACACACCGACGTTCTAAGTTTCGACTAATTGAAACATATTAAATGGAAAAATAAAAAGCTAGCATAGTTGTAAATACTGAACAATTTACCAGTTTACCACAGCTTATTACCACAGAAAAAAGATTAACCACACCAATGACTAGAGCAATATAACTCATATTTGTCCCTTATACAAGCTAGAGGCATACCGCACATTGGATGATCTTAACTAGTTCATCACTCAACTCTTCATCTAGGTTGTTGTCAAACATGAGCATACCAAAATAACTGCTTGAATACGATAAGATAGCACTGATTAACTCTGCCTCCAGCATTATTTGACTATTGTTACTCAATTTCTAGTGTATTTTAGCATGTGGATCAACAAAAACCTCCATAAGCATCTCTCAAAACAAAGAAGGGAAGCATTGTCCTGTTTAAAGAAGAATTCAAATTATAAACTTGTGAAATGCACAAGGTTTCATTTGTACAACTACAAAAAGTGACTGAAAAACAACCATAATTTCTTGCTAATCTTAATCAACTCCATGAAAGTTTAAGCAATCCAATAAACAAGAAAAGTCCTGAAAACCACTCCATACCTTCCAATCCTTCTAAACAACAATTTCCTCCAATAAATTATGGGATCACCACCTCTCATCCAAACCATAAATAAGGCAGCTTTCATATCAAAAACAAGAATCCTACAACAAGGCAGATCAAAAATAGCAACAAGAAAGATGAATAAAAAAGAAACCTGGTTGATCGGCGGCCCGAGGACGGCGCAAGATCACAACCCGGTGGCGGCGATGGCCATGGAAATGAGCAGAACAACGACCAAGAAACCTGCGACGAGGAGAGGAAGGAGAGGAAACGAAAGTGCGAGGGAGGGGAAGAGGGGGGCGGGGAGGTAGGATGAGGTACGAGGCGAGGGGCGAGAAGCCGAGGTCGGAGGCCATTGGAGAAGTGAGAGAGCTGATGGTTGTGACGTAGAGAATGTGAGAGTGGAGCCATGGGAGCAAGGAAGGGAAGGAGAGATGATAAGGAGGGTTTCATTGTGTGGATGAAAAATAAGGAATGGAAATCAAAAAATATAATAATAAATAAAAAAAATTTGTTATTTAGATTTCGCTTAGGGTGTGTTCATTTAGGTGTAAGTGGGAGGAAGTCAGGAAGTGGAGGAAGTGGCACTTCTTTGAAGTGCCCTGAAGTGGTGGAAGTGATATGACTTCCGCTACTTCTTGTGTTCATTTTCCAGAAAGTGTCTCTTTCATGAAGTGTTCATTTTTCCACTTCTGGTGTTCATTTTGGTATAAGTGGTGTAACTTGTGAAGGGTCTTTGGATGTGGAGGAAGTGAGCTTTATAAAAAACTCACTTCCCCCACTTCGGTGAAAAAAGTACCGAAGTGGGTTTTAACTAAAACCCACTTCAGAGGAAAAGAACATCAGAAGTGGAGGAAGCCAGTCCACTTCCCTCCACTTTTGCCCACTTACGCCCAAATGAACACGTCAGCGGGGTGTTATGATTTCGCCTACCAATGCTCCTGATTGTTTAAGTTTCGTTCACCTGTATAAATAAATAAGGCCATATTTGAATAACCAAATATTATGCCATAATTCACAGAATTATGCCATAATGGCTGTTTGGGTATCTAATTTACACTATAAAATTATGACATAATGTGAGAATTATGGCATAAAAAATATTCCACTCGGAGTGGAATATTTTTTTATTTTGAAGTGTGTGACTTTTTCTCATTATAAAGTGGGTGAAATATTTATGTGATATTTTTTTATTTTGTTAACCAAATACTCATTCTGTAATAATAAAATATGCTACAATTTCTGTAATAATTACTTGCATTTCCTACGTAATAAAATTATGCCAGATTTTTTTATTTTGTAACCAAACAGGGCCTAAGAAATATAAAATAAAATCATTTCTAACATAATTTTCATTAGAAAGTCTCAGTTTAATTTCTTAGATCGGGGGTTTTGCCTCCAACTAAGGAGAAACAGTCCTATTAGGTGGTTGTGTGCCGAAAACCTCGTAGAATGCCTGAAGCTGCAGAGGGTCCATCGCACATGCATCAATGACTAGCTTTGCCAAGCAATAGTGTTTCTCTCTTTCCAACAAGACATTTATGAAAATGTCTCAAGCTAACTTATAAAATGAAGGAATGCTGTCGCCATTTCCTCTTCTGCAAGTAGTGTGAGGTCTTTGGTCCTACTGAGGTGTCCGCATTGGGACATTGAAATATGAGAACTAAGGTCTTAGATTGTCGTGCACACATGCAAGTTGCCACTCAACAAGAACTACTGCAAAGTCCGAAGTTATTACTCCTCAGCTAGTGCATTAATATGTGGCATGCTCTTCCTTTTTCGCCAAAAATGAACAAACTGAGGAATGAATTTTCAAAGCTAGTCATTATCATTATTGAGAGTGGTCTGATCAACAACAAAGATTTTGCATGAGGCTCTGTTAAACTTGCTTAGGCCTCATCATATGGGACAGGTTTAAAAATCCCTGGGAAACTCCTTCATGGCTTCCATTGCCAATGCTTATGAGGTCAAAATAGCTTACACCATGGGTAACTTTGAGCTAAACTCCAAGCTAGGTCAACGCATGACCTCTTTCACACCAAGGACCGAAGATGCGAGTTCAAAAAAGGTTGTGATGGGTAGTGGAACTTGGGTTAACATTTGGAATCTTCCTCTCCACTATTAGTATCCATAGGTAGTTGTTGATGTCATTAGGTTGGTCGACGTGGTGGCTACTTCAAAAGGATGGCTGTCAAGATCTTCTTCAACGTCTTAATCCAGCTATGAAGTCAAGCTTCGCTTCAGCATGAAATGGAACTTAACATCGGAAAGCGGTGCTTCGTTGTTCTCCTTATTGATAGGAGTGGGCATTACCGATCTACTGGTGAAATTTAGAAAAATATTGACAACATCGGCCACCATGGAGGTTACTAACTCTTATGGCGGAGTATCCATATATAGTCATAAGATCTCCTGCACAACTAAGGAGAAACAATCAGTGATAGGGGTAAAACAAAAACAGACTCCAACAGCTAATCCCCGACATACATCAAATCAAAGAAATACCATTTCAGCTGTAGTTAAAGTTACTAACTCCCACATGTCTCCGATAACGGCCATTTTGCGGCAAAGACCAATAGGACTATTAGTTGTTTAAAACTCTCCGACACTCAAATTATTGGTTTGTTTGGCCTTACTTGGCATGGAGGGTTGGAAAGGGTTTTGGAGGGTTTGGAAAATAAGTGTTCCCTCAACTCTTGCTTGGGGTGAGGGGTTGAGGGAAGGGAACCGGTTTGGGAGGGTTATGGGGGGTTGGAAACCCCTCATTTTTCTCCATTTTCTCAACCCTTCAAATTGGAAGGTTGGGAGGGGTTAAAACTATTTTTGACAATTTTACCCTTCATCATATGTTATATTGACATAGGTATGTTTTCATTATAAGAGAGTGAGAATGAAATGGAGCAAACCCTAGCCATTTTCTCTCTCTCTCTCTCTCTCTCTCTCTCTCTCTCCCCCCCAAATCTCATCTCCAAGGATCACCGGAATATCTCGCAGAAGTACCGCCGGATTTGCTAGGCAGAGAGCCGTCAAAACTCCAGTGAACCATAATTTCTTATTTTATTGTTCATCTACTCCTCTTCTTTGATGCATTTTAATTGTTTGTTATTTTTGCTATGTTGTATGCTATATTCCTTAATGCATGTTATGTGATTCTTCGTTTTGAATGACCTAGAGTTGAGTGTTAGAGCAAGAGTTTTAAGGGATGATGTTTACTGTTTTGATTGTTGTCTTAGTAATTTAGCGGATGATAGGGCCATGCCTGAATTTGTCCTTAGCTCATCACTGTAAGCGATTAGTTGTTAGTAGAGACATGGAGCAATGTAATCTTGTGATTTTGTCATTCAATTCCAGTGCAGCATTGTGCTTTTTTTTTATATATTTAGAATCACTTGTTATATAGGATTCCATTTAAATCTTTTCCAACTAAAAGAAAGGGAGATTAATAGGATTTTTCTTTCCTATGCTAATTGTTAATTATATTTTAGTTAGTATTGTATTAACTCGTTTGATTCTTGACTAATAGCAAATCACATTATCTTTCATGTTAAGAAGACATGGTTTGTGTTCATATTTTCCTTGTTTCGCTTTGTTTTTTTCATATATGCCATTTTTTGTATCCATATCACATCTTGATTGGAAATTGTTTACATATAGATGGCCAATGAAAAAAACGGTTGGCTAAAATTCTATTGGCTCAAATGTTATTAGACAACCCTTTTTCAAAATTGCAACGATTACATCATTTAGTAGCAGAGCAAGTCGTTATAACCATGATTAGTTGGATTGCGGACAATATTAATGAACTTAAGCAAGTTAGAGGTCAAATAACCCGTGAAATAAGGCTTCAAAGAGACCGAAAAAGGGATGAGCTAATGACACATTGCTATCAAGTGATTTATGTCATGCCATGATAAGAATGGGTCCTCCAGCTTTTGGAGGATTATGTGATATGCTAGTTAGAGAGGGTGGTCTTAGATCAATGTTACAAGTATCTATCGAGGAGCAAGTTGCTAAGACACTTTACTTATTAAGTCACAATGTCTCCCATCGTGAATTATCCTTTTTCTTCCGCAGTTCTCGTGAGACTATCTTCCGCCATTTTCATAATGTTCTACAAGCTATGGTGGAGTTAGAGGATAAATTTATAGTACAACCAGATGGCTCACAAATTCCTTCAGAAATCCTCAACAGTAGTAGATTTCATCCATACTTTAAGGTAACTATATGTTTATCAAATTACAATTAGACTTCAACTTTGTGTGTAGTGCAATTGAAACATAAAATTTATTTGCAGGACTGTGTCAGTGCTATTGATGGAACACATATTCATGTAAAAGTCTCTAGCACAGAAGCCCCTAAATATCACGGGCGAAAAAGAGTACCCAACACAAAATATGTTGGTCGCATGCGCATTTGATTTAAAATTCACATATGTGTTGCCTGAATGGGAAAACACAGTATCTGATTTAAGAATCGTGAAAGATCCATTAACTAGGGCGGCTCCTCTCAAAATTCCAAAATGTATTTGTCTATATATTATAATAAAATTAAAAAACTCCATGTACACTAATATAATTTAATAACAAAATTTGTTCTATATTTAGGAAAGTATTACCTTGTTGGCACTAGATTTATATTTAGAAAAGGCTTTATTACACCATATAGAAGAGAACAATATCATCTGAAAGAATATTCATGGAATCCACCATGGAATGCACATAAGTTATTTAATCTTCGGCATGCATCTTTGGGAAACGCCATTGAACGTGCATTTGGTGTCCTCAAGAAATGTTTTCCTATAGTTGGAAGCTCGACGGAACCCCACTATGGCTTGGAAACACAAAAGGAGATTATTTTTGCATGTTGTATTTTACATAACTATTTGATGAGTGTGGACCCAGATGATGCACTACTTGCACAAGTGGATAATGAACTATCGGAAGAAACACATGAAGAACATCATCACCGTAGTTGGGAAAATAATTAAGAAACAATGCAAGGAGAAATTATGAGGGATGCCATAGCGGCTAAAATGTGGATTAATTATATTGAATGAGTTGAGTGGTTAAATGTTGAGGATTAATTATCCTCCATGACATCTCCATGCCATGAAAATATCCAAACTTTTGGCATCCAAGAGTATTGATTAATTATTTATGACTACTGTTGTTTTTTTATCACTTTCTAATTGATCATACTATTTGTTGTTGTAGTCTAAAATATGTCAAAGAGAAAAGCTTCTCACGATGGAAATTAATACCGTATTGGTATGGACTTCCACAATGGATGATGCTTTGATTGATGCATACTTGCTTCAACATACATCGGGCAATAGAGTTGGGAGATATTTACCACTCATGCACTTGACAACATAGTTATTGAATTGAAAAGTAAATTTCCAGATAAGCAAATGAATAAAGACAAGGCTCAGAATCGCATGAAGAACATAAAAAAAATTTACACAATGTTATGACATATTAAAGAATGGTATGAGTGGGTTTGTTTGGAACTCAACTACAGAAATGTGGATTGCGGAACCTGAACTATGACAAGTCTTAATTGAGGTTAGTTGCTATTTTTAATAGGCGTACAAATGACCATATTTATGACTTTCATGTTCTAAACATTGTTTCATATATATAGGCCAAACCGGAAGTTGTGGAATGGATGAACAAAAGTTTTAAGAATTATGAAAAGTTAGTTCAACTATATGGAGAGGATAGGGCAACTGATCAACATGCCAAAACCGCATCAGAGATGAGACAAAGAAGAAGAGTTCAAAGTGAACAAAACACTATTGATGAAATTGATTTCATGGTTACCCAAAACATGGCAAACTTGGAAAATTTAAGCAACAATGAAGATGTGGGCATACGTCACAATGTGGTTGAAAATGAAGCTTCACCAATGCCTACAAATGCACATTCTCATTGTGAAGCTCAAAGCGTTTCCATGTCTAGAAAGGTTAATGGATTTGATATTAACGACAATATTAACAATTTAATTATCCGTGGAAATGAAGGAAGTTGCTAATTCTGCCCAATCGACCAATGCAATGATTGAAGCATCCAAGGCTTTTGTGGAGACACAATCAAATGTCATAAGGGAATGCCTAGAGAATCCAAATCCACTAAAAGATTATGATGTATGGGTCATGCTTAGGGATTTGGGAATTTCACAATCATTTACAACCGATGTCTATATGTTCCTAATTAAAATCCCAAACATGGTGGAAGGGTTGATCAAATGCCCAAACGAGAATCACAAGGGTTTATTGTTGAGGTTGATGGGCCATGATGAAGAACCACAAAATTAAAAGCAAGGTTAGCCCATTCTTCCTTACCAACATTAATAATTAATCTTGAGACATATATTTAAATCATAATATCATTCTTATTTTTGTGATAGGAAGAGTTGGTTGATGCGCATGGATCAAGCAATGTATCATCAACAAATGGAAAGCATTGTGCCTTATCTTGATATTACATTGAGTATTTTGATTGATGAACCATATTTTGATTTAACTATATTCAAACAATGTGTATTTTATTTTAACTTGATGAAACTATATGTACTTTGTTCTATGTTTTCTGAACATATATTATGTATGTGTGTTGGTTACTATATGTACTTTTAATTGGATCAAGTGGATGTGCATAATTGGTCAAGTGAATATGTGGTGGTCACTATATTACACAAATTGATTTTGTTGATGCTTGTGTTTTAATTTATCAAATGGTTCTAGTATTTGGTTAGCTATTATTATAAGGGTACTTTAGTAATATCAATTCATTACCTTACCTTCTCTTATCTCCAAATCAAATACAAAATAACTAAAACCCTTTCCTTCCCTTACTTTACTTTACTTTACTTTCCCCCCAAGAAAGAGATGGGTTAAACCCTTCCTTTCCTTTATTTTTCCTTTCCTTCCTTCCGTTTATGAAACATTGTCACACTTCATCCAAGCAAGGCTTTAGGGCATTGGAGGTTGAACCTCGAAAACCCATGACACGTGTACAATCATGTTGAATGGGCAGTGGAATCGGACACTTGATGAGTCCATGTCATATACATATTTTCATATACCTTTTACCCATTTTTAGCTTGTCTTTTGCATGTATTTATGATAAATCGGTGCCACTTTAAATATGTGTACTTAATCGTGCAGGAAACTAGGTATTGAAATAAAAAGAACAAGTTTAGATCAATTTTAGCAAAAAACAGAGTTGGAGTGCACTTTTCAGTATAAACATGCCCGTGCTTAGGCTGTGCTTATGTTGTGCTTATTTCAGCACTTGAAAAAATCAACCCTTTTGAGAAAGCACACCCATGCAAGTAAGTATGGGTAGGAAGCACGGCCGTGCTTCTGCTCATGCACTTTTCAAGAATTTTCAAGATAAGAAAAGCACTGCTTCTTTGCTCTTAGCACGCCCGAAAACATGTTCTAAGACATCCCCAGAAGAGCACGACCAAGAGTATGGCTAGAGCACGGCCGTGTTTACATCGGGAACTGACTTTTAAGCCAAAAGTTAGGTTTCATTAGGAACTTCTTCTTTATTTATTCTTCCCCTTTGGGGGGAGGCGACGTGAGGGGAGAGCGGTGCACCTTTGGGGGCCGAATTTGGATTGCTAGATCATCGTAGGAGTGGAGGAATATTGGCAAGATCATCATAGGACGCTCTCCGAGGAAGATTGTGAAGCAAGAAGGGAGTTTGTGAATTTTATCTTATTCTCTTGTTGTTTACCTTGTGTTTCTTGTAGAACCATGAGGGGCTAACCGTCGTCCGGTGCCCTAGATTCTTGAATTCAGTTGTTTATTTATAGCGTTGACCCTCTCTCGCAATGTTTATAGAGTTTTATTGATTTTTATGTTTAATCTTGTCTAATCTTGTGTTGTATAACTTAATGTGCATGATTAGCGTAGTTATGATTGTAAAACTTAGCTTGTGTTGATTGACTTAGTTGTGATCGTCATAAGGTAGTTGCAAACCTCGAAGTGCATGATTCCCGCGGTTATAGTCACAAACCTTGACGTTCATGATTGTCATAGATGTGACAAGACTTTGAGAGCACACATAGAATTTGTAGAATGTACCTGATAGACATTGGGTGAAAGTCGCTGCAAGTTTATCTGAGGGATTGATCTGGGGCGCTACTCCCTATCACTGATCTCTCGTTACTGGAATCCTGTTTCTCCCCCTCGTTCCTCCTACTCCCTTTAATTTTCTTTGTAATTAGTTTTCAACCCAAATTATTAAGTCGACTAGATATTAGAAATCCGATGTATCAAAAGTTATACCAGTCCTTGTGGATTCGACTACCCAACCCTTTCGGGTACACTTTACTACTCGTACAACCAGTGCACTTGAGGATACGCAAGGGACCTATCAACACTATATTGTCCATGTAACCCAATCAAAATTTGACATATGTTCCTGAGCATGTAGTCCCTAGGGAGAAACCGAACTCATCTCAAGCTAAACCTAAGAGGATTAGGTGTGGTCAGTTGACTTGCTCCTTGGGTCAAGGCACGTTAATAGTTGAACCCAACCCCGTCTTGATTGGTTCTAATAATTCCAAAGTAATTAGACTTGAACCCTAGCTTAAACCAAATCCAAACTAAATTTCAAATGGCCTTAAAGACCACTCATTTAGAGCTTGAAATCAAATTCAGATAGGTGTAAGTCAATTGCTCAAAGTGATTTAACTGAGAGTGTGTCTAACCTCTACCTATTAATCCAATTCATGGCCGAGTCTAGTTTCATATTGATTCACTCGTTGATCAGGGAAACATACTAGATGCATGTTTCAATGCGATCCAGCCCCCACTTCCGGGGATTATCAATCTAGGGTATGTGTGGCAGTTCACTAGTGGTACTTGGTACCTTATTCCAAAGGAGCCTTTCAAATTCATTAAACAACCTTAGCTACTAGATCTTGACTTAACTAAGCCAATGGACCCATTAGCCAACTAGCAATATGAAGCGGTCTGCAATCAAAACATTAAAGAAGTCCTAATAGAAATCCCTAAGGATGAGGTTACTGTTCAGGAAACATAAATGTTAACATACCCCATTGAAGATGATGTGCAGGCTTCCAAGGATCTAGAGATAAGACTTTGGTATCAGAGTGAAATACCTCTTTCAAGATGTAGGTAGTATCATATGGCATGCTAAATCAACCCTGATAACAATTCAAGGGACTTGGAGAAGAAAGAGATAGAAGAAGTCTTCTTTCAAGTGGACTGAGGAAGAAGGTTACTTGGCTCCTCTTCTGCGTTCTGTGAAGAAAGGTCCCTTAGAGCTCTTGAAGTAAAAAGGACCATACTGAAAGACTCATTTGTGACAGCTAAGCTTAGCTTGGAGTTGTTAAGACATCACAAGGATGCAAGTGACCACAACATGATTATAGTTCAAAAGTCCTATCAGGAGCACGGAGTGTTCCTTATGGGCTTTCTTTCTCTTGTTGCTTGTTGTCTATTCTTTTTTTATCGTACATTGTTGCATTTGTTTTTCCTTTTCTTTGTACCTTATCAGACTCCATTATTAGTGGACTACCTATCATATTGTACTCTCTTTAGTTTTAATGAATGTGATTTATACACATTATATATATATATATATATATATAATATATATATAATAATAATAATAATAATAATAATAATAATAATAATAATAATAATAATAATTGTAGGACTTTATGTCATAATGAAGGGTGATTTTTGTATATCAACTTTTATTGTTTATTTTAGTTCATTAAAAAACCTATAGTTTTATTTTTTAAATTTTTTTTACCATTTATTATATGCCACTGAAAACTTGCGGATCAAATTTGTTTGAAAGAAATTTGGATAATGTTTTATTTTTTGATTTTATAAAAGCAAATTCATTGCTTCGTCCCTTAATTATTTTATTTATGTATTTATTTATTTTGAAAATAAAAATTTAATATTATATATAAGACTTATTTATCAATTTGCATAGTTTACCTTAAATTTACCGAAATACATGTGCATGTAAGTTGTTTTTTAATGGACCATGCTTTTTCAATAAATACTACACCACATGGGATCAATAAATACTGCACCACTTGTATATAATACTTATGTTTTTCGAACACAACTCTGGCACAACGTAAAATAGATCTTTATATATTAATGTAAGTGTTTAATACCCATGTTGAGGAGTTTACGAGGACCACATATCAATAATTGATTATCTGGTATATTATTTATTTTTTTCAACAATATTGTGCAAATTTGTTGATATAAATATTAAAATTTTTTAATAATGATCATGCTTACAAATATTTAGAATTACAATATTTATAAAATGATGAAAAGAAATTCATCTCATATTATAAATTGATGAAAACAATTACATATATTATAAAAAGATTATAACAATTACAATATTTACACTGTATTAGGTCCAACTACTTGGATTAGCTACATTAAGATAATTTCAATGACTATGACCTTCATTTTATCATAAAACATAACATTTTGGCTAACTATATTCTCTTATATCCATTTCATTATAAATACGTGTAGATTTCTAGCACCTTATTGAAGGTCTTCGTATTGTAAGATCAGGACAGAATGTAGACCATTATAAGGGTTCTAGTATCCCTCATTTGATATGGCTTGAAACTCCTTACAATATACATTAAAAGTTATCTCAATTCTATATACATTATCCAACTATTCTTACAATGTAGATGAATATATGTGCATGTTGCAAGAACATCGCAACAAGAAAAATGAATTGTTTGAAACTCATTGTTATCTCACCATTGCGATCTCAAATCAATGTGGTAACTACCAGTTATGCCATCTCACTATGATGGTGCCATTTGATCTACCTATGGAAGAATTCTTTTCATGATTAGCTTGACAAACATAAATGTTGCATGTTGCTTGTTTGTTTTCTTGAATTGTCTTTATTATTGATTTGGAGAATATTCAACCTAATATAATCTAAATTGCATTGTACAATTTTTTTGTAAACAATTCGACCAGTTGAAAGTAAGTTGATTTAATTAAAGTTGTTGTAGGAAGGCTCTTTGTCCAACATAGAATTAGTATATGGTCGTAATGTGACCATACTTTTGTCCTTCACTGTCAAAGGCTTGAGCCCATTTCTCCTGCTAGATTTTACCTAACCATCGTGGTCTCTGAATTGTGCCAGCAATTGAAATCATTAGAAGTTTTCAATAATCTACATTAAACCATAAGACAAATAAGAGAACTCCAAAAAATAATAATAATTTGTGATTAAACTTACCAAAATTTAAACTTACTACTATTAACGATTATCTATTTCATTTTTGTTTTTAAAACTGCCCATAAAGATCGCAGATATACATATGATGCAATATACGTGACAGGTATGAAAAGAATTCAATTGACAACTTAATTGCTCCAAATACTCCTTTGATAGCCTCATGACAAAAAAAATAAAACATATTTCTTCTTATGGTGTCATGCACACCCGTAAATGTCCTAAGAAGAAACATCATGCATTTAATGTTTCTCTTTCCACAATGGCAAATCCAATTGGACAGATATCCTTATTATTGTCTTATGCGATAACCATTAGCAAAATACCTTTATAATATCTATAAAGTAGCGTGCTATCTACATACTAGTTTGCAATATTTGAAAGCCTCTACACAAGAGCAGAAATTCTAAAATTGGTTATGAAAGACATAAGCATTATGTACCAGGTGACTTCTTTCAAATATAGATTGAGTCTAGAGATCAATTATTGTTCCAAAGATAAACTGTTATGATGCTAATAACTATTTTAGTAATTCGTCATATGACTCATAATGTTTAACAAATGCAGCTTCAATTGCTTTTTTCTTGGCAATCCACACATTTTTATATGCGTATCAATTCCAAATCTCCATTATCAAAACAAATACATTGAAAGATGATTTCTTGACAGATCCTCAGGCTCGATTAGTTTATATCTCATTGACCTCTACAGGTAGTATTATTTAATGGTTGTTACAACATCATCTTTATTATAAAATTGTATGCCTAAATGCAATTTTCTATCTACCATTGCACCTCTAAATGGGTTAACATATAGTAAAGAAAATTCAACAATTTGGGTGTGGACATTGCTTCCAAATCAAGTGCCCTCCTATGTGTTGACGTTTCAAATGTCGGAATTATTAATTTTGTTCTCTATTTGGCGATATCGTTCAAATTGCAATATTCTAAATCAAGACCTTCAATGCTTGCTTCTATATTCTTCATGTACTCATCACTATCCGTAGTCATTCCCACTCGAGCTTCTATATCCACCAAATTCGTTTTCATGAATATTATAAAAGAAGGTTATTCCAACCTTTGGATGTTTGTAACTTATGCACTTTGGTTTTATGATATGTCACTATGTTTAATGGTTGGTACAAGGTAATGAAGCCAAAATTTTGTTGTAGATCATCTCATGTTCCACATTTTGTGGAGATCCCTTTTGGTTTATTGATTGGTCTTGTGAGGATGAATTCCTTTCACATTCTATATTTTGTGAATATTGTCCTCTTTGTTGATTTGTTATTAAAAAAGAACCACTTATAGAAGTTGTGACAACAAGTTCTATGTACAATTCAATGACTTGAATAGTATGAAATTTTTTGTGGGAATTGAGCATCATCAGAATATCTCAATTATTACGTAATTTTAATTAACAATAGCAAATCTTATAGCTGTAGCATTAAGAAATAGGCAGTTGGTTGAATCCCTTGGCTTGTTTGCCACTTCTATATTTTCTTTCCAATGATTCTTTTTAGATTTTCTAAAATGATATCATTTTTTATATAAAAACAAAATTCACCTTGACCCAACATTATGTCTAATTATAGCTATGAAACCATTGTAGTAGAGCAAAACATGTGTTATTTTTGCAATTGGTGAAGATAAATAATGCGAAGTTAGAGAGAGAGAGAGAGAGACAATTTAAAAAGAGTAAAAGCTAGAGAGAATATAAGATAAGAATCAAAATTAGTTAATAAGATTTATAATGAAGGCTTTGGTTCATTGAATTTTGCTCATTGAATTGTTGACCAACCATTGTTGTGTGACCCTTGGTAGGTGAATGAGTTGGGTAATTTGTTATCGAGTTGCATGCATGTAGGTTGTATGACCATTGGTCTCATAGTAAATCATTTTAATATATTAAACTGTTAGACTTAATCATGGTCATTATTTATTTCAGCTCATGTTTTTTTATCTTTCTGCATGAGTTTGTGTGCATGCAAGTCAGGGGAGAAAGTTTGAATGAGTCAGTCTAAGCCATGTTCTGCTGGTCATGGCATAGTGTGGTCAAAGTAGAACGTGGCATGAATGTAGGGCATGTTATTAGCCATGTAACAACTGATAGTTAATATATATAAAGGAAGAATAAAACCAGAAAAGCTGTGAGTTTTGCAGCACAAAATATTACATTGTCTCTCACGTTGCTAATAATCAAAAGAACACTGAAGACTGGGTTTATACGTTTTCAATTAGTTCCTACAAGTGGTATCTGAGCCAAGGTTACGTTTGACCCTACCAGATGTCGGAGCACGGGCAAGATCTTCTTCAAGGTCTCCACCAGCACCTAAGATCCGCGGCCAAGGTAATGGCAGTAGTGGAAGCGGCAACGACAGCATAACGTGGTGGTGCAGCGGGTGGTGAAGGAGATGAGAGGCATGGCGGTTTATCCCATGTTGACACACACAAACTATGACCACTGGGCCCTTCTAATGAGGGTTAATCTACAAGTGCAAGGACTTTGGGATGTGATCGAGCCCGGGAACGCTAACTACTGGGATGATCAAATGGCATTATCTGCCATTATTCGGGTTGTACTGTCCGAGATGCTGGCGACTCTTGCTGTCAAGGACAAGGCCAAGCAAGCATGGGACACTGTGAAGATCATATAGATGGGTGCTGAGCGCGCTAGAGGCAAAAGCGCAGACGTTGCGTTCAAAATTCGAGTCCATCAGGTTCAAGGATGATGAGATGGTCGATGACTTTGCCATGCGGCTCACCGGTCTAGTAAATAAGCTTAAAATCTTGTGTGACAATATCGACAATGAGAGGGTTGTGAAGAAGTTCCTTCACGTCATTCCTCCGAGGTTCACGCAGGTCATGATCTCCATCGAGACACTCGTTGATCTCAAGACGCTCATGGTGGAGGAACTCACAGGATGGCTCAAGGCCTTTGAGGAGCGCTACGAGCTCGGTAGCGACACTGGTGGCATGAACAGTAAACTACTTTTCACTAAGGAGTAGCAGTTCGTACATCAAAAAAGGAGAGAACTAGGCGAGGCCTCTTCTGGTGGAGAGAAAGGGAGAGGCAGTGGGGTGAAAATCATCGTCGTGGCAAGCAGCATGACCGTGGCCGTGGCACAACAGCAGGCAATCACGACATGACAAAGGTTAAGTGTTTCAACTGCAACATCTATGGGCACTTCTTGAAGGAGTGTCACAAACCACATCGCGAAAGGAACAAAGTGGTGAACCTTACGCAAGTGCAAGACAATGCATCAGCACTGTTGTTAACTGAACACTGTGAGCTCAACCAGGTGGCTGTGAATGTGTCACAAACAGTGTTCCTTCATGAGGAGAAAGTATTCCCAGTGCATGATAGCAGTAACGTATGGTATTTTGACATGGGTACGAGCAACCATATGACCAAAATCAAGAAAATATTCGCATCGCTAGATAACTTGGTGAAAGGCACGGTGAATTTCGGAGATGGTTTGATTATAGAGATCTGCGTAAAGGGCTCTGTTATGTTCTAGTGTAAAAATAAGGAACACAGGGCGCTTCCTGAAGTGTATTTTATACCTCGGCTCCATAACAACATCTTCAGTTTGGGCCAGCTCGATGAAAGCGGATGTAAGGTCGTCATTGAGCATGGGGAGATGTTGATCTATGATCACAAGCGGTAGTTACTTGCACAAGTGATACGTTCAAAGACCCCGCTATACACCTTGTCCTTGAATCTAGCTGCACCTGTGCGCTTGTTGACAAAAGTGAATGACATGGCATGGCATTGGCATGCACGTTATGGTCATCTTAATTTTCGCGCATTGCGTGACCTGGGCATCAAGCAGATGGCAGAAGGACTTCCCATCATCGATGTGTCGAGCAGCTTTGCGGTGGGTGCATGCTTGGTAAGCAACATCGCATGCCATTCCCTCATGCTACGACGTACCGCACAAGGCGAGGATCGGAGCTGGTACATGGTGATCTATGTGGCCCAATCACACGAGCTGGTGCCAGGAGGTAAATGTTTCTTTCTCTTGATCGTTGATGATCACAGAAAATTCATGTGGATCGAGGTGCTTAAGTCAAAGAATGAGACATTTAAGCATTTCAAAGGGATCAAGGCTGCAGCAGAGAACGAAATTGGTGTCAAACTGAAGGCGTTCCACACAGACCGAGGTGGCGAGTTCAATTCCAACGAGTTCCACGATAACTACGATGAACTGGGATTAAGTGACACACCACTGCACCATACTCACCACAGCAAGACAGGGTTGTTGAGCGGCGAAATCAGACGGTGGTGGAGATGGCTTGAAGCTTACTAAAGAGCATGTGTGTGCCAGGTATGTTTTGGGGCGAGGCGATGAAGATCGCAGTGCATATTCTTAACCGAGCGCCGACATGGAGTCTCGACGATAAAATACCTTATGAGGCATGGTACAGAAGAAAACCACATGTGCATTACTTCCGAGTGTTTGGCTGCGTCGCGCACGTGAAGAAGATCGGTCGTAATGTGACAAAGTTGTCAGACAGATCAACTCCGATGGTGTTCCTTGGCTACGACGAGGGATGCAAGGCTTATCGTGTCTATGACCAAAGGTAAAGAAGTTGCACGTAACTCGAGATGTTATGTTTCAGAATGAGAAGAAATGGGACTGGGCGTTGACCTCGTCTGACCCTGTTCTCGGAGGCATGGATTTCTTCATTGTTGAGTACATCACCGATGATGTAGGTGGTGCTCCGGTTAACAATATCCACGCGACTCTGAGAACTGATGGGACCACAAGCAGTTGACCCGCAAACAACTCTGACACCAAGTATAGTTACACCACATGGCATCAAGTGGGTGACACCACCTTCCCGCGAATCTCTAGATTGAGAGAATGCATCGTTGCGGTACCAAATGGTGTTAGATATCTACAATACAACTTAGCCGGTGACATACGAAGACGACAATGAGCCCAACGTTTTTTGTCTTCTTGCCGTTGAGGAACCCGCTAGCGTTGACCAAGCTCTAAGGGAGGAGTGCTGGAAACAAGCCATGGACAATGAGATGCAGTTCATCCATGCCAATGATACTTGGATGCTTGTTAATGTTCTTGCCAGACACAGAGCCATCGGGCTCAAGTGGGTGTTCAAGGTGAAAAAGGACCCTGCAGGTAACATCATCAAACACAAAGCTCGTTTGGTTGTGAAGGGCTATGCCCACCGATAGGGGGTGGACTTCGACGAGGTATTCACGCCGGTGGCGCTTATGGAGACCGTGTGGTTACTGATTGCACTAGCTGCTTATGGTAGTTGGCAAGTTCACCATATATGGACGTTAAATCTGCGTTTTTGAATGGCGAACTCGCCGAGGAGGTGTACGTCCAGTAGCCTCCCGGCTACGTTGAAGGCAAGCACGAACACATGGTACTCAAGCTGCACAAGGCCCTATATGGTCTGCAGCAGGCGCTGAGGGCGTGGAATTTCAAGCTCGACAACTCGTTGACCTCACTCCGTTTTGAGAGAAGTCCTCTGAAGCACACAGTGTACATGAGAATAAAGGGTGACATGTTGCTGCTCGTAGGGGTATACGTTGACGATCTGATCATCACCAGTTCACGCATTGACGACATCATTGAATTCAAGGATCAAATGTAGAAGCTGTTTGACATGAGTGATCTCAGTCTCTTAAGTTATTACTTAGGAATCGAGGTTAAGCAAAATGATGATACAATCACAGTATGCCAAAGTAGCTATGCGTACAAAAGATTGGAGTTTTCTGGCTTGGCTGGTTGCAATCCATGATTAACCCCAATGGAGAATAGATTGAAGCTCGGAGAAAGGATGGTAGCTCCATAGTAGATTCCACTAAGTATCGCAGCATAGTCAGGGGTCTATGATACCGGGTGAATACGAGACCGGATATCGCCTATGCCATAGGTATTGTTAGTCGGTACATGGAGGCACCTACGATACAGCACATAGCGGCCGTTAAACACATCCTGAGATATGTGAGCGGCACGATGGACTTTGGGTGTTGTTACAAGAAGCACGTCAAGTCGGTGCCTGAGCTAGTCAGGTTTAGTGACAAAGACCTGGCCGATGACTTAGGACTGCAAGAACACCATTGGAATGGTATTCTTTTTTGGTGCAAGCCTCATCACATGGGCATCGCAGAAGCAGAAGATTGTCACGCTTTCATCGTGTGAGGCCGAATATATTGCAGCAGCAACAGCGGCCTGTCAAGGGGTGTGGCTCAACCGAATGGTTGGAGATCTAAAGGGTATGATGCCTAGTAAGGTTAAGCTGTTGGTAGACAACAAGTCGACAATCGAACTGTGCAAGAACCCAGTACATCATGACGGCAACAAACATATCGATACAAGGTTTCATTTTATTCGTGAATGTGTCGAGAACGGCAAGATAGTTATGGCGTATGTCAGCACCGACAGACAACTCACAGACATCCTAACAAAGGCGCTAGGGCACATCAAGTTCATCAAGATACGAAAGAAGTTGGGCGTGATAGATGTGAAGTGAAGACACCATGATTAAGGGGGTGATTTGTTAGACTTAATTATGGTAATTATTTATTTCAGTTCATGTTTTTTTTATATCTTTCTGCATGAGTTTGTGTGCATACATGAGTTTGTGTGCATGCAAGTTAGGGGAGAAAGTTTGAATGAGTCAGTCTAAGCCATGTTCTGCTGGTTATGGCATAGTGTGGTCAAAGCAGAACGTGGCACGAATGTAAGGCACGTTATTAGCCATGTAACTACTGATAGTTAATATATATAAAGGAAAAAGAAAACTAGAACAGTTGAGTTTTGCAGCATAAAATATTATATTGTCTCTCACGTTGCTAATAATTAGAAAAACACCGAAGACTGGGCTTATACTTTTTCAATTAGTTCCTACATAAACCTTTTAATCATATACATAATAAACCCATGTGGTGCATTGTGTTCAAAAGGCATGGTCCATTCATAAAGAACCGACATGCATGCACATTTCAGTAAATAACATGTGAAGTGCACAATTAAGTGAATAATTATAATATATAATATTGTTTTGAAAAATGCCTGAGGCTTAAGGGGTTTCTTATAGAAAGAAAGATAAATTATACCGTAACAAAATGCTTTAATAACTATCCTAATGGCTATAATTTTATGCATTTTAGAGGAAAAACATAAATAATATGTCTCCAATACAATGTTTTAATAACCGGCCCGGTCACCGAACCGGTTGGGTGACCGGTTAATGGTTCAACCAGTTCAACCGACCGGGTCAATTGATTTAATTATTTTTAAAATAAATAATTTTTTCCAATTTTTTTCTTTTTTAAAAACTTAAAAATTATGGAAAAAACAGAAAAATTAAAAAAAAAACAATATTTATAAAATCGTAAATAACATAACATAAAAAAGTTCATAGTATGAGTTAAAGTTCTATTATGAAGCCCAAATTCATAACTTGTCGAATTTTACATAGAATTTAATTTTTTCCAAATTATAAAATCATTCAACAAATCCACAAGGAGAACAAATAAAATAAAATATGATGGGTTCACAAACATGAGAAAAAAAAATAAAATACAAGAAGTTAATAACAACTACTACTCAAGAAACTTTTATTCTCGAATTGAAAATAATAAGCCTAATCAAACAAGTTCACAAGCATCAAGCATGAGAAAGAAACATATAATACAAGAAGTAAACATCAACACCACCACAAGAAACTCTAATTCCCAAAATAAAAATAACAACCCTAATCAAACAAGTTCTTAAATATGAGAAAAAAAATACAAGAAGTTAACAACAAGAACAACAATAGTAAGTAACAACAACAACTACTACTACACAAGAAACTCTAATTCTCAAATTGAAAATAACAAATCTAATCAAACAAGTCCACAAGCATGAGAAAGAAAATAAAATACAACCACATTTAATCTATTAATGTCCAAAACCACCATTGCCACCACCACAACAACAACAAACTCATGTTCTCAAACTAGAATTAAAACATCTAATCCAACAAGTTCACAAGCTAAGAAAGATATAAGATACAACCATGTACAACAACAAAAAGAAGCTCATGTTTCAAAAGCAATCCATAACATAATTTGTCAAATTGGAAAACAAGAAAGAAAATTAATAAGATAACACCATTTTAATTAACCATGAATCTCATACTCCATTATCTCATTCATAATTAAAATTGGTTCGTTGCCTTGGTTGACATCAAAAGATGAAAAATTAATTCCATCTTGAACCATCAAAGCATCCTCATCATCATAATTTGGTGAATCTATCAAAAAAGACATATTGTTCATAAGCAATTTATATTAAATATAATAAGAACTTTACCTTGTAATCATACTAATTGAATAATACTTACCACTAATATTTTGAACACCTTCATTTGGTCCTCCTTCTTGTTCTTGCCTTTCGTCTTCCTCTTGAGCAACCATATTTTCCAACTCATCAAGGTCAAGTTCGGGTTCCCATGGAGCCTCATTGTCAACAACCCAAGTATTAATTTTGTCAATGCACTCATAATCAATAGGATCTAAAGAGTTGCTCTTATTGAAGTTCCTGCAAATAAAAAATAATTTGTCAAACTTATAAGAAGGTGCCAAATTTATTTACATAAATGAATAACATATAAATATCCATATACCTATTTTTCAAACAAAGATTGTAATGAATATAGACAAGATCATTTAATCTTTCATGCTCCAACCTATTTCTCCATTTGGTGTGTATCCTTTCAAATACACTCTAATTTCTTTCACATCCTGAGGAAGAAGATGTTTGACTAAGAATTTAGATAGCCAATTTTTGCAAATTTGGAGCACTATATCCGAAAAACCTCCACCATTCATCTAAATAAAAAACAACTTTAATAGTATTTCTCATGAAAATATCAAGCTAAGCAATTAATAAAAAAAAAGAGTTCATCAAATCAATTACTATACCTGGCCTTGTATTTTTGCTAGAAGGTTGGGTTAGTGTATTTCCAAAGCTACCCATTCGTTCTCTAAAAGAAGAAGATTCGGCTATCATTTTGTGATTGTTTGGTGCAATATGAGGATTGCTAATTATAGTTATAAAACCATCCATGACATCCGGTGATTGGCAAAATGTGTCCTTATCATATTGGAATGTTGAATTCAACCAAAATACAGTGGCATGAATATCTTGTCGCAATTGACGCTCCCATCGATCTTCCAAAATTGAGACATAAGGTTGGTACAACCTCCTTACATATTTAAAGGTTTTTTTTTATAGCGTTAGTTGCTCTAAGCATTCCTTCATAAACATAACCCATGGAAGGCCTTTCATCCGAATCCACAATGCGAAGCAACCGTACAAGTGGAGATGCAATTTTGACAACTATCAAGCAATCATTCCAAAATTGATTATCAAGAACAATTGCTTCAACTTCTTTTGCTTTCTTTGTCTTGGACCCATTCCAACCAAGAAAATCTGTAGAAGTAACCATAGCTTGCAAATCACACTTGTGATCATAAAGACTCTTCAAACCAATAAAAGTTGTGGAAAAACGAGTATCGCCAGGATGAAGAATCTCGGTCCAACCTTTAATATTTCTCAACCAACTCAAAGTCCACTTGTGATTATACACAAAAACAATAATAGAAAATGCACGTTGAGCTAGATTTTCTTTGTGAGGCATTTTAGCAAAATCCTTTAGCATCAAATTCAGACAAAGAGCTGTACAAGATGTCCACAAGATATTGGGATACTTCTCATTAAGCAATCTTCCCACTGCTTTATAATTTGCTGCATTATCTGTGACAACATGAACTACATTTTTCCAACCAACAATTTCAACAATTTCAGTGAACAAATTGCAAATTATTTGAGCATCAGAAATTATGTCCGATGCATCAACTGATTTGATGAAAGAAATTCCTTTTGGAGAATACACAAAAAAATTGATCAAAGATCTTTGTCGGATATCCTACCAACCATCTCCCATTATTGTGCATCCACAATCTTCCCAACTACTTCGATAAGTGTCGACAAGCAATTGCAATTCTTTTTTTGACTCCTCCAACAAATTGGTTCGCAAAGCATGATAGGTAGGACCTTTGTATCCCAAACCTATGCATGTTATAGCATCTACCATTAGCTGAAAATAAAATGAATTTACAGCATTTATTGGAATACAAGCATCTTAGAAATATCGAGCAATAGCCAAGTCCACTTCATGCCACCTTTCTTTGCTTTGCAATGCCGCCTTAATAGTTGGTTGTGATTTAATTTTGCTACCACTAGGAAAATAAGATGCAATTCCCATTTTTTTTCTTTTTTCTTGATAAATCACTAGGCCCACTATCTTGAAGACTTTCAATATCCGGACCTTCTATGTCACCTTCAAATGAATGCATACTTCGCCCTCCCTTTCATTAGCCAATTTGTTTTCTTGAAATTCCTTTAATTTTCTTGCATCCTATAACGAACATCACCAGGAACTTTCTTGCATGGTCCTATTTCACCTATTTGACCCGCAAGATGCATTTTCCTTCGATGGATACCTCCACCTTTCACCACTTTAGCACAAAAATTACAAATAAACATTTTTTTTCCCATCATTACTCCTTGATTCACTGATATAAGCCCACGCTAAATCAGATTTTGAACTAATAGATCAAGAAGATTGCTCACTTGAAATTTGATTTGGTGGTGCCAAAGCTGATGATGGTGTTAAGTTGCCATCAGTTTCTTCCATTCCTAAATTTTAACTTCTAAATTTCAATGTTCCACTTATACAAATTGAACAAGTAAAAATCAGAAATCATTTTAGTAATCTATGAAATATAAAAAGATAAAGAACTCTGACTAAAAACCAAGCACATAAGACCAACATGTTCTAAAATTAAATCATATAAGATACTAAAATTAAAAAACAAAAAAAGAGTAATTTTGAGCAATAGGAAGTTCGCAATGAATTAATTATTGTAAGTGCCTTATTCATCAGCTTCGCTTCTGAAATACAAGAGTGATATTATGTGAATGCATATTATTAGACACATACTTATCATATTGCATCAATATCCTAGGAGAATTATTTTTCAGCTTAAATCCTAGAAAATGAACATATTCATCTCATATTCATCTCACAAAAATGAGAAAATAGAATCAAGAGATGTAGTTGGCAGTGCTGGTAAGGCGTGAGGGTATTTGGACATAATGGTATTGAAATACCCAATCAACAAAGAAGAAAAAACAAACAATCAAACACCACGATAATGACAAGATTGACATAGAAAAACCTAAATAGAAAAAAACCCAAGCGACACCAAATAACTTCACTAAACAATGAGATAATTAGAATATAAAAGAGTCAGAGCAACCCATACTATAATCAAGCTCTTTTCTATGTCTTGATTCTTCTCACATAAAACCATAAGCCACCACCACCTACGTACATATAATAATAAGAATCCTCAAACTCCTAATCCTTGTAATAATTAATCAATTACAATTCCTTGTGTCTTACTCTTCAACTCCATTGTTATCTCTTGAGCTGAAATCTAGTTTTTGCATAGCTCAAACTCTCTTTTCACTCTATTTGAGTTTTTAGATATTGATAGTTGCATCTTATCGTAATTATCCACATTATTTGCACACATATTTTCACAACTAAATGCAAATCCAACAAGTAAGTAATTTCAACTTTCAGATATGATCCTTAGCACTATGGGGCATATAACACATGGTTGTCAAATTTTAGCTTTGTTCTGCATTGTTCCAGTGGTGACAATTTACACACAGAGATGAATATGATCAAAGAGGGTAAAATTACATACCTAAAAGCCTTCTGGTAACTACAATATGATCACCATGATTTGCACTTCATGATAAAAAAGAACTTCAGACCTTTCTGGTAACTAGAAAAGTATCACCATAGAAGACAAGATGTCAAGATAATGACTTATATTCATAGGAGCTTATCTCTATTATGAAATGCACTCGACTCTGCTCACCCCTTCCACCGCCGATGAAGCATCGTCATCGAAGGCTAAAGATGAAGAAAGAGGGGAGAAAGCGAAGGTCGGCCGTCGGCTTTGCAGATGAGAGATCACGGCTGACCTAGATCAGCTGAAGATGATGGAGGAGGAGAGGAAAAGAAGGTCGGCTATCGGTTTCACAGAGGAGAGATCATATTGCGGCTGTCGGCTGATGGGGATTGGAGAATTGGGGATGAAGAAGAGATTCAAGAGAGGTTATTCAACTTATTCTTTTTCTTTGGTTTGTTTAATTTAATTTCAATGTTTTAAAAGCCGGACCGGACCGGCTGGTTCAACCGGTTCAATCGGGAACCGGCTGGTAAACCGGTTCGGTTAGTCACACTAAATAACAATTAACCGGACCGACCGGTTCAACCTGTGAACCGGTAGGATTGGACCGGACCGTTTGTGAATATCCTAAAGTAATTTTGCACATTTCATTTATTACCAATTACAATGAACCTGATTGCTATAGCCTTAGTTAGAATACTAAGTGTTTGCCTCAAACTCTTATAGTTAACACCTTAATGGACGCCTCTAATAGAGCTTGATCAGATAAAGCGTTTTCGTTTTTTTTTTTTCCTATGAACTCTAAAATGTTGTTTATGCATTGGCCTTGTCTTCATGAGGTGGCCAAGTATATCTTTCGTATTTATCCTATATTTTTGCAATTATCTTGATGATGATGTTGTCACATTAGATATCTTAGACATTTTCAAAAAATAAGTGGTGTTTCTTTATTTCAGGATGAACACCAAAACAATAAAATGAAATGAAATTTAAGTTATCTTCTTCCTTCTTTCTCTTCTCTTAAACTCTAATATTCTTACATGTTTACATGCATGGTATCAGCGCCTTTTATCACCACCGTCATCCACCAATTAAATCCTCAAATCTTAAACCTCTTCTCTCTTCAATTTTCTCTTAAAATTGAACCCAATTTATCTTGCTCTACTCTTTTTATCTCCTCTTCCCCCAATCAATTTTGTCAATCTACATCTTGGTTTTCTAATTTTTTCCAAGTCAACCTCTATTCATAGCAAACTCCACACAAACAATCACCCCAAACTTATCAACATAATCCCTTTGATTACAACAACTCACCTCTATATCATCTATACTTGATTATCTTATTGAAATCAACATCGATGTAGCAACCAAAATTAAACGAATTAATTACCTTACAAGGTAGTCTATAAGATTCACTCTCTTATTCTTGGTTATAGTTGACACGCCCTTTGCGTCTCCGCAAGTGCACAGGTCGTCAAGTAGTAAAATGGACATGGTGAAAGGTCGGGTTGTCAAACCACATAGAGCAAAAGTACTAGTACTAACCTTAGTAAACGCTATCTAGCCAGAAAACATAGGGTGGAAAAAAAATTAAGGTAAAGCTTGAAAGATTAAAAGATAATAAGAGCTGAATTAAAGTTGTAGACAATTGTTGGGAACAACAGGGGTACTTGGACTCTGATTCCTTAGGGTTGCAATGAGAAGGTGCGAGATCCTATAGATGCTCCTACTCTAATGGATGAGAACTGATTTAGAAAAGTGGCGTACTAATGGATTTTCACCGCACGTTAATCTCAGGGATCTAATGGGTTTTCACCGCACGCTAGTTTTCAAGAACCAACGGGTTTTCACCGCACATTAGTCTTCGGTAATTAACGAGTTTTCACCGAACATCAATAGCCAAACAATAAGCAAGATGAAAAGATTCAAATTGACACATGCATTTCAAAATCTGAACTTCATAAACCAATAGAATCAAAAAGCAATTAAAAGATCTAATACAAATATCCCTAAGGTTTCAAGTCTAAGCCCCCAGTGGAGGTTTTAGTTCATCCTAGAGCATAAAACAATTAAACAAACATATAAGATCATAATCATAAACATAATGATGAGTAACACTCCCTCAAGAATCAAGGATAAACGGCTCAACGCGAAGTTCCCCTCGACGTTGACGGAGTGATTTCTCTTGACTCCGTCGATGCCCTAATAGATGATTATGATGATGGGGATGAATACCGCCGGCATGGGTTTCCTTGCCTTAAATGGGTTGAAGTCTCCCTTGATTTTACAGCTACCGTAGCTCCTCACCTCTGCCCTAACACCTCTCCAGCTGTCCTCAAAACTCTCATCTCCTCTCTTTGAAATTAGTAAAATCTTTTATACCCTCTAGTTTACGGGCGGCTTACGGGCATAAGTCGAGGTCGTAAGCCTCGAGGGTTTTATTGATCTTGTGCCTTACAGTCTCGCTTACAGCCATAAGTTACTCCCGTAAAGCTGTCTATCTTCTGGTTACGGTCCCAATTACTGTCGTAAGTAGGAGATCGTAAGCAGTGTCCTGCTAGATTTGCACTCCTCCTTATGGGCGTTAATATCCTCCGTAAGCCTCTCTGGATAATCCTTACGACTACACTTACGGGCATAAGGGCCACCCGCAAGCACTTCTGTTTGGCTCTCCTTTCTTTACGGACATAAGCATACTGGCAAGGGCTTTGGTCTGAGGGTTACAGCCATAACTATGGCCATAAGTAGCCCGTAAATGATTCTGTATTACAAATGTTTATGTCTGGAAAACTCTATCTTCTACACTTTCACCCTTAAGGCTTTCCTTTGGCCTCAAGATTTACTTGGTACCTACAAGGATGAGTTGCACCTCATTTAGCATAGTTTTCCACATAATCACTCAAATACCTATCGGATAAGTGTACAAATGATATATAAAATATATTATAAATGTACACTTATGAATAGTCTTACTAAGTACATTGCATGCACATCGCCACCACCTACCAACACCTCTCAAACCAGCTATCACGAGGTCAACCCAGAGTTTCTTCCTTAGTACAAACAAGTCAAATTTCTTCTTAAATTGTCTCATTCCTTTCTAACTGAATTGGTTCATGCTCAGTTTATGAGCTCCACCACATTTACTGAATTTTGGAGGTCTTTCGCCAAACTTACTCTACGTTGAGCTAAGTTAGTGAACTTAAGGCATTAGCTCTAAACCACCATCAAAGGCGGTCTCTTCGTGTTCAGACAATTTTTAGAAGATGAGATGATTTGCTAACAAACTTGCATGTGTGCCGGGTTGGGCCTCAAATACAAAGTGTTTGTTGTTGCTCTCACCACTACTTTAAGCCATGAGATCATCTCTTTTGCCAATATTCATAGTCTTTTATTAGCCACAAATCTTTGTTTTAGGCTCAACATTCTTCTTCCTTTTGGGACAAAGATGCCTTCTACTCTCTTGAGTCATGACCTCCAAGGATCTCTTTTTACTATTATGCTCCTCAACGGCTCACTTAACACTCAAAATTGGCTCATCTTCACTTCCATCAACAATTATTTCTCTCATGGGCCCAAATCAAGCCTAGTTCCAACTCCAACCTACCCTACCTTTACCCTTGGACTTATCCCAGCTCTAACCAACCCATTTAATACCCTATTGAGATCCTTTAACCCATGTGTCCCATGCAGAGAGTCTTATGCATCATTCAACCCAATTTCTCCTAGTTTCATTGTGGTCAATCTTGAGTAGCGTCCTATGTGCCAAATCTGCACTCCATAGATTTGGCTTGCTAACATTGCTTTATTCATTCATATATCGCATCAGCTCCGATTTTTCAAACATATATTACTACCTCAACTATGTTATCTTCTTTAATAACTTTTCTACATTCGTCTCCAATAATACTAACCAACTTTGAATTGGTAATAGTATAAATATGCATATCTAACATATTGGTTCCTTCACCTTCTCTTTTTCAAATCTAACTATTCATCTTTCAAATATCTTCATGTTCCTATGTTCACCAAAAATCTTTTAAGTCTTTCACAATTGCCTTGTGATAACAATCTAACCATTTAATTTTCCAGAGACAAATCAACCCTTCTACAAGCCAAGAGCCTCAATGTTAGCTCTTTACTCCTGCAAGTTTCCTCCCTCGATCAACTCCCTCACTCCTTATGACTTTTCTTGGTGATCTTGTGTCAGCCTTTAGCATGCTTGATTTGGTCACAATTCTTCCTCTTCTATTTTGCATCTTCTTTATATAAATTAACTACCCTTTGCTTTCAAGTTATCTTATTGTGATGATTGTTTTACAACAAAAGCTTAGAAACTACCATTTATGTTTTCTACTTCTACTTCTCATGCACCTTTTGATCTTAGATGTTTGGGGTTCTACACCCATGTAATCAAGTAATGGATATCATTATTATGTCTTTCTTATGGATGGTTTCTCTTATTTTTTGTGGATCTGTTTTCAGCACACCAAGAATGAATCACCCAAAATTTTCTTTCTTTTCAAGGCTCAAATTGAAAACTCACTCACTCAAAAGTCAAAACCACAATTAAAGTCTTACGGACCAATGGGAGTACCAAATTCAAGCAAATTGTCCACTTATATCCTCAAATAACTGGCTCATTTACTCCACAACAAAATGGTGCCATGGAATGCAAACATCGTCGTATTGTGAAGTTAGCCTTTGCCATTATGTCTCATGCTTCTATTCCTCTTCATTTGGGACAAAATTTTTCAAAGCATAGTCTTGTTAATTAATCGCCTACCAACCTCCTCTCCTCTTCTTAGCTTTCCTTATGCCAAACACTTTCATTGTACGCCTAATTCTTACTTTTTTATACATTCTTGATTGCTTGTGTTACCTACTTCTTGGTCTTGACAATGACCACAAATTGCAATTTTGCACAATACCTTGTGTTATCTTGGTTACACTTCTAGACAAAAAGGCTACAAATGTATACATATTTGTGCTAGCTATTTATGTATGTTGACATGTGCAGATAAAGCACACCTTTTTCTACACCCTTGCGATGCTCTTCACACCGTACTTGTGCAAAGATCTCATCAATACTTGGCAAAAGTTTGATGCTGAGGATAAGTCCTCAAGCATCATCCAAAGTAGGAGTAAGACCAACAAGGAAATCATAGATACGTTCCTTCACCAGCATCCTGTGATATATTTCTGCATCAACTAGATCATGCCAAACTTGCAGGATATATAAATCTAGTTCTTGCCATAATTTTGCCAACGCATTGAAATAGTGAGTGATAGTGTTATTCTTTTGGTGAAGATTGTGAGCTCAGGTTTGTAGATCAAACTATTGAGAAAAATCAACAAGGTCAGAATAGGCTAGAGTGACAACATCCTAAATTGCTTTCACTATCGGATATAATAAATAGATTTCAGCTATGTTCCATGGAATGAATAAGCTAAGACATGACCATGGAGTTATGAATATCCCATGTGGAAAAAGAATGATCATCAACAGCTGGTTGCGTTCCAGATATCCAAACTTTCTCTTTTCGCGAATCACCAGTTAAATGGACCGAGAGCATTGGAGAAAATTGAAGCCATTCAATTTGCAAGAAGTAAGTTAGATGGATAAGGAAGATTCTAAGGAAGCAGTGGGAACAATTGTAGGGTTACTAGTGATTAGCGTCTCCTTCAACTTTCACATATGCCTTTACTCTAGAATACCATAAAAGCATATAAGAAAAGAATGAAGCATCGAAAACAGTGCCTACTTCCTCTTCAAAAATTTTAAAACATAAAAACTTAATTTTTAAAACTCTCGCATCTTTCTTTTCTACGGTTTACATGAGATAGAGAAAAAATCTAACTTTCTAAAAATAAGGAAACTTGGTTCATTTTGAAAATATCAACAGTCACATTAGATGCCCTAAAGATTTTCTATAAATAAGTGCTTGTTTGTTTATTTCGTGATGTACACCAAGACAATAAAATGAACTGAAATTCAAGTTACCCTTTCATCCATCTTTCTCTTCTATAAAACTCTGATATTCTTGCATGTTTAGACTTATCAGCCTTTATTCCATAAATTGATTAAAAAAATACTTTCTTTTACCTTTAACCTCTTGTTGTCAAGCCTATGCATAATACGAAATTATAAATATATCATTTCATTTTATTAGCTTGAAGAAGCAGAATAATAGGGTATACCCTTGCACATATACCCTTTAGCATTAAGATGGCATAAAGGCCATACCATAAAGGGAGAAAAAAATTAAATATATATTACAAAATCTCTGCTGTAGTCTTGGTTACAAAATCATCAAAATTAGAATATAAAGATAAACCATTGTACCTCACTTCCACACACTATATAATACAGAGAATTACATAAAGAAAAATCCACAGAAATAAAAGCACCTTAATTAGTACAGCAACGTTTCCAGTAACAACTAAAGAAAATAAACAAACTTGTAGCACGTGGATGATTAGCCAGCCTCGAAGCTGGGGAGAAAATATATTTATTAAGAAAAACATAACGATTATTATACAACTGCTAATGTCTTATGTACATGGAAAATATTTATCCCTCTTGACTCACCAACATTCCAAAAAACTTAATACGAATTATTGAGCCACCCGAACATATGAATCATTATTATTTTGTTCAAAATTTTTGGGCCTTACCAATTTTATAAATAAGAGAGAAATAATAGAAGCTCACCGCCGCCAATTTCATCATACATCATAAATGTTACGGGGCTTACCATTATATAAATAAATGAAAGAAATAATAGAAGCTCGCTGGTGCCAATCTCATCATAGATCATGTAATTACTGTAGGCTTTTCCCTACCAGTGAATTCTTTCAGCTTGGAAATGGATAATGCCAATTCTGGAAGATAAAAATAAGAAATCTGTTAACCATGCCATTCAATCAAAATTAGTTTAATCTCATACAAACCACAGAAGATCACTGACCTATTAATGGTTTTAATGCTATTTGTGCATCCATTTTATGTTTGGAAACATCAGGCTCAAACTGTTCAATATATACCCGAATAGTCGCGCCTGCAGATCCAGTCCCCTGGGAAATGATAATTGCATTTATAGTGAACTAGTTGTTTCAAATAAAGAATACATGGCCAGCACACAATGAAGCATTTGGAAAGAAAGCATACTGATAGTCGGAATATAATTCTTGAGCCATCTGTGAAGACAAATCGAAGACCTTGTTTGGAGGCAACACTGCCATCAACCTATTATTATGTAGCAAATTATGTCATGCATTTTTCCATCAAAATTGCGCCAATTGTTTCTAAATTCATGTATCTTAAATTCTTAAGGAAATTCTTATATGTACAAAGGAATAGAGTGATGGAGAGAAATACCGGATCATTGTAACTGAAGTCATCTGCAAATTGAAGGGTATAATTACCTGCAATCATTTCAGTCAACATATAAGAAACACTGCTGAAGTTGTCGAAGGACTTGGTAAGCATCCATACCAAATTTCTGATCAGGCTTGCTTTTGGAAATCAGGTCTCTCAGATGCTCCATCATTTGATTAGCTGCTCCAGATTCGCATTCCTGAATAAGAATTTTATTGTATTTTAAAATGAGGGGAAGAGCCCAAAGCAAAGTTTTCACTTTCGAGTGCACAATGAAAACAGGCAGAAACAAGTTACAGTTTTAGGTCGAATTTGAAAGTAAAATCATACCTCATAGTCATATCTGGAAAAAAAATTCCGTCCATAAGTTGCCCAATGCTCCATAGCAATATCCTCAACTGAGATCAATTTCTCTCCCACTTTCTTGTCCTTGTTGCGGTATGCAAGGATTGAAAGCCAAGCAAGTACAGCCCTGATGAGGAATTTAACTAATATCAGTCTATCAAGTCCTTCATAAGACACAATATGGCTAAAATTTGCAATCCTATTCAATGATGCTAGTCATCCCAGATTTAATAACAGTGGCAGGGGAAGCCCATTAAATCAAAACTATCTTAGGTAAAATATATGGAACATATACGGCAACCCAAAAGATCACAGAGAAGAGAACCAGAAATACAAGAGGGCCATAAGACTTAGAAAAGTAAATAAAACAATTTTGAAAATATCAGCTGTGAAGACCATCCAGCTGATGACAAACCCTAATCTTAGTCAACTTAATGCATGCTGGACCTTCAATGAGTCAAAATGTTCGACAGACACTTATGCTGACCATTTGTTCTGTCATCACATACCATATTCCATCCTTTTCACGTACATGATCAGAACCGGTTCCGAAACTTTCTTCCCCGCAGATAGACAACTTTCCAGCATCCATTAAATTTCCGAAGAATTTCCAACCAGTGGGGACCTGTTTACACCAGAGAACTTAGTGCATGCATATCCAACATTTCATGAAGAGTCATCATCTCCAGTAAGTTGCCTCAAGCACTATCCAGAAACCTTTTAGGACCAACAGGATTAAAAAATACCTCAAAGAAAGGGAGTTTCAATTTAGCTGCCACAAGATCAAGTGCCCCACTTGTTGGCATAGATCTAGCAAGTCCCTGAAAGATTGGCCACCAGCTATTAATATGTCTATAAGAAGATTGATAGTTGAAACCACATGTATTTTTGGCATTATGCAGTCACACACACACACACACACACACAAAGGACACTTCATGAATAAGTGTTATCTTAACCTTAGGGCCATTCTTGAAATAGGGGACTGCTGCTTGTGCATTTGCTGCAATAATTGCAACAGAATCTGATGGTGTGATGAAGAAGCCTCTTCCAAGAATCATGTTTCGGTCACCATCACCTAAATGATTGTAGAACTATTCAAGATCAAGATGGTCTCACCATATTTATTAAAAAACGAAAAGAAAAACAGAGAATTAAATTTCATTTATATCTAAAGGGATCTCTTATAACTTCACACCAAGCCTGCATAATGGTGCCAAAATAGCAGAAAAAACGACCAATGCTGAGATCATTAAGCAGACTGCACAAATACTGGGTGCTTGGAAAATAAAGTTCATTGTTGATGTGAATTATTCAGAGAATGACTTCTTTAAATGCATTGCTATCATTAATTTAAAAGTACCGGGCAGAAATGGTACTTGCTAAGTTGCCGTTGTTAATGAACATAAACATGAGTAGAACAGAAGTTCTGCAGTTAACCTTAGCCTTGATACAACATTTACCCTAGTTTATCACCTAATAGTAAGTTATCAACATCTAATATGAATTTGTCCAAGTTTCAGCATCTAATATTAAGTTATCAACATCTAATAACCCAGGATCAACAAGGCCATTCTCCTCAAATTAGGACTATAAATTAGTTATATGCAATTGGATGACGAATGGGAATGTTCTCTTTAACATAACCTGAACAGAATTTTTTAGCACATCGGGCATAAAATAATTAAGTTGGGTTTAGTATGGCACAAAATGATTTTCCTGTATTCTATCTACTACCCAGTATCACCAAATTCTTAATAAATTCAGTAAATCAGGCAATTCCTAAAAATGCTTTTTAAGTGCTATAGGAAGACTCCCTGATAAATGATCATGGTGCTCAATGAATGTTGATGATTCAAAATAAGAAATTAATTCAGTGAATTTTAAATCAGCTCCAACAGCAATGCCCTCTCATACCATCGCTTGCTGCTCCAAAATCAGGTGCATTGTTAGCATACATTTTTTCAACAAGGTCTTTCGCATACCTGTTCCAAATTGGATTATTATATAATAAACAATTAACAAGAAGAAAATTCTTATATTGGATAAGTCCATTACGTCAGATTAGGATCTGGGTGACCATGTCCAAAATCCTCCAAAGGAATTCCATTTGAAATACAATCCTGCAAAACAAAGCATACTTAAGAGTTCCACCAGCGATAATTTTATTTAGGCATAAGAAGGCTGAAATCAAACCAAGCTTGCTCCAAGTCTATCCACAAAAATGGGCTTCGCATATGCACCTGTCACTGCATGCATGGCATCAAATATAAACCTGAAAAAACAGTTGAAAAATTCTGTTATGATCACTGAATTGGCATTTCAGAATAACAAATAAAGAGATTATCATCTGATGATTCTGACCATCCAAAAAATACCAACTCCAATAAGGTACTTATATGGAATGCCTGATTTACTAAAGTGGAAATATGTATGTAAAAGACCTCCAGGAGAAGTTAGCAATCAGCAGTTCTATAGACATGCCATTTTAGACTGAAAATTGTAATTATCAATATAATATATTAGAAAATATAATATAATTGTCTAGTAATGCTGAATGGTCTTAAAGAATTTCTTTAAAGGCTGATTATCAGGCTGTATCATGAGGAAAATATGAAAGGAGTCAAATGTAACTAACAATGATTATCAACCCATTTCTTGCCCATGGCTGAATTTAAGAATAAGAATAAGTTGAAAGGTCAATAAGATGTTATCTTGCATTTTGGTAAAAATAATTTGTCTTATTTGAATTTAATCATGCCCAAACGCATGATTTAGTACATCAGTAGTTTGTTTGCATGATAATGATGAAATTTAAATCATTGTAAAGGTCGCTAGTGCAAATTATGAATAGGTTCACAAGTCCGTACCCATGTACACCAACAATATTTGCGACAAACTCAGAATTCAAATTTTCTTAGTTTGATCAATATTCTGCCAAATTTTAAAATCATTAACCTAAACTTAATAGTAATCAAATAAAAAATTAATAAATAAGCTATTTATATATGCCCTTTTACCATTTTACATCCAAAGAAACATTGAAAAATTTCTTCTCTTTTGATTTTGATAAAAGGAAAAGATTCCAATTCTTCTTAATAGCAAATCATACAAATTTTTAATAGTTTACTTGTTCACAAATAATATCAAATTTTTTGTAGTGTTTAATGCTCCATATCAAACCATGATGACTCTCCTCCATCAACAAGGAAAATTATTGGCTCTTCTTGCATGACAAGCCTTTTTAGAAAGCACCAATAATGCTTAGAAGAATAATTGACAAAATATAACATAATGACTCTAACCTAGTAATTATATATATATATATATATATATATATATCAACTATGTATAAGAATAAATATAAGAAAAATAACATAAAGTGATATAACAGTCAGCAATCCATTTTTTCATGCATGCAAACTGAAACAAATTATGAAATGTCAATGACAAAAGCTCGAAGCCTGAACACTATTGTTCCCAGGATGTTTTAATTTTCATGTATCAAAAGGCAAGTCAAAGATGAAGACGGCTATCAAACATTAACACAAGAGGAGAAAGTTACAGACATAGCTAACTATTATTGTAAGGTGAACAAGCTAAAGTGCCATATTCTTCCACATCAAAGACGCATGGTAGAAAGGGAAAGCCACTTGGTTTTTTTGATTGGAGAAATAGAAGAACAGGAATAAAAGTTGTTCGTTAAATACCTGAAGTCATGCCGAGAAATAAGATCTTTAAGAAGCTGGAAGTCAAATACATTCTGTAAAAGCAATATTTCAGAAGTCATATCATGTGAGTATGCTCACAAGTATCATGTTTTGAAGAAAATCATGATCAGGTTAATCATTACCTCCATGAGCTCCAAGTAATCAGAAACTGGGTCTATCACATCCACCGTGAAGCTTCCAAACTTGGTAGTCCCCAGACGGGTGAGATCAATATCTGGAATATCAGCTAATTTTATCTCAGAGACCTACAGACATAGTTGTAATAAGATACAATGTGCATCATAGCTTTAGATAATAATCTACCGTTAGACTCCATGGATCAAAGAAAATGCATAACATCCAAATAGTTCTTTTCATTACAATATGGAGGGCATAGGATTCACAATCAAAATCAAAGCTCAAAGCATGTTTTGATATACTTAATGCAGAAGTAAAACTACAGTCAGTTCAGGGACTTGCATTTCCCAAAACATTATTCACAGCTGTTAATATAATAGGAAGAAAATGAATAAGAAGAATTAAAGGACACTTGTACATATAACAAGAAACGTCTTCCACATTCGCAGGCTAATTAGCAATTTAGCATCACATAAAAGCCCAAAAAGACTGACTCATCATTATGGAAACCCAAGACTACTTGTAACCAGAGTTGCAAGAAATTAAATGTGCACAAATACACTAATGAATATTGAATATTAAATTATATGCCCTCATCAAATCTCATATTTATATACTTGCATAATACAAACAATTTTTACCCTTATCTATACATGATAAATGTAAAATACTAGAAAATGCTAGAGCACAAGAAACACGCTAGTCAGGTATAAATCATTTGTGTTAATTACAGTTTATGCTCTATCAGTACACAGGATTATAGGAACCCATGGCTACATACACTAGCATCATCTGGATTATGAAATCAGATTATCTTCTACTTCCCATATCGTTTTGTTATTCATTAGAAATGTTTCCATCTACAAACCATACTAAGGTTATCCATAACTTATATAATAATTTGCTTCTTTTGACAATAAATTTGGAAATTCAGTCAGTTATATTGTTAACTCATTAAATAGAAGATCCAAACAGTGAGAAAAGTAGAGCATCACAAAAGCAGTGGTCCACAAGAGAGCTAAAAAAGCATCTTATAATGCCAAGCAAATAATAAAAATCAACAGCAAAGCAAAATATAAAAATCAAAATCTTGGAGTATGAGAAGCATACAGAAAGAGTGTTCCCATAAATTTCGTCTGTGATTGACTCAGGTGCAGGTTGTCCACTGCTGTAATTAAACTGAAAGTGAACACTATTAGAGCCTGCACGGTTGGTGAGAGATATGAAACTTGGATGCCAGTAACACTTAAAATTATAGGGAGCCAAATCAATCACATATGGATTTGACTGGAAGAAAATCAATTGAAAAAGGCACTGAAGGAAAATAATATTTACTCATCCTCCTCCACCCTATTCCTTTCCATTCATAAAAAAAAGTGTGATCATCAAACAAGTATAGAAAAACTGTGATCATCAAACAAGTATAGAATAAAAAGAATAGAAAAAGACGTACACAAGGCAGTTGATGTTTTTACTTCAGCGACAGTAAAACTGTGATCATCAAACAAGTATAGAAAAAGTCAGGTCAACTCAGTAACAATTTACCTTTATACCCCAATCATATTCTGGCCCCCCAGGATTATGACTTGCACTCATAATGAAGCCACCATTAGCCTGCTCAAACATGTATGAAACAAGATAGTAAGGATAGCTCTAAAATAAATCAGCAGGAAAAGGAGGATAAATATACATGCCTTTTGTTTCCGGATTACAGCGGAAACAGCAGGAGTTGACATTATCCCATCCCTGTCATTGCGATACTTTAGTAAGTTTGGGATTCTAAAGCATATGCAAATTTAGGGAAAACATTAAACGCCGAAGGGACATCCATTGTGAGATACAATGAAAAACAAACCACAGTAAGGTTTTCAGCTTCAAAAATGCTGTGCTTGACATAAAATATCAGCACATAGCACATTATCGCATATGTAGTTACTTGATTATTACTGTACAAACATGTCTTCATGAAGCGAAACCTGTCCATGAACAGCTTAACTCACTTAATATTCTAATGCTAACTTTCGCTTCTTGTTACCATCCAAAAGTTAGTTCGAAAGAGAAGAAAAAACCTGATAATTCCTCATCTTCCATATTAATCACAAAGACAATCATTGAAAAGATAAAATAAGTTAGTTTCCAAGCTATAGCATACATATCTAAAAAGAAGCCTACACTGTGAATCAGAACTTAGCAAATGATAAATCTAAATACTTCAACACTCTTAAAGAATTACAGCCTATTTACATTTTTTTTTTCTTTATATTTACGAAGTACATCCTAATCACGTTGGCATAAGACAAACATAGAATATAGACATAACAAAGTCCGTTCAGTTACAATATGTGCTTTTTATTTAAATTAATGCTTCAAGATTTTTATCTATTTTATTTTATCTTTTTTGCACATAAAAATGTACTGACTTATCATTACAATGAGAAATTATGACCATCAATCATTTCATTTGCCCAATGTAAAGAAGACAGCCAAAATCAGATCAAATGCTTTGCCATTTTCATAATTTCAGGCATCTAAATTCCAGTCCATTCTTATGATAGACACGACTTATATTTTTGAAGATACATTATATTCCTAGTAAAAAACAAAGCGAATACTCACAGTATCATACAGCAAGTGCATTTCCAGAATTTCAAATTAGAAACTTTTTAAAATCATCACTTGCTCACCTTCCCACAAGGATTTTTCCAACACCATTCCCAGCAGCAATCTTTATAATGATCTGAAGTAAAGAATCAAAGGACAGCAGACGAACAAGTAAGAAAACACAAACTAAGCTCGACAGGGATTGCATACCAACAAAATACACGTCACAGCAAAACCAAACAAGTAACAACACCTGCGCAGCCTCCCGGTTAAAGTACCGGCCATCACCACCCAATACCAGAACACCATTCTTGTAATCCTCGGGAGAAAGAGAATTAAAAACCGCCTGAATCCAGTTCGCCAAGTAATTCCCTTCCTTGAAAACCTTCACCTTCTTCCGCAACCCGCTTGTCCCAGTCTTCTGCCCCTCTACCGGAGTGGTAGGCATCGAAGTGATCTGATAAACCCTAAAAATTCAAAAAAACAGAAACAAAACCCCAAAATCCTCAGTCCAAAGAGCAAGCGCAGCCGCACAAACCTTGAGACCTTCAGGCTCGGCGATCGTTGTTGAAGGAGGAGAACAAGCATTGATGCTGATGCGAGGAGTTCTCCGGAGGATCGGAAAGGAGAAGACTGAAGGAGGGATGGATCGGGAGGTGGCGGAGGAGGAGGAGAGCTTCAGGGCGGAGAGGACGCTGCCCAATCGAAGGCTGGAGGTCGCCATTGCTGGCGGGGAAGCAGAGAGCTCCGAGGGAGAAGAAGGATCCGAAGACGAATGCTCGAGAGGGGCGCGAAGCTTGAAAGATGGAAAAGAGAAGACTGCCACGTGGCACGCAGTCCACGGGAAAACGGAGTTCGATTTCTCTATCCGCTGCGAATCCCGTGAACCACTCGTCACTCCACTAGTAAGAGTTAGGTTACTTTTATTTATAATAATAATAATAATAACTATAATAATTTGAAGATATGAGATACAACAATCTTATAGTCCTTCTATTATTGCCAGAATATTCATTTTATCCTGTTATTATTTTTATTATAGTCAGAATATCAATTTTGTCATTCTATTATTTTTTGTTTTAAAAAATTTTTCTCTATTATTTATTTTAAAAAAATTTTGTCTTTTCTCTAACAGCGTTTAGTTTTTCAGTTTGAGTTGTTGATACAACATTGAATAATATAAAATAATAGTAAAAATATTAAAAATTTCCAAAAAAATCAAAAACATTATTAAAAGGTTATTACAAATTTGAAATATTTAACGTAAAATAGTAATTTTATTAAATGATTTCTCTATATATAATTTTAATACTTTTAATCCTTTTAAATATAATTAGAGATATCATTTCATAGCATTTTAATATCTTTTATTTTTTAGAATTTTAATAATATTTTAATAATTATTTAATATTTAATGTCACCCAGTGATCCTAGCAGGAAAACTAACCGTTGTTAGGGACGGCTTAACTTTTCAAAATGAATAATAAAGACAACTCTTGCGGATTAAAAACAATTGAGGGACAAAAAAGATATTATAACTATAAAAAAGGGTCAACCAGGTGATTATACCAAGATATTATCATAAATTAGTTTTAATAATGAAAAAACTATGTACTTAAACATTATTAATTATTATTTTAATGAGAGAGGACAAAAGGATAAGATTTCTTATTGTTGTTTAGACAAAAGATAATAATTACAATAGGAAGAGTACTAAACTATTTTGATTGATTGATGAAAATAAATACTTAATTTTATGTTTGTTAAAAGTACTTCTATCAAGTATTTTGTTTTAATGTTTCCGCAAAAAGAACGGCCTCTGATTTTTGCAATAAAAAAAATTATTTATTTTATAAAATAAAATTGTGGGGCCATATTTTCTGACAGGATTATTTCATAATATATGGTGAAAATGTTTTTATAATGCCCCAACAAACCACAACTCGCATCTATTCTCAGGAGAGAAAGTTGAACCTTCCACTTTGAAGAAGAAAATCAATTCCTCTGAATTTTCATGTTTGAAATAAAAATCAAAATATACATTATTTTACACTTACGGTTTTATACATGAATTGTTTTTAGAAAAATAATATAGACAAACATGTTGTCCTATAGTCATGGAAATAAAAACATATATTGTTTGTTTGGTGGATGATTTGGAGTTATATGTAACTTAAGTTACTGACTCTTAGAACTTTTCTTTTTAAATAAGTTGAATAAACCGTAATTTAAAAAAAAAAAACAAATACAAATTTAAAACAAAAATTCAAACGAAGAAGGAAGGTAAAGCAACGTTACAAAATGCTAACAATGACTCAAAACATACAAACCATCCGCCAACAATGGATTGGGAGATTACATACTCACAAGCACTGAAAATAAAAAGAATCAACAAATGATGCAAAGATGGAGGGATGAGACAGTGAACGATGCTTCAAAAGTTACCATGATCTAAGTTAGCACTGGAGGGGTTATTTGGATTAGCTGCATGGGGACCACTGAAAGTAAGACTTCTTCAAATTTGAGTTTTTTTGGCATGTAGAGCTTCTAGTGAGTTACGAAATTTAGTGCTTAGTTTATTGGATTCAAAAACTCATATATATATATATATATATATATATATATATATATATATATATATAAAACTTAAAATACAATAAGGTACTTCGTCTTACATCTAGATAAAATCCCCCGTCTTTGGAATCCCTTGTACATTATGCACATGAGGGATCAAAGCACAATGAAATTCATCTGGTTGGGGTAATTACAAGCTTCTGTTAATTTCTCCTTCCTCAAACGTTAATTAGTTGTTATTGAATTTTTGCCATTTGTCTTTCTGGATGTTGCTACTAATCAGTTCTCTGAGTGTTACTACAGTCAAAACAAATAAGATATGTTGATTATTGATTTATTGATTTTTGTGATAGCATTTTTATATGTGGAGTTTGGAATGATCTTGTGGAATTTTTTATATTTATTTTTTAAGTGATTTAATTAATTAGATAAAGAGATCTTGAAGATTCGGGGAGGTCGTTACTGATTTCATTAATTTTACCTCAATAATGCATGAACCTAACCTTTTTTGTGGCAATTATAAGAGGTTAGTGTGATTTTTTATGGGATTGTGGAAAATTTCTTTTAATTTCCCATAATACATACTCTAAGTAATAAGATGTCATCAAGGCTCATTTTGTCAATTGTTGCTAGAGAAAATATTCCATTCCCTATTTATTTTGGTTGGAAAAGCAAGAGCTATAAAACACACTAACATCAATGCAATGAAACAAAATTCGTAGGGCTAGTGGAACCCTAGTTGCATCTTCTTTCAATATCTTCTTGCTTTCTCTTCTCTTTGGTTTACAAAACATATGAAGTTCAAGTTAAAAACATGTTCCCTATATGTATTGTCTTTCTAAGTGACTCTGCATCTTCTATCATAGCACCATTCGCTTCTTTCCCACTTCCTTATGGTAATAAGTGGGGATGGAGACCCTCCCCCTCCCTTTCATACCATTCCTATGAAGACCCTGTTGCTTCCCAGAGGCCTGCAGCTGCCCTTCATAGGCATTCATAGGCAAATGTTATCTCTTGAGGGGGGAAAATAATCAAGCTAAGATTACTCCTCTTAACCTCAAGGATCATGTCAAAAAGCTTAAATCCACGGTTAAGAGGGAGTTCACTATCTTCATGAGCTGCGATCCCTTGCTTACGAAAGAATGTGAACATGCTTCTATGGAAAATTACTTGCCAAGTCTTTACACCTTGACCAATTAAGGCATGCACTCACTAATCTTTGGAAGGAATTCAGAACTTTTTCAATTGCAGACATGCCTAAGGCACCGCATTCTCTAGTAGTCCAACTAATGGTAGACTGACTTTAGCATGGTCAGATGTAGCTAGACAGCTTGATTGGTATGCCATGCAGCTCGATGAGGTTGATGGAGTAGACATAGCTAACCACCACTCAAAGACATATGTATCCCAACTGTTGGGTTGTAGCGATCACTAGACTCTGAAGCTGACTACATGCCTTAGGTGAAGGTCTCTTCTTAACGAGGCCAAGTTTCCAGTAAATGAGTTGGCATTGTTCCTCAACTTAGGTTAATTGAAAACAGTGAAGCCAGTTAACCCACTCTTTATCGTGAAGCCCAACACGTGAGCCATTTGTCTCTCCCTAAGGGGCACATAAAGCCCACGGAGCTTATTGGGGAGGTCAAGGTGGCATGCCTTAGCATAGACCTATCTCTCTTGGTGAGGTTGTAATTAAAGCTAACAGGTGGCATATTGAATGACTGGCCACCCTAGTTTGCTCTGAGCTTACTTTACTGGGATCTAATGGTCAGGATGAAAGAGTGTTTGTCAAGCCTCCAAATCTAACCCTTGGATCTTCATTTCCTTCTCATGTAAGCAACCTAAAGGATAGGGAGAAATCAAAATGACTCCCTGGGGATTGATGGTTCTTTCTTACTGTACACCTCTCCCCAATCTCAGACCCTTGGAGACCCTAATTAGCCAATGTGTTCATAGCCACAGTTTGGTGACCCTCACTTGGATCTAGTGGGAAAGGTGACCACCACCCTTTTAGGTTCACACAATAGAGATCCAGGAGCAAATGAAAATGTGGAGGAGGATTTCCAAGAAGTTAATTACTTAGAAAGCTGTGATGAAGATTTTACTTTGGCTCATTTCCAAAATGACATCAAATTGGAAGCATTGGCACAATGAGGCGAAGCTAAAGATCAACTTTCATTGAAAAATGCTGTAGATCCGCCTTGAACTCTTAATTCTTCCTTTTTTTTTCCTATATGGAGCAAACTAATGTATTATGATGGAATTGAAGAGGGCTTGCTAACCAAAAATACTCTAAATAGAGTCAAAGAGATCCTGAACAATTATAAACCAATGTCTCTATATTTTGTAGAAACCCAAGTTGATCCCTTAAGGCTACTCAAATTTTGCAAAGAGATTTGAATCAAAGTGGAAATGGGAAGCTGTTTCGGCTTATCGATACTTTGGAGGTATAATTGTCTTACGGAGTCACTCTTTATAAAAATTACTCCCTTGGCTAATAATCGTTTTTCCTTGCTTTTGATTATCTCAGCTTTCAAACCTAGTCAGTGAATTATCTATATTATCTATAATTCTAAGAGTGCTTTCATTCAAAAAAGTATTTGTAGTCATTTATCATGTTTGTCTCACCTTGATCTCCCATAGTTAGTTACAATAGACTTTAATGCAATCCTCCCCAATAATGAACACAAAAGTGGAGACTTTAGCTCTTATTCTATTAAGTCTAAGTACTTGAAGGATTTACATGCTCAAGGTTCACTTGGAGCAACAATTAGTAAGGTTTAAACCACACGTTGGCTAGATTAAATAAATCCATAGGGAATACTGCTTGGATTTCTAATTTTGACTCTTACTTTAATCATCATCTCCCTAGGATGTCTATAGATCGTGCCCCCATCTTGTTATTCACCAAATTTCATGTTGTTTGGAATTCTAGAATTTTTCATTTCAAAATTTTTTGGTTGTATTATATAGGTTGTCATAATTTTGTTTTCAAGGCTTCGAATTTTAATTCGAAAGCTTCCCTTATGCACATTGTATCCCATTTTATTTCTTGAACTAAAACTCACCTTCTAAATTGGAAAACTAAGGGGAAATATTATTTGGAAATTGACATATGTGGAGCATGATATATAACTTTTTAGAACAACTCGATTGTTCTTTTGGTCACTAGTTTCATGAGGATCTTGCCCTTGGACCTCTCTGTACTCATTACTCTGCCTTGTTATATCATAATTTCATTAAATAGGGCCAACCTACTCATCTATTTTGGCTTTTAAAAGGGTGATTTCAATACTTTTTTTTTTTCATAATTTTGCTCAAATTATAAACCATTGTAATAAAATTTTGTTATTGTTGACAATTAGGATTTCATGCATACTGATTTTAAAGGCATCAATAAATGTTCCATTGATTTTTATGCCTAACTTTGGACCTCCTTTAGACCTAGATTGTAACAGATCTTCTATATGCTCACGCAAATGACCATAAGGTCTTAGATGAGAGCCATACAAAAATGTTAGTCAAACCTGTCACCTTGGAAGAGGCCCACTTTACTATCAAAACTATATCTAAAGGTAAAAGCCTCAACCCTGATGGGTTAGATGCGGATTTGTACTTGTTTTATTAGGATATTATCAAACATTCTCTTTTTAAAGATGTCTCTCATTTCTTTTAAACATCTTCTCTCCTGGCTTCTTAAAGTTAAACTTTATTAGCTTAATTCTGGAAAAGGACAACACAAATCGTGTGATTGATTTTAGACCTATCTTTTTATGCAATATCTTAGATAAATAATTTCTAAAATTTTAACAAATCATTTGAGGAAAGTTATTCAGAAGTTAATTGGTCCTGAACAATGTGATTTTCTAGATGGTAGGAATGTTGCAGATAACATTTTAGTTGTTTTGAAAATCACTCATTCTCTAGAGTATGATACCAAATTGCCCTCTAGGATGTTACTCAAAGTCGACATAGAAAAGACCTATGATGCTATAGAGTGGAATCCCATCCTCACAATCCTAATACTCATGAATTTCCCTAGCATTTGAATTTCTTCGATTGAGAATTATATTACTTCTCCTAGCTTCCCTTTCTTAATCAATGGTTGTAGTGTTTCAGCTTTTTCGAGCTTGCGTTGTTGTCCAAGCCATCTTAGATTAGTATATCTTGTGTTTCGGTGCGTTTTAGGTCATTTTAGACTTATAATATAGTTTCCGAAGTAAGCACAGCCGTGCTCTAAACCGTGTTCTTCTCGGGATGAGTGTAGCTCAACCTGTAAAATGCACGAGCATAAGCATGCCCGTGCTTATGAATGTGCTTCAAAAACACGGTGATGCTAGGAGCAGAGAAGCCATGCTCTTATCGCCTTGAAATTCCTATAACGTGCACAGGCATAAGCACGCCTGTGCTTCCTACCAGTGCTTCAATAGAAAAATTGTGCACTTCTTGCCATGTTTTTCCTATAAAGTGCACGGCATCAGCAAGCCAGTGCTTATGCCCATGCTTGCATCGGGATGAGTGTTTGTCACTCCTTTCGGGGGGGAACAGGGTCACACTAGGATTTACACGGCCGTGCTCTTGGTCATGCACTTCCAGGGGTATTTAAAGTCCTAAACTTGATCCCCAATTCTCAGGAATTTTTTCTTCTTCCTCTTCTTCCCTTTGTTCCCACTGCTTTGGATGAGAAGAAGGAGATGTTACTTGACCTACCTCTCTCTTCTTGGTTAAAGATCCTTTGAAAGTGAACTTTCCTTCTCCCTCATCTTTCTCCTTGTTTCATGTGATTTGGTTGAGCATGTTAGCCCTAGATTTTTAGATCTTGAATCTTGACTTGTTGTTGATGATCTGTTGAATGCCTTGTTCAATTTCCTTCACTCTCCCTTGTATCATGAGGTGGATGTGAAGATCCATCCTCTCCATCTTGATGAAGCCTTGATTTTCTCTTGTTCTTGAAATCAAACTATTGTAGAATGCTACTGTAGCACCGAAAAATCTTTTGCCAAACTTTTGTTTTTCTGGTTGTATTGGGAGTCTATCCCCATAGAGATTCTTTGGAACCCTTAGAGTTCAAGTTCAGGCCATACCCAAGCCTTGTTAGGGTTTCGTGGTATGTAGCTTGAAAAATCACATACTTGTTTTGGGCAAGTTTCACTGGTGCCCACAAAATTTTTTAAATATAACGCTATGGCCACAAATCTTTTTTTGTAACATGGTGACCACATAAGTTTGTTCCGGACGCACGTATGGCCACAAGGCCTTGTTTGATGGCTATTTCCCGCAAAAGCGCTGGCGTGGCTACCAATAAATTATTATAAAATTTTAGATATGATGATGTGGCTGCCACGTCAGTGTCTGATCTTCATCTCGGATAAATTTCACTGGTGGCCGCAAAAGTTTTTAAATATAACGCTATGGCCACAAATCTTTTGACTTGTATCTGTCATGTTTATTTATGATTATGAGACAATTTAAAACCTGGACAATAACTAATTTAAAAGTGTAAATGTGTAAATGATTGTGTAAATATGTAGGTTTTAAAATTGATCTAGCTTTCCTCAAGTTCTAAATACCAAGCCCCATTAGTTTTTCAAAGAAAGTAATTGTCCAACCTATATAGTGGATGCCATTATCCCTACTACCTCCATCAAATAAAAAATCCTAGCCATTTTAGAAATCTCATCAAGAGTAGCATCTGGGATAGGGTACAAAGCATAAAATGAGAATAGACATGATATTGGTTAAGGGAGTCTTTTAGCGGAAATCCAATTGTAGAGATATTAGACAAATTACAAGATTTAATACAATTGACAACTTTATCAAAAAGATAACGATAATGGTCAAGAGAGTCTTTTAGGGGAAATCTAAGCCCCTAAATACTTGAAAGGATAATGGCCCAATTGCATATCTAAGATAGACTTGATGGCTAAATAATTCTGTTATTGGTCCTGGAAAGTAAGTAAATAGAAGACTTACCAAAATTAGGTTTTGTGTAGTCAACCTATAATAAATGTTGAGGCACAATTTACAGTTAATGGCCATTGATGTAATGGCTTTGGTAATGATAATAAGGTCACTTGTGAACATAAGGTGGTTAAAGTCAGCATTTAAGTAATGGACAAAAGCTAGAATCAACTTCATGTTCAAGCCTGGATATGGATGGCAGTAAAATTTTGGGAAACTAGAAGAAATAGAACTGCCAAAATCAGGTCCCTTTGCCTTAAATCTCTAGGTCTAGTAATCTAATAAAAATGATAACCATTGTCACACCCTGCCCTGTGGGACTGGCATGCGACAACCGCCGCGACAACCCAATGAGGGACGCCCATGCCACTCAACCCTCGAGTCGCTGTAAAGCTAACCATGACCTGGGAACAAACAGACCTGAACACACATAAAAGAGTTCAACAAATAGCACAGAGGAAGCTACTAAACAATACTCTGATAAAAGAGTTTAATGAAACGAACCTGTCATAAATACAACAATGTTTCAAAGAAATTAGACAAGCATACAAGCCATGCATAAAGAGTGTCAATTACATTAGTGGATCAATGTCCTTATACAATGCATAAGCATTATTTAGCACTTGGATCATCAATGTGGTAGTTGTCACGGGCCTCCAAACGGTCCTTCGGCGGTCCGTGCGACACTTGGCTGCCCAACGCACCAAGTCAGCCTACCGAATGAGGAAGTAATATAATTCACAAGCAAGCAAGACAGAGGCACAGCATGTAAGAGAAAAAAGCTTAGACTCTCTGAATATGAAAGTGTACACCATGCCAAGACTCAGTTGAGCTCTCAAAGCTCACACACCCTCATAGCCTAACAGTGGCTGATCTCTTTCTAAGGCTGAGCTCCCAATACATGGAGGTTAGGGATGACTAAATAGTCCACTCCCTGATTCCCAAGGATCTTGGTCCAAGGGCTATCATCCAAGTGAGGTCTCGTCGCCCGGAACACAAAACTCTCATGCAAGCAATATCTTGTCTGCCACAGGGTGCTGTCTATCACATGAGTGCAGTGTCCGGTCTGGCCCTCGCCTGTTTGCCTAGCTCTCGGTCACGGCCTGCGCGAGCAAGCCATACACCCTTGATCATGCCAACCATTCCATGTGTGATACTCGCCAATGCGCGTGTCTGCTAGCGTGGTGTCTGCCGGGCGAGCACATGCCACATCTATGCGTGCGCGGCGCTAAGTCTGAGTCATGGCTGGGTGAGATATCCCTCTCTCCCTCGGCGTTCTCGGCGATGTACGATTGGCTATGCGCCATGCGCAAAGCCCATCCTATGCGTGTCCTATGCGTTGTGCGCTTGTCCCGGTCTCATGCGCCTCTAACCCTCATGTCACCAGGTTATAGCTGAATATAAGGGTTGCAACCCTTATAGTGGTCTCCAAGCTTGTATTCTAAACCAAACTTCACCAGTGGTGAATTACCAATCTACCCTTCTAACTCTAAACTTAGTTTAGTAGTTTGTGATCTAGTTATTATTATTTACTAGAGTTAAAAGGCCTCCACCAACTCAATTAAATCTTAATAAAGTTTTTGATCTGACGATAATTAATTTTTGGATTATTGTTAATTAAATTATGCGTGATTTATAATTAAGCTTTAATTTTTTTTAATTAATAACATTTTCACTGTTTTTAACTAGTAAAGAATTATATATACATATATCAAGCACGGTTGTCAATCTCCGTCGGATTAGATCCAACACATAATCATTTGTAATGATTATTGTACTTATAAATAGTGCAAAATGAGATGCACCGTAAAAAATTAGATGAACAATATCTCAATACTATTACTATTTGGATTCACATATACCTGTTTGAGAAAATTAGATACATCTCAACCATTCGATTATGAATCGCACAACTCGTGTGATCTGAATTGTTCAAGCCAATTTGCACTCCCTAACCACCCCAAAAATCAACTAGTACAATGGGTGTGTTTGGATGGAGGTAATGGTTACCCCTTTGGGGGAACCATTGCCCCTTGATTCCCATATCCATGTTTGTTTTTCTTTTTTGGGAGGTAATCATTACCATGGGGGTCACCATTAATAGTTATTTGAAATTAATTTTTAATTAGATATTGATTAATAATGATAAAATAAATATTTTTGTTTTCATTATTTTATAAATAATAATTATTTGAAATAAATATCATTTGTGATTAATTAAAAAAGTATAAGTACGAAATGACATTTAATAGTTATTTAAAATTAATTTATAATTAAATATTAATTGATAATAATAATATAACTATTTATGTTTTCAGCATTTTATAAATAATAATTATTATTTCAAACAGATATCATTTGTGATTAATTAAAAAAATATAAGTAAATAATGAAATTTAATAGTTATTTGAAATTAATTTTTAATTAAACAATAATCAATGATAATAAAAGAACATTCACATTTAATTATTTGAAATAAATATTATTTGTAATTAATTAAAATTATAAGTACGGAATGAAATTAATAAGACTTTAAAATTAATTTTTAATTAAACATTAATCAGAAACAGTAAAATATATACTTATGTTTTTATTATTTTTGTAAATAATGATTATTAGAAATAAATATCATTTCTTTACACAATGGTAAAAAGGTAATATTAACACAACTACATTTTTTACTTTTCTCATTCCCAATGAATTACCCCTAACCAAATACCTTTTTCATTACCATCCCCTACCCATTTTTTTCCACTCTTCATTATCTCATGCCCCCCATTCCATTACGGTAATCCAAACGCACCCAATGTTGAAAACCATTCACCATTATGTTCATATCTTCTCTCATCCTAATATTGGTATGTCTTTCTCTAACATTTTGTTGATTGTGGACGCTTTACGCACATCCCGGTAAACATATAGCCTATATATATATCATAGAAAACCAATATAAAAACATCATAGTAACCCTTTTTTCATAAACCTCACTTTTGTGTATATCCAAAAAAAATCCCTTAATCGCATAGTTTATACCCGAACAAAACAAAGTTGAATAATATATATATATATATTGTTTTCTCAATTTCAACCTGGAGGAAGAGCAAAAGGTGTTCTTATTTTATTAAAATGATAAATTTACATGAAATGTTGTTTTATAACGAGATATTATATATTTATATGTTATATTAGAAGCCTAATTAAATTGTTCGAATAGTTTTTTTGAATTGCATATGGGAAGGAGTTTGTAAATTTACTTACCTCAATTTCAGAAGAATAAAGCACTACTTGGTTTATGATATTCTAAAACAAATATTTATTTATTATAAATCCAAGTGAAGGTATTTTTTTTCTTAGCGCTTAATCTTATTATTTTTATTGAATAATATCAAGTTTGTTTTATTGTTATTTAGAAGTTAAATATATTGTTGTATCTATTTATCAAATTTGTAGCTTTATGTATTTGTGAAGTTCACCTCATTAAGTAAATAAGATTTTTTATTTTCATATCCATTGTGCAGGTTTAAAACATAACAATATAAAATTGGGAAGTATAATTTGAATAAATAAATAAATAAATACTTTTTGTTTTAATTACATCATATAAACTCGATCGACAAGATAGATTAAATTTTCAGTAAGGTATGAGATAGAAAAACTGATTATCATATAAGCTTAACATATTAAGTTCTTTAAATGAAGTTTTGTCCTTAAAGAACAGTAGTTGGGATCAAGATCATTGTTGGTCCTTATTATCCAAAGCCCCCACTTACACTACCATGTAGGACTTCACTTATAAAAGCTAATAGCTTTATACTTTGGAGACCTCAATGGGCTCCCAACTCCCCAAGCACATTCACCCCTTCAAAAGTCATTTTTAAGAATCTCCTGCTTTCTGTTGTCCTCATCATTAAAGTAAATTCAATTACATCAAAATTAGAGGAGATAAAAATGAATAAAGCATAACTTTATATAAAATAGTTATATACCATCAATTACATCAAAATTAGAGGAGATAAAAGAGTAGCCATAAAATAAAGAAGAAAAAAAACAAAATGGACAAAATCAAGTATGAGAAAGGGGACATGATTTACCTAGAGCATAGAGAAGTGCAAGCTGAAGCAAAATGTTAATATAATTAAGGTATTTTATCTTATTCTTCATCATTTTGATGTAACTAAAAAATATATGATTAATTTATCTATTTCTTCATTAAAAATATTTAATAGTTTCCATAATGGTTTATAAAATGCTAACATAATGACTGAAACTTTATTTTTGCATTAGAAACCTCAATTATTAGAGATTTATGAATGACTTTAAAGTAAACAATCTTATCTGCAGTGTGAATGGTGTTTCACTCTTGGTTATAAAATATATTTTCCTTCTATTTAGAGAATTATTTTTAGAGTTAATATCTTATAGTTTCTTAACTTTAAATGAATCTTCTCCCATTAGCTAGATATCTTATTTTTTAACAAAATAAATAAATCATATTTATTAAAAAAAACATACATCACAATGGAGATAATAAATAGATCATAATTTTGTTAAATAATATGATAGCAGTAATATAATATTAGGTAATAATAACAAACAGGAAGTAAATACAGAATTCACCAGTGGCGAAGATATAAGTTATGAGATAAGAAAAAAAAAATACTAATGATACTCTCAAAGCAATCGGTATAGGAGGTTGTCCATTGAAGATTATATGATATACTATATGAAACTAGTTACATGTCATAATCTTTAATCTTTAATCTTTAATCTTTAATCTTTTAAATTAGTTCCCACTGAACCATATAATGTATATGATTAAGCTCAATGCATGATCTCTCTAACCCTCTATATATATTAACACCAAGCTCTCCCTCAACATCCCTCAAACCCCTTCTTTTCCACCATCCAAATTATGTCTCTCCTCTTCATATCATCCCCTGAACACTGTGCTAACAAAGGCCTGAACATCAAGAAACTCAACAAGAAGATCCTCTGTGGCCTCTCCACCTTCTTTTTCTCCATATTCTCCCTGCTCCTTTCCATATATTTCATCCTTCACCCTTCCAACCCTCAATTCTATCTAAAAAACACCAATCTCTTCCTACTCACCAGCCTCTCAAACTCCACCATTGATATCACCTTGATGTCGAAGAATCCCAACTCTCATGTCGGCATTTACTACGATAAACTCGAGTTTTACACCACATACAAAGGTGAAGAAATCACAGATGTTTCTGAGCTTCCTCCCTTCTACCAAGGGCAAGAAGAAACCAGTTTCTTGTCCACTGCCATGCAAGACAATGGCATGACAGTTAGCACATCTCTTGGTTATGAGTTTGGCCGTGACCGCAGCTCCGGCAAACTCGTTCTTGGGGTGAAGCTTGATGGACGGCTACGATGGAAAGTGGGGTTTTGGGTTTCCGGCAGGCACCCTTTGCATGTTTCATGCACTGTGGTCATTAGTTTCAGGGCTGGTGGCAATGCAGGAATTTGGAGTTCAAGTGCTCAAGGAACACAATGCTCTACTAATGTTTAATGGAAATTAGGGAAAATAACATGAATAAAGCCATACTTGGTCGCTCCCTCACTTTATATTTTCATGTGTGTTAGTTTTTATTTATGTTTTTTTAAAATATTTAATATAACTGTTATATTTTGAATTTTTTTATTTATTTTTAATTTTGTGCCTTTAAAATATCCATCGTAGTCAACAAACCTATTGGCACAAGCGTTATGCACAAGGTGTTAGTTGCAAGAAGGGTTTTGTGAGATTAAACCCGAAAAACTCATACAAAGTGATAATATAAGTATATATTGAGCTTATGGTTGTGCTTTACGCCAGTGTATATCCATAACTTCTTTTAAATGAGATCTAATTTTAATTTGTAAATATATATATAGTCAAGATTTAACATGGGAGCTCAAACACATGTTATTAGAAAATATTTTCTAAATTTTATCCAAAAAAAACTTATGGGATGACATATATATATATATATATATATATATAACAAAGTTTTATAAACATTTTAGACCATATTACCATTCACTTTAGGGACATAATTGAATAAAATGATCAATGTTTTTTGGCTAGTATGTTAATTGTTAATTTTTTTTAACTTTAGAAGTGCTTGGATGTAAATGAATAATTGAAATATTTTGAAAGTCCATATGAATGTTGAGAATATAATGTCAAAAATAGCTTTATTCCATAAAAAAATATCTAAGAAAAAAGCCATCCACATCCTTGTACGTTCATAGTGAAGTATAAATCTAAGAAAAAGCCATCTATTTCCTAGTGAGTTAATGGTAAAGTTCATAATATATATCAGGATGAAATGTACCCAGATCTTTTAACATAAAACTATTGGATTAAATACAAAAAAGTTGATTTCCTAGAATAGAAAAGTTGGTATGTCATTCCTCACCCAATTAAAAAATAGAGAATTCAAATTCATCATGTGTCCATATTTTGGAGAAAAAAAGAGGTTGATGATTATCATTTTTGCCTAAAAGATGACACCAATGTTGTTTTGACATTTCTATTTAAGCTTTAAGTCTCTATTTTTCAAAATATTTATTTTTACAGGCAAACCGGTCCTGAGACCAAATTGGTTTATCCTATTATATTGATTTTATTTATTTTTATGTATTTTTATTAATTCCAAATTCTCACACCATATTTAGTTGGGATAAATACTATTCCTCCGCCAAATATGATAAAATTTTACATGTTGTTATAAAAAAATAATTTTAAATAAACATATCTAAAAATTAATTTTTTAATAATATAAATATTAATATATTTATTGTTACATATAAAATTTTTTTTTTTAATTTTCAATATTTAATTTCTATTAGTATTAATTAAGTAAAATAACTCGAAAAGAAAAGAAGATGGGATTTACATGGAATTAAAGTAATTTGTCAAAGCCTTTCCAACAGTCATTCTTTAAATTTATGTTGTAATCATTTGGATGAAGAGCACAAAAGTAACATTTGTTTTATTGTAATAATCTTCATCTGGATTGATATATGGAGTTTAAAAGGGAAGTTGAGATGAAGAGATCGAAGTGGAAAGAAGGGAAAGGGGCTTCGTGTAGGTCCATTCTATTCGCACTTGGTCTACTTCACCTTTTTCTTTCTCCATATTATCAGTGCATATCTAATGAAATAAAATAAAATTAAAATTTATTCTTGGGGTGTTTGCAACATGGTCAAGTGATAAATTTTTTTTGCTGAGAAACATTATTATAATGGTGAACCAACAGCTCAAGGATCAATGCCCCTTGGTTTTAACTGTGCAGTATTGTTTAAATATTGATAGAATATCCTATTTAGTTCATGTATTTGATTTAATTTACCCCTTTAGTCTCCCATTGTAATTTGACCCAATTGGTCCTATCGGTGATTTGAGACAAATTAAGTCCAACCCATAACAGACGTTCTCTTCTCCATTATGGATAATAATCTAGTTGTTTAAGAATACCATATTTAGTCCCTCTATTTGACTCAATCTGCCCCTTTAGTCCCCCTATTGTAATTTAGCCACAATTGGTCTTTCTATTGATGATTTGAGGCAAACTAGGTCCAGTCCGTGACGGACATTCTCTTTTCCATCATGGATAATAATCTAATTGTTTAATAATATTTACAATTTTCATAATGTAACATCAGCAACATCAGACGGAGAAGAGAACGTCCTTTACAGGTGCCTCAAATCATCAATAGAGGAACCAATTGGGGTCAAATTACAATGGGGGACTAAAGGGGTAGATTGAGTCAAATACAAGGATTAAATAGGGTATTTTATAAAACTTTCATAATGCCACATCAACAACATCAGATGGAGAACAGAACGTCCCTCACAGGCTAGACCTATTTTGCCTCAAATCATCAATAGAGGGACTAATTGGGGTCAAATTATAATAGGGGACTAAAGGGACAGATTGAGTCAAATACATGGACTAAATAGAGTATTTTATCTTTAAATATTATATAATATTATAGAAATACTGTGTATTATTGTTTGTCAAGTGTTCACATAATCCTCTATGGGAGAAGATGCATTCTCCACTCTTCTAAGATTGCATGGAAGGAGGAATTTACTATGATCAAGTTATAGTTCATGATATATCATTTTGGGTACATGTGACAGGTCTTTGTTGCTCCACATGTTAGCCCCACCCACATAATAAATCTTTAAGAGCCATTTAGTAACTATAATTGGTGCATCTCCGTATATGCTTATCTCTTTATTGATGCTTACCACTTTTGTCAAAAAAAAATTAAGGTTTTGTTATATATGCATAAATTTTAAAATTTAATTTCTTTTATTGTCACAGTGCTATAATAAAAAACTTCCAGAAGAGTTCATCTTCAAAAATGTTACCATATGCAAGGGCCTTTTGAAATACTAAAACATAAAATAACCATCAAATAAAAGGTATGATTTAAATCTAATTAAATTAAAGAAAAAGTTAAATATATGGTATATTTCGCTAATCTTAAAGCACTACATGTATGATATTTGACGAACAAACATCTTATGATTTTTTTGTCTCTGTTCAGGTATGCAAGTTTTATATATATATATATATATTCTTTTAACTTACGCATTATTTAGGCTAGAATATATGTTAATTTAATTCAAATTTTAGTAAAACAACTTCCAATCAAGAAACCCATGTTGAGAACCACCCCTCCATGAAGGCTAGTTACCCTATTTCTCTCTCAACCCAATTAACAAAGGTTTGTACTTGTGTGGTTTGCCCATGTATTTTTCGGAAAAAAAAAAAAAAAAGCTTACGATGGTTTGCATAAATTTCAAGCCATGGCCACCACCGCAAATGGGTAAAGCATTTGACTCGCATGCAAGAGTTTGAAAATTTGACTCTTTTTTAATATATGATTGAGGTTTCAATAATAAAAAAAATGTGTATAAAGAAGAACATTCACATTCTCATTCTCAAAAAAAAAAAAACAAACTATGAATTTAAATTAATGTTTATATATTAATAATGTTGTGTACAAAGCTCATAAATAATAATAAATCAATCAATGCAAATGATTACTTAGTTTGTAGGCACCAAATTTTTTGCGTAAGCTATTCATATCCCCGGAATTCAAAATTAATTCATACAAGATGAGCGCATATGTGATTGCTTGCTTGAGACATGATGCTTGTATACATTTGGGGGGAAAAACACATATCAATATTTCACAGCATAATTCATAAATTATTTGCTTAAATTGCAAATATATATATAGATGTATAGGAAAACTTTTATTGGTTTCTCTGTTAAGAAAACAAAGGGCAACAATTTAGTAAAGAAAGATTGAAAAAGCATGTGGGCTACCTTTATGAGAAGGAAATCAAGAGAAGCAAGGAGTCTTGAGTGGCAAACATTGGGCCTGTAAATCAAGTACAAGCTAGAGATATCATGAAGGCAAAAACGCCAACAAAGTCTCTTGTGAATCCCTGCCGAGTGATAAATGAATGGGGTCCATTAAAACATGCTAGTCAAGTAATGATTTATATCTAAGACTCTTAGTGTCTAAGGAATTGCACTCTTCCTTTGGGAGTTGGTTAATTAATCATCGCCATTGTCAATAAAATGGTAACTATAAATGGAACATGTGTATTGAAATAATTGTATTTGGAATTTAGATCCGACTGAGGTGGTGAAAATATTTAGTAAATATAGATGTATTTAGTAAGTTAGAAGGTCTTGAATTTCTTAATTATGTTTGAATTCGAATTTATGTATATATATATATAGTTTGGATGTTTTTTCTTCACATCAATTTTCAATGTTTATTTGTTTCCTAAGTGATATTTTTCGTAAGTGTGGCAGGTAACTTTCTTATTCCTGTGTTTGCTTGAATTACTATGATTATTGTACAAATCATTTCATCTTTTTTGTATGTAACGATAAAAAACCTTTAAGGTAAATTAAACAATTAATACTGTTGTTAGAAAAACCAATTTAACTATTGGGGTTGAGTTAAAAAATTTAAACTATATATCTAGGTAAATATCTTAAGTGCGTACTGTATAATACTTAATTTTGACTTTAAGCGTTAAACTTCAATTTATATCATTTTAGTTAATTTTGATTTACTTTTAACTAGGAGGGTACCAATCAGACTTCAGAGAGACTTTATTGATGTGGTCGTCAAAATTGTCATGTCATAGCTGGATAAGACACATCATTTACAAATGTTGATGACAAGAAGGATGAGGACAGAAATGGTTTTAAAAAAGTGATATGGCAGCAAATGGTGTTGTATCATCATTATTATCATAATATTACATATCCACATCTGAAAATGACGTGGTGGCCAAGTGATGACATGGTAATTTCGGTGGCCACATTAGGTTAATTTCACCATAATCCCTTTGATACCCTCCCGGTGAAAACATATAGATATTGAGTAACCAAAATCATACAAATTGATGGCACTCAAAATAAAAATTGAATATAGGATGGTACCACTCAAGATATTTACCCATATATATACATTTCTGGCAATTTAAATAGTTTGTGGCTATTAATATATATATATATATATATATATATTCAAAATTAATTAATATATTTATGTCATGTGCTTAGACACAGTAGGAAAGTGTAAATTTGTTTTCTATGCATATCCGTCTCGAATTTAGGCATAAATATAATCTAATATGAAAGAAAGACTATATAGACTTTAAAATTTAAAGGGACAGATATAGTAAGCAGGCTTGAACAACTTAATTATATTTCAATTCGAATATATATATGTTATTGGGATTCTTTTTTGGGTTCTTTGTTGGTTAGCAAGAAACTCTTCTATTTTTATGTTTGTTTGAATTATTTTTATTTTTTTTTTTTAATAAAGACAAGAAAGCCACCTGTAAAAGGTTATAAAGAGATAAACAAATATAGTTGTGCACCAAATATGATAGTTTAATTTACCCTACGCAGATTTATTAATTTGGCCAAATATCACATGGGTTGATTAGAGTATTATTACCTATAATATTGCTGACCCAAAAATTCCCTTGAATTTAAATAGAATTTTATTGTGCTAATTTGTCTGTGATGCTATAGATAACTAAAATAAATAAATTCAATTGTTCATATTTACAAAGAAAAAACTGATTTAACTAAAAAATTATGCTAATAAAATAACTTTATATTTTTTTGAATGCTATTAATAATTCACTTTCAATATAAACATATAAATAGATTATTTTCATGAATAATTCACTTTCAATGTTCACTAATATTATGAAGATGAATTGTCTTTTATCGGATAATCTAAAAATTATGCTTTGAGCATGATAATTTGTGGTAATAGTCTCGCAAAAGCTACATTCTTTCTAAACAAAAACGTGGTATCATTTAGTCATTACATTGATTAAAACTATCAAATACCCAAATGGTTTGTGATGGATGTATTGATTCACATATATCTCATTCCATCATTTCTAAAAATTTAGGAGATTCACCGATCATCTTAGCTGTAGAAGGTTTGGTTATCAGTTTTTCTTTTGAGCATGTTGAACATGCATATTCATTATTTATCATGATTCCATAAATTTTTAATGAGTATTTATGAGAACTAGTAATAATTCGGTGCATCGTAATATACCCGGATGTCCAAGTCTTTGATGCCATAGTTTTAATATCTCCAGGTTATTGACAATCCTGGTTAAGACTATATGTGATTCCATCATTTTGATATGTGTAAATTGTAATATTGAAGATATATAGGGAAAGCTTTCAACTACACGTTTTTGGCATAAAACAACTTGAGCAATGTAACGATATTCTTTTTCTTTCTTATCAATCATGCCTAAATGATATCTATTGAGACGTATATCCTTAAAGCTAAAAAGATTCCTTCTACATATTGGAGAATATAGAGTATTTTTAACCTGCAAAAATATTCCATTTGGCAACACCAATGTTGTTTTTTCTGAACCTTTAAAGCTAAAAGGTTCCTTCTTATTCTTCATATTTTTTTTTTCTTTCATATCTCAAAATTACAAGAATGAAGAGGTACTACAATGTTGTCAACTGCTATAGTAATGTCAGTTGCTACTGTACGTATCCACTATTTTTCATAGTTTATAACATATATCTATATAGTGCAATGTAATCGATTTGAGACTATTAATTAATATATTTACATATATATAATATGAGTCAATCAAGCTTTTCTTTCTCCTTAACAAAGTCTTTTTTATCTTGAGAAAATCTCAAAAAAAAAAAAAAAAAAAACACTTCTGGTTTCTCAGTTTTGCAAAATAAATACAAATGTTTTTCTCATTTTCAAACTATGTAGTTTTTCCGGCTAGTAGAAAGGAGAAAACCGTCGACCGTGTTAACTTTTTCTTTTTAGGAGAAAAAAATCATAAATTTTTTTAATAAATACCATGTGGTAAAAAACCATAATTTTCAATATGATTTTGTTTGGTTATGAGATTTAAGATTTTTTTTTTGTTTAATGAAATTTTGGGAGAGATTGGTAAACTTAAAAAATATATGTTTTTATATCACATAAATTGGCTTTTAAATGAAATAACCACTTTATCCCTGTGAGTTAAGACAATTAAGGGCTAGTTAGCAATTTTTTTTCTTTTTATGATAGGTGGAGAAACCGCATAGCTAAAAAATGAAAAAAAAAAAAATTTCTCCGTCCTTATTTCACACATTTGTGAAACCACAAGGTTTTTTCCCACACAACCCATCTTTTGTCCTTGTTTTTCTTTTAAATGAATTCATTCCTCTTTATGCACTGGAGTTGTGCATTATTTGATACAGATCAAGGTGCCTACATTCTTATCTCTATGTTTATCTCACTACCAAGGCTTTCCCACTAATTTAGAAAATTCAAAACACTCTAAACCAAGTTTAGAATTTTAAAATTCTTTTGATCATTCAAAAATCTTCTTGTTGTGAAAATTTTCTAACCTCAATGAACAAGTAATTTAGTGATAAAAAAGTATCGTCCCATGAGAATTGTGTTTATTAACTACCAAAATTACTCTAACCCTAATTATACTTGATTTATTAAATTGAAAATTAAATTTTGAAAGGATCTAAGTTGAGAATTAAAGAAAAAGAGAAATAGTTTAACTAAGAGATATCAAAGCTCGGATGTTCTAGGGTTTCTGACTTCACCAAAACTAATTCCATCTTAATCAAATAGTCCAATCAATTGATGTTTATTCCTTATGTTGTCATCAAATTTCTATTAATTAGTAAGTATTGATCTTTCTCAACATCAATAGCATATCACATTAAATAAGTTATCATCTTTGTGATAATTATGAATTTATGGTACTCATTAAGCTTTGAAATTTATAATGATGCATACAAACTGATAAATATCTCTATCTTATAATGGTTGTATGATATTTCAATGAAGATTTAATTCAATTGCCACATCTCAGTCTCAAATCGAATTATTAATCATGCAATTGTTGATCAAGCAATCACAAGCATCAAGCACAAATTTAAATATTCAATATATATTTTAAACAAACACCAATCAAATTAAATAAAGATGACTCTAAAGTTTTAATAGTCCGGCTTTATTTTAGCTCTAAAAAATGTAGTTGTCAACGGCCTTTGGGTCAATTGGCACTTGGGTCCCTCATGAGGACGCCTCGTAAATGGCGAGAGTTCGAATTCTTTGGGTGAGGATGCATGTCTGAGAGCTGTGAGCACAAACTGTGGGTGGTCCCAGCGCCCACGTGTGCGCGGGCCCCACAGGCCGCAGTCGAGGCGTGTGCACTCCCCTGTCTTAGTTTAGCGGGCCCATTAGGGGTTTCGTTCTTATTGACAAAAAGAAAAAAAAAAAAAGGTAGTTAGACCATAATAAACTCAAAATCAAATTAAAAACTTAAGCTTAGAGATGAATTCTCACCGAATTTTCGGTATTTTCTCTGTGATTCTTCTTTTGTTGGCCTCAAACAATAGTCCCTTTAGTTATTTTAGCTGGATTTTTAAATTAAAGCTTTCTAGAATCTTTGGAGCATATTAATTGTTCTAGATTTACATTTATGAGTTCTTCTGAAGGTTGGAAGAAGGAGCAGACTTGGATGAAAGGAAAGAGGATTTCCATTGATGATCAAGCTTGGAGGGAAAGATCAAGGCTACAATTTGAACCCAATCTATGGAATTAGACCTTTTGTTTTCTTATTTTCCTATGAAGAATTTGTATATTTTTTGAACCCTTATTTTGCTTTGATTTTGATTTCATGATGGGATAATATGTTCTTAGTTAGAGTTTGAACCTTTTATGTTAATCTTTCTTTAGATTTTCACATTTGAATGAATAATTTTGAGTTTGTGCAAGTGAATTTTTTGTTTGAATGACTTCTTCCTTTAATCCTTGACTGAATCTTGCCCCATTAGCATATGAGGATGCAATGATCCTAATTTTGTGTAATTAATTTTCATTTAGTGTATAGGAATGCTTGGACATAAGTATGCAAAGATTTTTGTAAGAGATCAGGAGAGGTTGGATTAGAAATATAATAAAGAAGATACTCGGAAATGGGAGTTGCTTGGTTATGAATTCCTAGGATAAAAAAAAAAAAAAAAAAAACTTTTTCAAGTTTTACACTTTTTCAAAGAGTATGGATTAAATAGGAGAGTTGGCTGGGTGATGGAATTGATGCTTTTTGAGAGGGAGCAAGAGCATTCTCCAACCATATGTTAAAATGTTAAATTTGGCCCATGATGGTGCTCCAACCGAGCGTCATTTCCTGCGTCAAAACTTAAAAAAGCTATAGTATCACGTAAATACTTGTGTGGCACTGTAGCATGCTTTATGTTTTGTAATTTTTTTTTTATATTTATTTGTTTAGTAATTGTTGAATAATTGTCTAATAAATTTTAAGTTATTAAGTTATAATTTTGGTCAACTTTTAACCACATAAATATACATCATTATAAAATTTGTATTTATAATTTCATATTTTAATCAAATTATTAATTAATAAATTTTTTTTATATATTTTTTAATTAATAAAAAATAAAAAACTGGAGAGAAAAAAAACAAGAAATATAAATTCATTAAAATTAAGACATATTACATTAATAATAAAATAAAAGCATAGAAAATGTGTTGTTTTACTATCTGCATTGTTTGTATGTTATGTTTTTATTAATTAATTAATTAATTAATGTAATGTTTGTATTTGTATTTTTTTATCAATCGGTTTTTTATTTTTTATTCAAATACTCACAAGCAATTTTATTTTATATTTAATAAATATTGTAATGAATATAAAAAATAAAAAATATATTTTAAATAATATAATATTTAAATTTGATGATTAAAAGTAAAAAAGAATTAAAATTGATTAAATTTGTTAATAGTAGAAATATATAATTGTGAAGTGTGAAGAATATTCTTAGAATATTCAGTTTTAGAGTTAAAACTGGTTGGAGAAACTTTTACTGTAGAAACTGTATTTTTGTATACTGAATCTTCAAATATCGAGTTTTGGGTTAGAGATGGACTAAGAGAAGTAAATTAGACTAACATGATGAAAGGAGTTGCCAAGATAAGGGACTAGCTTGGAAAGTGATTCAAGTGTCAAGCCAAGCTTGAGATCTCTGAATTAACTCTCTAGTTAATAGACTAGCATATTAGATTTAATAAAAGAGTTACCCTGATATGAGCATTTGCTAGTTTGTTAGGAGATCTAAGAACAAGTCTGTACTTAAATGAGTCTTTAGCTTCTATGTGACTCCATTGGAATGGTTTGAAGGGAAATACCAACTCATACTTTTATTTGAAAATCCAACATTCTTAAGCACAAATTAAAGGGGATTCAAACTCCAATGTTCATTTCATATTGGAGTTTTCATTTGAAGTCTTAGCCTATTTATTTTACTTTTAATTTAGTTGGAATTTTGAATTTTAATTTTGATACTTAACATATCGATTCAATCTCTCAAACCGTAGTAAACGTAGTGTGATAGTCATTATGGATTCGACGACATACTCATCTCTATATTACTTGATATGACTAATGAACTTACTAGCATATTCTAAAATTATTCTAAAAGTCATTTCAAGTTGCGATATATGCGCATAATTAATGAAGTTCAATTTTATTTTATTTTATTTTTTTCAAAAAAAGGGACAAAATTAAATTTGAATTTTTTTTTCTCATACAATTTTCTGAATTACTTGATTTTGGTTGATTTGCTAGATTGCTTTTAATTTAATTAAATGAAAATTTTTGCACTTTCAATTGTTTCTTAATAGACTAGGATTAGAACACTCATTTGACATGATAGACATGCGCTAATAAAGGATAATATATACTTTAATTATCTTGATTGAATCTTATTTTCAACATACTATTCCTATTATAATTGGGCCTATGTCACTTCAGATAATAATTTTGAGCAATGATGGACCTATATATATATATATATATATATCAGTTTGACTAATTTCTTTGAGCCCTTGATTAGATATGAATAATTATAAATATACTGACTAGAAAAAACACTGTGCAAAAATGATGCAATGTTAAATACAATACAATCAAGTGGCAATATCTTTTGTCCTCATTATATGTTTTATTCTTTTTATATATTCCTATTTAATCTAACTCAATCAAGCGTAGAACATAACTACTCCACTTAAGTGATTTTTTTCAAGAGTGCCTGTGAGAGTAGAAATTAACAAATGTTAAGATATATTATTTGAATGTTTTATGATTAAACATTATTGCAACATTATATATATTATGAAAAGGGCATATACACCCTAAGCACTTTTGAATCCCTCGAAAAAATTTATTCTCAAAATTTTTTCGAGTAGATGCTGAGCTATAAATACATTATAATGTAGTTTGTTCAAACATTGGAGAAAAAAAAATAAAAAATTGGTCAAAATATATTAAAGTGCCTTATTTATTGGTACAAAAACTTACATAAGGTTGTACAAAAAAAGCATTTAAAGCTCTTATAAATAGGTCCTTTTCTATTTAAATGTGTGGGAATTAATGATAACTTGATGACTATACTATATATCATAACAAGTAAAATAGTTGGAATTAAAAATAAGCAATTTTGAACATTTAATTTAGTAACCTATTTCTTTCCCAATCCACTAAGGTTGATAACTTGATGGCGATACCGATGGAGAACAATATATTTGAGTAGATTTATAAAATTAAATTTAAAAATTAACCCTTAAATTTAATTATGTGAACAAATAATTCGAAATATGAAAAGTTTTTAAAAGTGAACATTTATAATGGAATAGAGGGAGTAGTTTGTATACAACTGTATATATGAAATAAACCAAGAAAATTTGGGCATCATTAACGTCTAATAACTCAGATAATTAAGGCATACAATATGTTTTAAAATCAAGTTAGACTATGTCATCAAAACTATATATTATCAATGCATTTTATGATTCAATTTGAATTCAAGGATTAATTGAATACATTTGAGATTAAAATCATTATACAAGATATATCACAAACAAACTACCATTTCTTATGAACCTTAAACTAAGCTACCAAACAAGTTATAAATCTTGTCTCCCAATAATGAATTGAATTGATTGCATAAAAATGAAGAGCAAATGAAAGAACACCATGTAATGCATGGCATTCAAAATTGTCGTTCAGTGTTCATGTGACTTAGATACCATATGAAGTACTACAGTGATCATGCTTTTTATTTCAAAGATATGAATCAATGGAAAGCAACAAAATTTATTGGGTGATATATGAATATCATTGATAGAATAATTATTATGCTTTCAAGTAGGGAGGTAAAAAAACATTGAATGGACACAACACATTGAGTAAAATTCAAATCATATTCATGAAAAATGGTAAGAGAAACAAATCATGTGTGTGGAGACATTAAAAAATGAAGAACTTGTCTTCTTCTACTTGTCTTCTCTTCAATATATGTGTGTTCTATGTTGATTGGAATATAGTTTGGCAACTTGTGTGATATATATTTATCCAGTGTCATTAGTTAGTACATGAGATGGTAATTCTTACAGATTTGGTGGTACAATTTATTCATCAAAAACAGTAAAGACTTTTAACTTTTTTTTGCGTAACTTGAAGTGGGATATAATATGTTTCATTTTGTATATGCAATGAAGTATTAATGTTACTACAGTGAAATGGATAGAGCATAATTTCATTATACAAGACAAGAAAGGGGCATGACCAAAATAGGTGAAACTATTGACATTGTGGTCATTGTCATCATACAAGGTGCTCGAGTAACTACCTAAAATTAATAAGTTAAGCAAATCATAAAATTAAATTCAATTTGCAGGTTTGACTTTTGTTTACCCCCACTTTGATAAATCCAAAAATTTTTGAAATTAAAAAAGAAGTTCATATAGGTCTAAATTGTTGGTAGCAATAACCAAACTCGATAAAATTCACTTGGTTCCATTCTGATTGGAAATTTTCTCATAAATATATTATATGTTTCCAAAAATATAATAAGGATAAATATTCTAAATATTAGAATTTAAAATCTATAAAAAAATATATATATATATATATATAGAGATGTAAAAAGAGAAATGAATTTGGTTCAGTTCATATTGAAAATAAATTTTTATGATAAATATATTACATCTTTTCAGATGTAAACTATAAAATTTAAATTCCATAAAAAATTGTAAAAGTGGAAATTCTTCAATCATTGAAGCTAATGTAATATATCTGTCACAAATCAAGCTTTCGTTCAGTTAAAATTATTCACTTATTACTTGGTTCAGTTTCAGATTCAAAATTGTCTTAAATATGTAACATGTTTTTAAAAAATATTATAATCGCAAATATTCTAAATTTAGAATTTAAAATCTATAAAAAAAATTACAAAATGATATAAAAATAGAAATAACTCTAATGCGCGCACTATTAATTTATCATAAACCAAGTTTTTATTTAGTTTATGTTGGAAATTTAGCCACAAATATATTATTCTTTTTTAACAAATAACTAATAAGCGCTCCCTTTTTAAAAAAAAATCAATGATGTGCATATGAGGTGAGTTAATATTTCAATCCACTCGTGCCCTAATTTTACATGAATTTTAGGATTCTATTTTGAAATTTTTCCAAAATGAAGATCTTAGGGAAAAATCTGATTTCAATCTTTAAAAATATAATAATAATAATAATAATAATAATAATAATAATAAATATTCTGAATATCTTTAATTTAAAATCCAAAAAAAAATATACAAAGAGGTTAAAATGACACAAACCCTCCCTACACATTCATCATGCATGTGAGCACCATCACTCACACTGATGCCATCAGAATGAATGAAGAGTGGGTCGGTGAACTCTTAGGGACCGTTTGGTTCGCGGTAATGTGAAAATATTACCGGGAATCTGACGGTAATGTGAAAACATTACCACGTTTGGTTACTGTAGCAATGGTAATGTGAATGGTAATGTGAGATTACCAATAGTGAAATATTACCAAATGAGGTGGTAATCCAGATTACCAAGTTTGTGGTAATCTGGAAATTTTGTTTTTTCCAATTATACCCCCACTTATTTAATCTAATTTCATATTATACTTTTATTATCAAAGCCCTAGTTTTGTTCTTTTTTTCTTAAAATATTTATAACATAATATATATATATATATATATATATATTATAATTTAATTATTTAGTTATCTAAATAATTTAAATTAACATTTTTAAAATGTTATATGTAGAGGTATTTGGGTAAATTTATTTAATATATAATTATTTAATTATATATATATAATTTAATTATATATATAATTAAATTATATGTATAATTTAATTATTTATTTATCTAAATACTTTAAATTAAAATTTTCAAAATTTTATATATAGGGGTGTTTAGGTAAATTTGTTTAATATATAATTATTATAATTATATATATATATAAATAAATAAATAAATATATATATATATATATATAATTATATATTATAATTTAATTATTTATTTATCTAAATATTTTAAATTAAAATTTTTAAAATTTTATATGTAGGGGTATTTAGGTAAATTTGACATATTACTGAGGTGATTACCATGACTAACCAAACATGGTAATGAAAGATTACTAGTGATATAAGTTTCCAACCAAACACAATAATCTCACATTACCACAACATTCCCGGACATATAATATTTCTGACCTCATTACCATGGTAATCTCATTACCATGGTAATATATCATTACCGCGAATCAAACAGCCCCTTATTACCAAGATGAAGAAGGAAGGCAATGAGGCAGAGCCAACAATGTGTGGATATTGGAAGTGGATCTGGTGATCCGTGGAATCACATGACCCTTTTTTAATGTATAATACTATATTCATAGGAGACATCATTGGTACACCAACATAAACCTTATCTGGAATCTCACTTGAGCTCCACTATCTGACCCTAACATGACATTGTCGGCCATGTGTTGAGTGATGACTTCATGAAATGGACCTACTTATCCTCTTTAAATTCCATTAATTCATTGCATTGTCCTTGTAGTAGTTGTTCTTGCACACCACTTTTATAAGTTTTGCCTGGTATCTATTTAATGTCTTCTATGGTTGTGTATGGTTGTAATTTTAAGATAGGTGATCGTCTGTCTTCTCTTTGGATATTCCGGTCTTGTTTATGGATTTTTATAATATCAACTTATTTGATAATGATAAGGATAAATACTATCTTTTTCTCAGATCTAAAGTTAGACGATAAGGGGAATTGATTAGTTTGGATTAGTTCCAAAAACTTTTTTGACCATGCATGTGATAATACTCTTGTTGGGTATATGAAGTTTGATATATGTCTTAATGATACATGATCGTGTCTCTTACGGGAGTCCGAGGGCGCGAACGCCACGGTGGAGGTCAAGATGACAGGTCAATGAGAAGGGTTTCTCAGGGCAACGCCCTTTGCGGTGATTTTCAGGGACAGCGTCCCAGGAAGAAAAATTTTATTTCAGGTCTAAGGCTCATATGGGAATTTTGATTAGTTTTATCTTTTTCCTATAAATATCCCTGTAATTGTAAAACCTTAATTTATGAGTGGAAAAAATTGATATTAGTGCGGCTGTGAATATAGGTCTTCAAGACCAAACCACATAAATTTTTTGTATTTTCTTGTGTATTTTCTTTCTCTTATTGTCATTACTCAGACTGCCCGATCCTCAACAACTCTTTAATCACCCCATATGATGTTTGGCTAAGTTAATAAATGCCTAAAAACTCAATTAAGTTACCATAATTGGTGTGCTGTTGTATTTGTCTATCTCTTAACAATCTTTTTATAAACGGGCACTTGTCACTTTTGTCAAAATAAATAAATAAATAAATAAATGATATGTAAAGTAGCGAAATAGATACAATAATTTAAATCTAATTTAGATTTAATATATATATATATATATATAGAGAGAGAGAGAGAGAGAGAGAGAGAGGTTCCAAGTTGATTGAAAGATTGGTAGGGGTTGATTGAGAGAAAGGTATATTTAATTTGATGACTGAAGATTATATTTGATTCCTACTGATTTGTTTGATGAACTACAGTTATTTCTAGGTTTGGTTGAGATTGTTGAAAGATTCGGCCATGTTTGACTCAGAGTTGATGGTTCTGCGAAGTCATGTTACAACCTTAATTGAGAATTAAGATAGAAGAGGAAAGTTTAATAGGAAATTTGATTAGACAGCTTTATACATTTCTTCTCAAGAATTTTGTGACAAGAGGCCAGCGAAATGTGGTGAGAGCATCAATCGAGCTTGAGAGAGAGCTTATTGTCCATGGTTATTGCATTGAGATCTTAAGGAAGACATATCTTGCCAAAGGTGGTTGAGATCCCTGGAGGACTGGTGAATGTGAAGCTTCTCGGATAAGATCCCGTGTATTGATTACCGAGATTAATGGAATGTTGATTAGTAATTTGAAAGGGAAGTGTGTGGCCTTTCCAAATTTGAGGACTGTTATATTGCAATAGATTTGATGTATAATTGGTTTATTCTCATAATCTTCTATATAGAATAATTAGCTATATATAGAATATTATTGATTGTATCAGATCTCTCATAATTTGTGTAGGCCTTCCTATACCACTATACATGTACAACCCTTGTATTTCGATATATGAAAAAGTGATAATTCTTATATGGTATCAAAAGCCTTTTGGCTCAAGCCCAAGACAAAACCCTAGCTACCATCGGTTAGGCTTTGCCGTCTCTCTCACATACTTTGTTCTTTGAATCTATGGCTTCCTCTGACTCATCCAATCCTTCATCCACTAGTGGTCAACTCCATGTCAAACCTATCACAGTGGTCTCAAATGCGTTTGAACCCACAGTCCCTATTCCACACTCTCCTTACCATGTGTAATCTACTTGGTTTTATCAACTGAACATGCCCTCCTCCCTAGCCAACTACTCTTACAAATAGTGTCACAAGTGTCAACCCGGCTTATCATAATGAGTTGCACCAAGGCCAATTAATTTTTAACGCAATTATTGGTGCTTTATCACCCTCTATGATCTCTTTCATTGCTATGGCTTGTATATCTTTTAAAGCTTGGTTGATATCAGCATCTGTATAGGAAACCAACTCGAGGTTGCATCACCCAATTGAAAGCACAATTGCATAATCCCATGAAAGTCACTCAATTAGTGACGGAGTTTATGCAAAGAATAAAAGTTAAAGCTGATGAATTTGCTCTCATGAATGCCCCAGTTGACATTAAAGATCTCAGAATTAAAATTCTCAATGTCCTTGATGATGAATACAAAGAATTAACCAACGCTATTCAAGTCCGTGAATCATCGATTACTTATGAGTTGTATGAAAAACTCCTTAATTATGAAACGCTCATTGCTGCAAAAAAGGTTTGTCCTGCCTCCCTTCCAACATCCGCTCATCTTGTAACACGTACTCCTTCACAAGGTCAATTCAATAATAGATCCAATCCTTACCCCTGTATTGGTTCTACTCAACCTTCTGGATAGTGGCATCCTCGTCCTTTATCCCTTTAAGATTAGTATTCTTCTTTGTGTGCCTTCCATGAATAAAAATCTTTTATTTGTCTCTCAAATTTGCCAAGATAATAATGTTATCATTGTTTTCACCTCTACACATTTTCATGTGAAGGATCCTCTCATGGGGATTGCTAAAGATGGTGTTTACACTTGGTCCTCCTCCTCAGGTGCATTGGCATCACAATTGGCATTTGTTGCATGTTTTGAGTCTTTATGTCATCCTCGTTTAGGTTATCCACCTAGTCGTATCCTGAGTCATCTACCAAAGTCCAAATCTGTGAGTTTTTCATCAAATAATCTAACTTGATTTTATTGCACTTCTTGTTAATGTAATAAAAGCCATAAAATATTGTTTTGTGATTCTACTCTTATTTCTTTCCCTTGTTGAAAAACCTTTTGCCCGATCCAATGTCACTCTGTATATTGACAATTGTGGAGAATATTCATCCCTCAAAGATTTTCTTGCTACCAAAGGTATTTCACATCTCACTACCACCACATGCACTTGAATTTATGATTTTTCTAAGAGGCGTCATCATCATATTGTTGAAACGAATCTTACTTTACTCCATCAAGCCTTTATGCCAACCACATATTGGTCATTTGTGTTTGTGACTGTAGCTAATCTTATTAATTGCCAACCAAAGTCTATTCTTTCCATGCTTTCCTCTTTTGAACTCTTTCAAATGCCACCTAATTTAGCTTTGAGTCTTTGTTTGTGTTTGCCATCCATGGTTATGTCCTTATTATTTTCATTAACTTGAGTCTTCCTCATGTCCTTGTGTTTTTCTCAGTTATTATCTCACTCAAAGTGCATCTCTTTGTTTAGATTTATCATCCGACAAAATATGCTGCCTTTGTTGATACATATTTCCTTTTTCATCTACCAATTTTGCCAATGATGATGCTCCTGCCTCAATGAGTGAGCCTGCTATGGCATTAACGGATGCAGTTCCACAACTCCTTATGTCAAGTGTCTCTTCACCACTACCACTATCCCCAACTCCTGCACCAATCCTATCACCAACCTTGTTGTACCCTGCCGTATTTAACCCCCACTCTTTTTAAGCTTTCTTGCATGCATTAGGGGTTAATTAGTTATTTTAACATTAGTGGTATTTTTGCACGTTCGCTTGGTGGCTTTTGTCTGAAAGCTAACCAAAACCGAGGGCAAGTTGGCTAATTGGATCATTCCCTAGTATTTTTTTAGAAGAGGGCTAATTTGGTAATTTGGCTTAAAAAAAGAAGGAAAAGTTTGGCTGACAGATTCATTCCCATTTCCTTCTTTCTTTTTCCATCTTATTCCTTTCTTTGATCGTGACTTTTTTTTTCGTTCTTCTCCGTCACCAATTTTCATCTGATCTTCGCCCAAAAGCCTTCTTTCACTTGCTTTCTCTTTTGGTAAATAATCCTACACTAGTTTCCTTCGAGTATTTTTGTATTTTCTACCATATGTTTTTTTGTTGAAAACACTAGAATAATTCTTAGATTTGCATGTATTTTGGGCTTAAAATGTAGCCGCCGACCTTGCTAAATTGGTGGGTTGAGTTTCATGTAAAGATTGTTGTATTTGGTGTTATAAATCTTTGAGAAAATCCATGTTTCCTTGCCGGAGTTACTGTAGCAAATTTGTTGTTACTGAAGCATCAAGACCAAATTTTCATTTCTTTGAAATTCTTGTTCCAAAATGTAAATCTTAATGCCTGTACTTCATTGGTATTGCTTGTTTGTGATTTTGAGGTATTCTGGATCAAAATCTGTGCCGTTTGCTCTATAGCCCTAGTGTTAGGGTGTTAAAGTTTTAATTTGTGCATTTTAGGCATTTCATCTTTTCATTTTCGTATTTTATTCATAGTTTGCATTCTTTTAATTTGGTGGTGAAACCCCTTCTAAGGGAAAAGAAATTACCGAGGCGTGAGAGTCTCCAAAGACTAGGCGACCGGTTCTGTGAGTGGCTGAAGTATTTCTGTATAATCTTGATATGAGTAGTATAATATTTTTTATATTATATACAGTTTGCTTTCATATCAAATCGTATTTTATTATTGAAAATGATTTTACTAGAAAGAATTGAACATCTTGGGTAATTGGAAAACATTTATGCTTCTTATTTGAACTTGACATTTCTATTTCATATATGTGTTTATGATGGGAATATGCTAGTGTACATATGTAGTTATACTCCAAATGTGGAACAACAGTTTTATTGAAATGCTTACACATGTGATTGGCATTGATGGTGACTATAGCCCGACCCTGGTCTTCAGTTCGACACTGCAGTGGAGGTCCCTATGGTCCAGCCTAATAAAAGGCAGCGTAGCTAACCCTATGATTTACCCTAGTTAAGAGGTGCCTAGGGCCATTGACAAGGTTTATTAAGAATTATACCTACATTCATGTTAAGAGACCCGAGGTCACCACACGGGGACCTCAGTGGCCAACGCCAAGGAAGTCAGTATTTTGAATTTTTTTTCTTAAATCTTTTGGGTTTTAGAAACCACCTTGGTGGTTCTGTATCTAGTTGTAACCATAGCTAGGTCGGAAATAATTTGAAACCTGCGTATGTTGATTTTTGTGAATATGTATTGAAAATACTATATATGTATTTCTCTAAGAACTTATTATTTCAAAAACGTTGCTTTTGGATTCTTTATACTATTGTTGATGAATACTCTTGATTCAGGACATTGTGTTTATTTATCTATTTATTTCATTACTCGGTTTGAGACTACTGTTACTACTCATTGAGTAACATATATGTATGTTACTCATAACTTCCTTTTTCCCTCTCTCTTAGGGTGCAATGTCGGTGTGCTGGGCAGTCTCTAGACTAAGTTTTTTTTTCCTATTTTGTGTCTTGGTGTGTTTCTTTTGTTCTTATTCATTTGGCATGTAGGACATGTGGATTCACTAGTATATGTACTTGTATTTGTGGTTGTATTTTATACTCATTGTATTCCTATATTCTGGTGTATGGGAACACAGATATATATGTGTGGTTGAGTTTATATTCTTGGTTTTGAGTTGCTTGATTTTATTGTGAGTTATTTATTAGGTCTTGTTGAGCGTTGTAGCAACTCAGGTGCAGAGTGGTGTGTGACCATTCCCTAGTTGTCGATACAACTGCCACGTGCCCGGGTAGAGTTGGGGCGTGACAAACATTTTCGCAAATCCCTCATTTGCAAGCCTCTTCACCCACTCTCACACCACCATTCTTCCTTTTCTACACCTACAATATCCTCCTCCCACAAATCCCTATCGCCCACATTCGTTAAATACTTCAATCCATCCCATGGCTACCTTCTCCAAAATCAATATCTTCAAACACAAAAAAAGTATGGGCTTATTACCGTTACCATCCCAAATGATTTTGAGCCTTCGCCTTACACTCACATGCTCAAAAATTCACTATGGTAAGTTGCCATGTCAAAAGACTTTGATTCACTTAATGGGAATGTGGTACATGGAGTTTAGTTCTATAGAATGAGTCTCAAAATATTGTTTAGCATAAATGGGTTTTCCGCATTAAAAGAGAACCTGATGGTTCCATTGACAGTTATAAAGTGCGCCTTGTTGCAAAGGGTTTCCGCTAATGGCCCAAGATTGACTATCACAACACCTTCAATCCTATTGCTAAGCCTACAGCTATACAGGTTCTTCTCTCCCTTGCTATTAAAAAGGGTTGGCCTCTACAGCAGTTTGATGTCAATAATACCTTTCTTCATGGGCACCTTCATGACAGAAATGTCTACATGTCTTAACCACTAGGCTTTGTTGATCCGTCCTGCACCACTTATACTTGCAAACTTCACAAGGCAATTTATGGTCTCAAATAGGCATCTCATACTTGGTATAACAAATTATGCTCTTTTCTTCTTGGATTTGGCTTTGCCAACTCACAATCTAATCCTTCCTTATTCATTTATCATCGAGAAAATATTACCATGTATATTCTTGGGTGCTTGTTTTCTTTATCAAGGATCTTGAATCTCTTGCTTATTCTCTTGGTTTGGATACTCAAAGGGAACTCTTCCTTAATCAGCAAGTATTTTTTATTGATGTTCTTGAACAACACAAGATGGTTGGCTCCAAACTAGTGCAAACCTCTCTTTCTATCCTATCTAATTGCTTTTTGTCCTTGCATGGTTTTTGTGAGGCTGATTGGAGGGGTAAATCACGATGATCGCATGTCCACGGGTGCTTATGTTATTATTTGTTTTTGGTATAAATCCAATTCCCTGGAGTTTAAAAAAACAACATTCCATTGCTAGGTCATCGACAAAGGCTGAATACTCAGCAATTGCATCTACAACAATCGAGATTCAATGGATACATTCTCTCTTTGATGAGTTTGTCATTTCAAAATCTATTTCACCATCACTTTATAATGATAACATCACTATAACTTATTTGTGTTCCAATCTTGTCTTTCATTATCATATGACGCATATCATACTAGATTATCACTTTGCTCGATAATGAGTCACTACGGGATGCCTTTGGATAGCACATGTCTCTTTGGTTGATCAGATGGCATATCTCTTACCGAGCGCTGTTTTCAACATTGTCTTTGTGATATTTGCTTCAAGATTAGTGTCTTCAATGGAGCACCATATTGAAGGGGCTTATTGGAATAAATTTGATGTATAAATTGATTTATTTTCGTACTTTTCTATTATAGGATAGTTGGCTATCTATAGAATATTATTGGTTGTATTACCTCTCTCATGATTTGTGTAGGTTCTATATATATATATATATGTAGTGCATTCATTGTATTTTGATATATGGAAAAGTGATAATTTTTATATATTATATTTTTGTTTGTCTTTTATGGTAATTGATTGATTCTCTAGCTTTGACACTATAGATGTAGGCATGTGGTATTGAATTACGTAGCCAGTTTTTGTATCTCTTTTCTTTTATTTTTGGTTTTGTGATATGCAATCTTAAAAGTTGATAATCCATATAGATAAATATAACTAATCATGTATATATAACTGATTTATTTTTAATAATTAGATAACAAAAACGTGAAAAGAAACATGGCCAGCTGTTATGAATGCTTTTTGCAAATATTTTGATATAAATAAAAACATACAAACATTTAATTAATTGGATTTTTTAATAAAAGAAATACCACTGTTTTACCTGCTCCAAGAAATAACTAGTTAAAATGACAAACCCATTTAAGGAGGAGGCCATTGGACTTATAATTCAAATTAGAATTTTCAAATCCATTTATTAAAAAAAATATTGACTGAAAATGAACTCAAAACAGATAAAAGAAGAAATAAAGGAACATGGATGCAGAGGGAATCAAATTTTTAGGTATGGCCTCCACAAGATTCTAACAAGAGTGACAAAAGCATGGGAATTTGGTGGAACCAGTGAAAACATGAGGTTACCATGGCTGGCCCACATCATAGATTTTTGGTTTAGAGTTGTGTTTTAGATACACAAAAAAAAAAATTGGATTGGGATTTGGAAAATGTACATCTGTATCTGTGTGTTTGGCTCTTGTTTTGGACTAACCCACTATCACTTTATCCTAATCTTATATTAGTAGTAATTTATTTCAGAATGATGCTATTTTTTTTTTATTAGTAAAAATCTTTGTGCTCTGAAGTAAGTCATGTTTGGGTTTATACATAAATTATGAAATATAACAATAGAGTGTGTGCATAATTTCAAGTTTTTCATGAAATTTTTATCTTCTCCTATGGTTTGTCTTCTCCTTTGATGTTTTACATGACTTTTATATCTAAAATAATAATCATGTTTGGGACATGTAACAAAATAAGAAACAAAAAATTCATTAAAAAAAATTATAACTCCAATTTTTACATGGGACATGATTATTATTATTATTTTTTTATTTTTTTCCTATTTTATATGGCATCAAAACAGGTTTAGATCTATAGTTAAACCCACTTTTGATTCCACCATAATTAAGAATCATCATTTTATTGATATTCAGCCAGCAACATTTAATTATCTGACATAATTTTTTTCTATATTTTCAAAATTGCATTCAATAAAAATTAAAAAAAAAATTTTCGCCAATGGTGTCTTGTCTTATTAACTCCGGACACTTTGGGACCGTTTGTTTCACCGAAGTGGGCACCGAAGTGGCCACTTCCAGCCCACTTCAGTGTGTTTTTTCACTGATTTCAACCCCGAAGTGATGATGTGACAACTTCTGAGTTCGGCCACTTCGGTGTCTGACTTCAGCTGGAAAAGTCCCGAAGTCACCACTTCAGCCCACTTTGCAATATTTTTTAATGATAAATAAAATAATTATTACCATGGTAATAAAATAATTAAATAACTACTCTTATTAATTAATAATTAAGCATAATATATTAACCGATTTAATTTAATTTAATAACATGGTATTAAATTAATTATGTGATGTGTAAAGTTTTTAATTTAATAAATATATTATTTATTACCTAATTAAATTATTTAATTAAATCATATGATTTAATTAAATAAATATAAAAAACATGAAAGGGCAACTTTATCCCCTCACCGAAGTGGTGATCATATCCCCACTTCAACCATCCAAACACAGGAAGTGGTATCCGAAGTCCAGTTTTCAGCTTGAACCAAACACACTGAAGTGGATAGTTCCAGCTGAACTGTTCACTTCCACCGAAGTGCCACTTCCATACTTCTACCACTTCGACAATTCACTTCCGAACCAAACGGCCCTTAATGTAGGGTGGTGCTTGTTTCATGAAAAACTCAAAATTGAATTTTGAGATTCATACAAGATGAGGGCACATGTATATAACAGGATTAACTCTACACATGCATGTCCCTGATTTCTTTTAAATATGACACTTATCATCTATTTGTAAAAAAAAAAAAAAAAATCAATACGGGTCATAATTATTTTTTTTTCTCAATTTTATTTTAGCTCTATCCCTTTTATTCCTACTAAAATTAAGGATATCACTCAATTCATGTTTATCCGGCAACATTTAACTGCCAAATGTATTAATTTCTTGTACCAATCATAGTTTTTTATCTCTCTCCTCTTTTTCTTCAGGATCTACCAAAATCAAAACTCATGACTTCCTCCCTACCCAACACAAGTTTCTCTTATATTTGCAAGAACAGACTTTACAAAAATTAAAAACTAAAGAACAAAATAAAAACAAAACTTCCTTGTAAATAAATAGTACACAAAAAAAAAAAACAGGGAAAAAGTTATCCCCAATCTTAAAAACATAGGTTGATAAGTACAAGCATGGAAAACTACAGTGGCGAAATGGGTGTAGGAATATACGCTGTTTTGGCCGGCGGTTTTTGTGGGGGTTTAACTGTTCAGTCTTAAGACCATCTGGTGTGTGTGTGTGTGTAAGTGTGCCCTTGTTTTTTAATCTTTTCACATGTTTGTGGCTTTTTAGATATCTCTTCCTCTCACTTTCGCTCACTTTTCACCCCTTCCCTGTCACGTGATTATGCCCAAACTTTCTTGGAGCTCCCCTCTTCTTTATTCACTTTTAACAGGTATCATTTAACCCTCATTAGTTTTATTTTGTTTTCTAATATATATATATATATATATGCGAGGCCTGCCTCATGGGGGTTGAAGAGTTGTATTGCCTATCCCCACCCCATATAAGGATTGAAGTTTGAATTACTGTGCCATCGTTAATAACTTTTTGGTTTATTACTGATAATTTATCAAGTATTCAATAGTTAGTAGCTAATTCATGATAATCCTACTTTTTTTAAGAGTATTTTTGTTTTTCTTAGTTCTATTTTAGGGTGTGTTTGATTGGCAACATGGAAAATGGGTGGAAAAGAAAATTTTTCCATAGAAAATTTTTCCACGGAAAAATTTTTCATGGAAAACGAACAAATACACGTTTGATTGGCATTATTTTCTAGGCAGAAAATCAAAAAATTTTCCATGAAAAATTTTGATTTTGTTGTTTGATTGCTTGTATTTTCCATGGAAAATATAACATTTTCCATGGAAAAAACCACATTTGTTGTTTGATTGCATCAATTTTCCATGGAAAATGTCATATTTTCCATGAAAAATTTTCTTCAATGAAAATATTTTTACCTACCTAAAATGCTATTTAATCCCAATAAATCATTGTTTAAGATTTTGTAATAGATATTTTTTATGTACACAAGAATTCAATCTCAAAATTGATTCAAATTTTTTTCGAGTGTTTAACTATGATTAATTTATTACTGCATTTCATTTTTTTTAAATTATTAAATTGTTAAAAAAATATTTAAAAACCAATGATAATTATTTTTATACCATTTCTTAAACCATTTTTAATTATTTCTTGAAAATATAAACAAATTTAAGATGCAATATATATATAAATTTGACCGATATTTTCATACTAAAAAAAATATTTTTATTTTCTTATTCATGTTCCAAATGAAGTTTTGAACCATTGTTACAACTCTACACTTGCATATTTTTTTTCACAAAGATATTGTATGTTAAATAAAAACTCAAATTTAAAAATAAAAAGACTAAGCCTTGTACTTTTGGCTACCTAAAATGCTATTTAATATAAAATCAATAATTTTTATTAAGTGATTAATCAAAAAAATTATTCCTATTTTGAAAAGCCAATCATATTAGACCATTCAAACAACGTAATATATACCTAAAAACGTTGATTTAGTAAACAAGAAAGTTTTCAAAAAACCCCCTCTATTTTCCATGGAAAAGTTTTCCTAAGGTTGAGGTAGGAAAAATTTTCCCTTGTTTTGAGGGAAAATATGGTCACGTGACCACCTCCATGGAAAATTTAGGCAATCAAACATTTTTTTTTTGTGGAAAATGGCCAATGGAAAAATTTTCCATGAAAAATTTAGGCAATCAAACGCACCCTTAATGTTTCTTTTTTTCTATTTAATTTTGTCAATTTTCACCGTTAATAAATAATGTTTGTATTCGTAGTTTTTTTAATACATATGGTTTATCTATTTTTTCTACAAAAATTAATTATTTTATTCCTATGCAATTTTGTAAATTAAAAAAAAAGGTATTTATCTTTTTTCAGAATTATAACAAAAATAAAATCCTGTTTGAGAAAAGTACTACAGTATTTAATGGTATTTATTGAAAGAGTTGTAATTAATGAATCATCTGCTACCAAACAAATCCATTCCAATCCAGAAACACCCAAATGCATGTATTTTCAATATTGATATTAATAAAAAAGCATCATACCTCTCACATACGGTTGTTATAACCAATCCATAACATAGCATAGAAAGAAGATATGCATCAGTGTGAATAAATAAATAAGCAATGATTTTTTAAAAAAAAAGATAAATTACATTTTTATTAAAATAAAAAGACACAAACTAAAATAGAGGAGTATAATAATTGCCCTTAAAAAAAAAAATATATATATATATATATATATATATATATATATATATATATATATATATGACATGATTTGTCAGTGATAAATAATAATTGGTAAAGAATGATTGAAAGAAAGTAAAAAATAGAATGATTTATCCAAAATTAACTAAATATTTTTGTAGAGTCCAATATGAGGGACCAATCCACTCGGACTAGGAACGGATATAACAAAAAAAAAAAAAGCCGAGGCTTAGCTTGAAATCTATCATTTTTAATGTCATGCTCAATAAAACAAATAAGAAAAATTTTTAAAAATAATAAAATATGACGAAAAAAACCATATTGAATAAGAAATAATAATAATAGCCCCTAAACATTTAGGGTGGTCCCAAACTAACCGTCCCCCTTTCCCAAAACTGACCGTTTGGCCACGATGATGTCATCTCCCATGCCGTACACCCCCAATTAATATGAGAAAGCAAGCAAGCACCTTTGAAATTTGAAATCTTAGATCTAAGAGATTAAAAAAAACAATCATTAAAAAAACAGTCCTTGCAATCTCACCCGTCCAATGAACTTCTCCTAAGACATCACAAGCCACAATGTTGACAAGTGTATGAAATTTAAAAATAAATAAATATATAAATAAATCAACATAGGAGGAGGAGGAGGAGCCGAGGAGGAGGAGAAGGAGAAGGAGAGGAAGCTCGTGGTCACATCGTCATCCCAAGCTTTGTGTTTCAATTCCCAATGCAGAGATGATAACAACTTTCTGCTGTTCTGTGAAACAAAACAAGAGCTGAAGGTTGCTGCATTGGAGAATCAAGGTTAGGGAAAATGGTGGGGAGGAGGGAGTGGTACCACAAAGGTAGCACTGGTTGCATGAGTGGAATGCTCAGTTTCTTTGATTTCCACCAATTTCTATTCACCACAACAAATGAATCCTCCAAAAGTAATATGCCAAGCACTTCCCTAATTGATTCTTTGCCTGAAGTTCATTCCGGGTTGGAAGCTCCAAGAAATAGCTTGGAGGAGCTCAATGAGGAGGAGGAGGAGGAGGAGGAGTACTTTGATGTTCCGGTATGTTTCCTTTTTTGAAAAATTTCAAGAAATTATATATTTACTTATTTATATGTTTTTAGGTGGGAGTGAAGATCAATCAAGAACCAACGGCAGTGGTGACGACAAGAGAGAAAGTGGAGTTTTATTTGGAGGAAGAAAGGAAGAACGCGTCATCGTCATCGCAAGCGGTGACGCCGAGGACGCCGAGGACGCCGGGTGTTGTGGCTAGACTCATGGGGCTGGATTTGTTGCCGGAGAGATCATCTTCTTGTTATTGTTCATCACCGGTGATGCCGGTGATCACCAAAAGGATTAAGAAGAAGAAAGATAGTGATGTCAGTGCGCGTGAGTCGAACTCGCGCAAACCTCTTCGGAACTTGAACTGTAATGTCAATGGCTCTCGATCACTTCCAGATTCTCCGAGGACTTCGTCGGCGAGGAAATCTTTCGACGTAGAACCGAGGCTTTCGCTTCAGCTTAATAAAGAGAATGTGTTACACTGCAAGACACCGAGCAAAAGTGGTAATTATGCTCGTGAGATTGTTAAGCAAGTGAAGGAGAGCATAATGAACAATAGAAGAGATGCTACATTGGGGATTAATGCTAGTGATGAATTTATTGGCATCAAGTCAAGAAGAACAAGAACTTGTGAGACATCTAATAAATCAAGCAAGTCATCAACTTCTTCTTCTTCAATATTTTTTAATCACAATATAAAGTTTCACAAACCGCCGCGGCCACCACCACCTCCACCTCCTCGGCTAGACATAAAAAAGCCGAACATCAAGCCGAGGAAATTCGAAAAGAAAACCGGATACGAGCGCTTCACAACAAATGTCAAGAAGAAATCCAAGACAAGAGAAACACAAAGAGCGGCTCAAACCAAGGTAACACATTTTATTAATAATTTCTTTAATCCTTCTTCATTTATATATTGTAATTAGTTTTCATTTGATCAGGTGAATCAAGACTTTGAGTTGAAATACATAAGATCCGTGCTGGAGCATGCTGATTTATTATCTGGTTCATTGAAAAAGCGCTCAAATTCCAATCCAATAGATCCGGTACTGTTCCATCTCCTAGAGCTCAATCTCCCAACGGACCAACACTGCAGCGGACCATTCCGAAACAGGTGGAACCGGAAACTGCTTTTCCATCTCGTCGTGGAGATCGTCGGAGAACTTGCTCAACGGCGATCTTTCGCCTCCAAAACTACGGAGTCTCTTTTCGATCAAATTGCTAAACAAATAAATAGCTACCCGGGAGCTAACTGTCAAGTTCTCGGCGACATCGATGCGTTGATAGACGGGGACATGCAGGAGAGAAACATCCGGCGACTGTTAAAACACCCGGCGGTGGAGATGGAGATGGTGGAGATCATGGAGGAGCTTGAAGGAGACATAGTTGAAGAGCTCATAGGAGAGATGATGATGATGACGTAGGATGAGGTAAGCTCCGCCACTCGCCTGAGAATCTTGAGAGATTCTACGGCGTGGAAGAGGACGTGTGGCCAGTGAACCTAATTTTTATGTACATAAAAATGAAGGTGTTTTTTTTTTTGTGCTCCTTTTTTGTTTTAGTGTATATATACGTGCGTTGTGTGGTCATGCATGGTATGAGCTAGATTGTGTTGTTATTATTTTTTATTTTTATTTTTATTTTTTTAGTTTTTGAATATCAATTATTATTATTATTATTATTATTATTATTATTGTTATTTTTGTCCATGATTAGTCACAGGGGAAAAGGTTTTAGTTTGATTTGGTGATCTTGACTAATTTAGTTATGTATTTTTCTTTTTTTTTATCTTGATGGATCTATTTTTTTATATCTTGATATATGTGGTTAATTTAATTTTATCAAAAATAAAAGAGATGTCTTTTAAATATATCTAATTAATTGTTAGCTTTGACTATTTTTAAAACATAGTTTAAAATTCTCTTCTTTTTGTCAAATTAATTTCATTATTTTCTATATATATATATATATATATATGCTTTATTTTTAAAAATAAATTCAAAATAGTTCATTTTTGTTCATATAACCTTCAAAAGTTGTAAAAGAGGTTAATTAACCAAATCCTCAATTATACTTGAAAGAGTGTCAAATTCTCAACCTCTGCATTACCACTTCCCTATTGCAATTGTGGTGAATTGTTTTTCATTCTTAATTGTTTTTCACCCTATTGCAATAGTGGTGATTTGTTTTGCTTCTCATATTAGAAATCAGGAGTAACAAGTATTGAAAATTTTTTAATTTTTGATATATTATTTTAATATTTGTTAACTAGATCTTTAACCAAAAGTGGTGAGAAGACAGGTAAATAGGAGTTTCTGAAAGTAAGACAATTAGTTATAGTTTGTAAAATTGGGGAAATGAAAATGCCCCTTCATTTTCAAAGATAAGTACTTCAAACCTTTTAAATATCCACCACTTTCCTACTCTTCTGTCAGTTCAATAAAATAGGACCATATTAAATTTATTTATTTGATCTCATTAATTTTCATATTCTTTATTCAAATGGATCCAATATATCTATATGAATGACATTAATTAATATTATTCACCCCAAAAGTCTATAATACGATTCTAAACATTCATTGCTTATTAGTTTTCTTGGGATTCATGCTTTGATGTTACCAAGCAGGTTCTTACTGTTTAGGCTTAAGCTAAGTAATATTATAATGGTAATTATTGTACCAAAACTTAAAAGTCTAACATATTAGGTAATTAACTGTGACTTGCCAACTCTTTTTCTATTTTAAATATCTTACTGTAACAGCACTTAAACAAGCGTAACTTCATTGAATCTTCCTTATTGAAAAGGAAATTTATTTATTCACTTTTTTTAATATATATATATAATATGAACACAAAAATTAACTTCAAAACATAGATGCCAAATGACCTCAATTCATAATTTTATGTAATTATAAAAATTTGGAATAATTTCTATTTGAAGAACAGTTTCTCCCGTTCTATTTATATGTTCTCTTCTTGAAGATTTCATTGTTCCTTTTTATATCCACTTAAAAAATCTATGAAGTATTAAATAATATTTTTTTCAAATTTACTCATGTAATTTTTATACTTTATAATATTGTTTTAGAAAACGTAAAAAAGTATTTTGAGATATGGAACAAAAGCTATAATTACAATAGAAAGAAATTAATAGTATTTTGATGACTTTAAACAAGATGATTTTGGAAAGTTGATAAAATCTTTTTAATATAAATTTATTAACTATTTCTTAATCTGTGTGACTTGATTAAAGTGGTTATATAAAAAGGTTTAGAGAAAATGTGTAACAAGAAGAAAGAAATGAGACGATAAGTTCAAATATGTTTTTCAAGATTTTAGAATTTATAGAAAATTCATAAATTATATAACAAGTGAAATATTTCTAAGATTTAGAACAGATATATTAGTTTAAATTTGAATAGAGATTGATCTCTAAATATTAAATTTTAATTACTTCATTAATTTATGTTTTATGTGTTGAATTCGAAAGTTTTCAATTTCTAGTCATGAATATTTTTCATCAAATAGTTGATTATTATTGAATTGGCATGATAAATATATAATGGTCTATGACAACCCAAATGAAACAACTTTGAAAATTTAGACCAACTTAGTTATAAATTACATAATTTTGTTGGAAGGGTTTGTTTGGAAAAATTTTAAATTTAAAAAAATTAACTTTTCAATAAAATCAAATTAATTTATTTTAAATGTAGATAAATCATAGTTTAATAATAACAGAAAAAAAGTGATAAACAACAATGGATTTTTACTATAGTAGCATTGGTCACATTGTGATAAACGTGGTGTCAAATGTTAAGCATTTTGAGTTCAAGTCTAGTTAGATGCATGTGGTGGTGATGAATCTCTAGTGTCAGTATGGGTTTACAATCTAAAAACTTATTTAACTGGGTGAGGGTTCATGGCCTAAACGAAGAATTTTTAACATATACGTGTGCCTTGGCTAATGATGTTTATCACAAGTAAAATAAAATAAACCATTAAAAACAATAACTAGATGAAAAATTGTATATAAATAAATAAACAAAGTTAATTTATAAGTTTATGAAAACCATATATTGTTATCTCATTTGTGATCAAAGTTTTTATTAAACCAAAATTCAAATGTTTTCAAAACCCAAAACAGTCCAAACCAGCATTCTCCTTATGTACAAACAAAAAAAAGGTAATGCTAATTAATTTTTTAACATGGTGAAGAATGACACCAATCCATCAATCATCCATTCATAAGATAAAATAAAAAAAATAATAATAGAGATAAGTATCAAACAAGATGGAGTAGTGGACCAGTGGTAATACTAATAGTACAACATGAAAAACAGGAATAGGGATATAATAGTAGTATACACACATAGGAATAGCAAAATAAGGATAGCATAGTGTTTCTGAAACGCTTGACTAGTTGTCCCCCTATTCCCACTCCTTCAGTTAAGGATAAATGAATCATACGGTGAAAGAATGCTTATTATTACTCTCTCTGTGTTTTTGTCACCGCCCCATGACGTCATTGTTGCGAATCCCGAGGAGAATCACGACCCACCCTGGAATCTCTCTGGCAACGGCCCGCTCGGCTCTTTGCTTGCCTGCTATAGAAACACAAATGCTATTAGATTGGGATTGTTTTCTGAAATGTTTTTAAGAAAATAGGTTTTAATTTATAATTAATTAATTTATGGCTGGAAACCAATAATTAGTCTCCCAAACAATAAGTGAATATTAATTTATCTACGGAGTTAAAAGTTTTATTTACTTCTTGATACTACATGACAATGTGTGCTTTCTCATAATAGCCATAAAAATGTGTCAGTATTTTTATCGAACCTAAATTAATAATATCTCAAACACTATTGTTAAGGGGTGTGCTAAGCCTGAATTAATGTCTCAAATGCAATTATCAAAGAGTGTGCATGGGTGAGTTAATACCTCGAATGCGTCCTCTCCTCGCGTCTTCATTTCGGAGAGCATGTGAGTGGTGGTGTGAGACATCATTTGTGAGTTAATTCTTGCAATAAAAAAATTGATTCTTTAATACTCTGTACACTACACAAGAGTTTCATGTTAGGTGACGTTTGATTGAATGTAATTTTAAATGCAGTGGATTTGTAATTACAACGTAATTGGAAGTACTTGGATTTTAAAATTCAGTAAAATCAAATCTAGTGTTTGGTTAGATGTATCTAAAAATACTGTATTATAAGGTTTAATATTATTTTAATAATTTTAAGTGCATATTAATTACTTTAACTAATTAAATTTAAATTTATTAGTAAATTTATTAAAATTTAATTATATTTTAAAATTTTGAATTTAATTACTAATCTCACAAAAAGTGCATTTCTAAGATTTTCATCTAATTTTAACAAGTTATTTAATATTTTTAATTCTTAAATAAATTATTAAATTTGTTATTAAAATTTATAAGTTTTCTACTATTAATAAATATTCAATAATATTTGTTTTTTTTAGTTGGTTACATATATGTCACATGTGAAAGAGCAAAAAGATAAGGGATTTGGTTTTATTTGGTCATAAAACGAAATCCCTTATTGGATGTAATTCGAGTTACATGAGCTTTTAAAATCCTGTAAAACAAACACTGGATTTTCAAAAATCTAGTAACTCAAGTTACATGTAATTTCAAAACCCTTCAAACAAACACTACCTTGGTATCAGTAACCACTTGAATCAAGGTAGTGTTTGAATTGATGTTATCAATCCCCTAGAAAGGGAATAAGCATATAATTTGAGATAATCATCTGTTTAGATGAGCACTCAAATGGGAATGAAATTCCAAATGGGTGGATCATGGGCTAGATTCCATTATTCCCAAATTTGGGGCTAATGGGAGGAATAGAATGTAACTAGAGATGGTAATAGGTGGGGTTTGGGTAGACCCATTCCCATACTCTCTAGATAACAACTTTAATATCCATCGTTATAACCATTGGGTACCCACATCCCCATACCTGTTCTCATATCCGCACTTTAATAATCCAAAATATAATTTCTTTTAACATATTTTTCTTATGAACTAAGATAATATAAATACTATCATAACATAAAAAACATTAATTAAAAATATATCGAACAAGGTACAAAGTTATAATCAGAAATATTGACCTAAATTACTAGAGTCAAACATAATAAACTAAGGTACCAAATTAAAACATAATGTAGTATTTTCATAAAATAGTAAAATATTAAAACAAACTTCCAACACAATTAATTTATTGAGTTGCAAGTCTCGTGCTAGCACTCTCTAAGGTCTGCCAAAAATAATACGGTAACTCTAATTAGTTATATATTGTAACGTCAAATTAACACAAATAATCAAGTCATTTTTACCTCATCATCAGAATTGGATTCTCCCAAATTTTTCGGCCATTATCTTTCATGTCCAAATATTGGCACCAACAAAAATTATTACATAACGAATAAATTAAGAATTAAGCTATCCAATTACACACACACACATATATATAATATGCAGGTAAAGGGGTATATAGTCCCATACCCATACCTATACAATTTTTGTAGGTATCTACCTATACACAAACTCAAACATGTGAAATGGCTATTTACTCTACACATCATAGGTATTTGTTACAGGTACCCACTGTGTTTGAGTCTAATTACTATCCCTAAAAGTAATTGACGGATTTACCGTGTCTTCACACAATTGCTCCCCTAATCGAGCTCTTTGAAGAAGTCGTCACTACTATCGAACACAGTAATTTTCACCGTCAATTTGCAAACAACTGGAGGAAGAGTTAAACTAGTGACAGCGGTGGCAATAGACCTATTGATTTGCAGTGCAACAGTTGTCATCGTTGGAGATTTAGAAAAGTAGATTTAAGCTTTGGAGTGGAGTTAATTGTATTTTGTTTAATCTCTTTCTCCTCCTCCTTCTTCTTGTTCATCTTCTTTTGATTTATTATTGATTTGTTTTTTGCCATTTTTACTATTTCTTATGTTTGAAAGAACATTAGATGTTTGGTGAATTTTTTTGGTTTGCTCATGATATTATTTGGATGATTAATTTATTTAAATCTTGGCATCAATGTATTCACACTATTATTTGCATTATTCAAGTGGTTTACTCCCTTGATATCTTATTTTACGATATGATGATTAGATAAGAATATGATTTTTATAGTGTTGATTAGGTTTTCAACCTGGATTAGATAATAATTTGTTATGAGAGAATTCATGGCATATGTTTACTTAATGATGGCTGAAGATGCTTTCTTGGTGACACCTCATATTGATCAACAACGAATATATCTTATCATTATTGTTTGATTAGATAATTCATGGCTAAAGCTATGGTTGAAGTCAAATAATGAGATTGCGTTAGGCTGATTGAAGACCTTTCCTGATTCTGTTGATGTTGAAGTTCAAGAGCTGGAGAGTTGCTGAATTGAGGTCAGGTACTTTAGTTGAAGGTTTGGAGGAAGTATTTGAAGAATGAAATCAATAGCTGAGATTGTATTATCTTAGATTGTGTTTAAGTTTGAGGCATTGTATGTTGGTTAGATTGAGTCAGTTTGTGTTAAGTTAGTCTTATATATAAGGTTGTGTCAAATCATATTTTTGGGTCTAGTTATGTTTGTAATGATATAAACATGTAAATCTTTTAACTAATCATGAACTGAATGTGAGTGTCGAGCTTAAGCTGCTCTGTTTTTTTCCCAGTTTTCTTTAGAATCTTCAACCATTTCCCTTACTATCCATCGTTTTCTTAGTGTTCTGGGATAGAAGGTGGTATTAGAGCTAGTTAGAGAAGGTTTCAAGCAAGGAGAAGAAGCTTGAAGTGAACATCATGGCCTCTACATCAACCCAAGAAGTTTCAGTCTCTACATTACCTCTTTTCAAGAGAGATCATCATGATAGATGGTGTGTGAAGATGAAGACCCTATTTAGGTCTCAAAATCTGTGAAAAATTGTGGAGAAAGGTGTTCCTACAACTAATTTAAAGGCTAAAAAACTTGAGAATGAGAAGGAAGATGCTAAAGCCTTGTATTTGTATCAACAAGTAGTTGATGAGCCAATCTTTGTCAGGATTGTTAGTCTTTCAACAACTAAGGAAGCTTGGGAACATCTAGAGAAGGAGTACTATCTGATGAGTGCAATCTACATATATATTTTTTCCATTTTATACCCACTAGTTCTTTGTCCTCATGTCATCATTTTCCTAGTTCAGTGCTTTTTGAGATATTTTCAGTTTATTGTGCAGTTATTTAGGTCCCGGAGCAATAACAAGCATGTTCGAAGAAGATCTATAGCCAAAGGGCCTAAAAAGGAATTTCGTCAAGGTAAGTACGGCCGTGCTCTCGAGCCGTGCATATTACAGAAAAGTTCAGGAATCAGAAGCACGGTCTCAGTCCTCAGAGCACGGTCATGCAGATGGCAACACAGCCAAAGCATGGGCATGTTCCACCCCGTGCAATTCACAACTTAGCGAAAATCAAGAATTTCCAATTGCTCGCAAACTGCACGGCCTAAGCACGACCATGCTCACATCGAGAACTTGTTAAAAAACACTGAATGTTAGGGTTGAGGGGACTTTTGTTGGAGAGGAGCGGCTAGAGGCCAAGGTGGAAGTTTGTACAGACATCATCATCATCAGGAGAGGATTGAAGCGCGAATTGTAGGCCAATTGGAGGGGGAAATCCTAGTGACATCAAAACCTCAGATTTCAACAATGATGCAAGCAAATAGGGAATCTTTGATTTCTATTGCATTTGTTTCCTCAGTTATCTTCTTGTTGATTGAACCTATGAGGGGCTAAACCCTTTTGGGTGCCCCGAGTTAGGAACTTGTGTGTTGGGTGAACTTGGATTCAATTATTGCAGCATTTATGGAGGTCTTTATTTCACCTTGTTAGATCTTTGGTTGATTGCTTAATTGTTGGTTGTTCAGTGGTTTGAATGCTTTGAGATGCATGATTTTCACTTAGCTCGTATATCTTGATGATTGATACGAGGAGATAGGAATCTGCTCATATCTTCAACCCCACTACACGTATCTTTCATATAGCACAACAAGACTCTAGAACATAGGTTTATTGAGACATTCCTGATAAACCCTGCTAGACTCTAAGTTTGAACCTCACCAAGGGACTAACCCGGGGCCCTACCCCAAAATTGAGCAACCCAGGATCATTTTCCCTTGTGATCCTTCTTTTCCCTTCTCTTTCCTGCCTAGGCCTTAGTCCCCTTAATCTCACTTTTAATTGACTAGATATTAAGCAGCGAGAGAGTATTAGGAGATATATTAGTCCTTGTAGATTCAACTACCCGATCCTCTGGGTACATTGTACTACTTATATGACCCGTGCACTTGCGGATACACAAGGGGTGTATCAAGTTTTTGGCGCCGTTGCTGGGGACTGGCAACTTCTGAGAAATCTCACAGTCTTAGTAATCTAGTTGTTTATTTTCTTTGTTCCTCTTATTTTTATCTTTCCTCCACTGTTCGTCTTTTGTTTGTTTTAATTGGTTGTTTGCATTAGGCTTTGTATCTTCGTGTTGATCTTAATCTGTGCTAGTGACTGTGCGTCGTGTGCGCACTTCTGGCTATTATCAGTTATCATCTCTTTTTCTTTCTTTTGCACAGGAATTAGTGTATGACCCGGGGGAGTTCATCCCAATAAGGTAGCCCTGATCCCGATATCGAATGTATATTTCATAGGAGATTGAGGCAGGAGGTGATTTTATTGAGATGGAGGATTTACTATCTTCACTGAAAACCTCACAATGTCTCTCATTTGGAACAGAAGTGAGTGACCGTCACATAGAAACGCAGTTGATAGAATTACTCTCCACCTTTACAAGGGAAGTCGGTACTAGCATAACACGGGAAGACAAGGACAGTATAGCGAGAAATCTCAGGTGTGGTCGAGTGATCAGTTTATAAAATAAGGGGCTATGTTTGGTGAGCAAGGTGGACAGCAGTACAGAGAGGAAGTCATGGCAGTAGGTTCGTGCATGAGTCGAGATGATGGTCCAGAGGTAGTTGATTTTTTGCGTAAGGAATTAATAACAAAATAGGGTGTTTCAGAGATTTTAGCCGATTTGAGCTTTGGAGAGGAAGCAGTGCGTATCACAAATTCAGAACCCGAGGGGGAAGTGACCTTCCTGCCACAGGAAAACAAAACCATGGAGCCTGAGCTAAAAAAAATTACCTGATCACTTGGAGTACGCCTTTTTAGGTGAAAACAAACAATTCCCAGTGATAATTTCAGCAACACTAGAAGCTGATCAGAAGGAAAGGTTACTCCAAGTACTTACAATTCACAAAAGAGCTATCACTTGGATAATTTTAGACATTCGTGGAATAAGTCCATCATTTTGTACACAAAATATCAGTTTGGAGGATGAAATCAAACCAAGGGTACAACCTCAAAGACGGCTAAATCCGAACATCCAAGAAGTGGTCAAGATAGAGGTTAAGAAACTTCTGGATGTAAGGGTGATCTATCCTATATCGGATAGCCTGTGGGTTAGTCTTGTGCAAGTAGTTTCGAAAAAGAGAGGTATGACAATGGTCCAGAATGACAAGAACGAAAAAATACCTGCTCGCACTATCACTAGGTGGAGGGTTTGCATTGACTATAAAAATTGAATGACACAACTAGAAAGGATCATTTTCCTCTGCCATTCATAGATTAAATGTTAGAGAGATTAGCAGGGTATACGTATTACTGTTTTTAGGATGGGATGTCGGGCTACCTACAGATTCAGATAGCACCCGAAGATCAAGAGAAGACCACCTTTACACGCCCCTACGGCACTTTTGCCTATCGTCGCATGCCCTTTAGACTTTGTAATGCCCCAACAACGTTCCAATGTTGCATGATGTCTATTTTTGACGAGTTCATCAAAGGCATCATAGAGGTTTTCATGGATGACTTTTCGGTGTTCGGAGATTCATTTGACGGCTGTTTGAAAAACTTGAAGAAGGTACTCGCTCGGTGTGAGGAAACAAATCTTGTACTCAGTTGGGAGAAATGTCACTTCATGGTTCATGAAGGGATAGTTTTGGGGAACAAGATCTCGAAATCTGGGATTGAAGTCAATAAGGAGAAAATTTCAACAATTGAAAAGCTACCTACCCCAACTACAGAGAAAGACGTTAGAAGATTCTTGGGACATGTGGGTTTTCATCGGTGGTTTATTCAATATTTTTTGAAGATATCAGCACCGATGACCAAACTTCTGGAGAAGGTCACTCCCTTCAATTTTGATGCCAACTGTCGGGCCTCTTTTGAATTGCTAAGACAAAAGCGGGTTGAATCCCCCATTCTGCAATCACCACGGTGGGATCGACCTTTTGAATTGATGTGCGATGCCAGCGATCGAGCGGTGGGAGTAGTGTTCGGCCAGAGGTATGACAAACAGTTTCACCCCATCTATTATGCAAGCAAAATGTTGACTCCAGCGCAAGAGAATTATACCACCACCGAAAAGGAACTCTTGGCTATTGTCTATGCTTTTGATAAATTCAGACGATATTTGGTCCTCTCGAAGGTGATAGTGTTTACAGATCATGCAGCCTTACGCTATTTGGATGACCAAATTTGACGCCAAACCTTGGCTGATAAGGTGGGTCCTTTTGCAAAAGTTCGATGTAGAAATAAGGGATAAATGGGGTGCTGAAAATGTAGTAGCTTGTCTTGTCTTGATAACACAACTGATGGTCTGGAGTGGTCGGGGGACATGAATGACTCTTTCCTTGAGGAACACTTGTATTTTATGCAATTGCAAGAGTGTCGAGAAGTGTTTGTACCATGGTTCGCTGATATCGCAAATTATCTAGCAGGGGGAGGGTGATCCCCGCAAACCTCTCGTATCAACAAAGAATCTGACGTTAAACACTATTTGGACTTCTGCCCCACTTCAGAGTGTTTGTTTCCCTGAAAATGGGCCAAAGTTGCTGAAGTGATGACTTCAGCCCCCCCTCACTTCAGTGCTAGACTTCAGGATGAAAACCCCTGAAGCACACACATTAGTGTTTCACTTCAGCACATGTTTTCGCCATGTGACCGCTACGCTCACCCTTCCGGAAAAGCCCGACTTTCATCTCCACCCCTCTAGGGCTCCAGTCTCCAACTCTCTTGTCCCCTCACTGGTTCGGCAGTCTCTTGGAGCCGCTTTCCCAACCGTCGTTCGAAATCGTCAACGGAAAGCACCGCCATTGATGCTTCGACCGGTCTGATCGTTGTTTTCCCCGAACTCTTTTGTGCGTCTAATTTACCTATGACTTTGTTGATCTATTGAAATTTTCCTTTGATTTTAAGTTATTTAATTTCGTTCTCTTTGATTCCTTTTTTTTTTTTGCAGATCTGTTCCTTTAATCGTTTAGATCGTGTGGTTCGTCCTGACTTTGTTTTTATTCTCTGTGAGTTTCTTGCTTGTCGTTGTAATTGTTCTTTGATACTAATATATTCACTTTTATTTTGTTTTGTTTGTTTTTTTTTTCTTTTGAAGCTCCGCCTTTTGATCACTTAGATCTTGTGCTCCGTTAACCCCTTCTCTGTGAGTTTCTTGATCTGATCTAGTTGTTCTTTGATTCTAATGTATTTCAATTTTCTTATATCTCGTTATTTTTCTGTTTTTCTGATTTGATCCTCTGACCTCTTAGATCTTGTGCTCCGTTATCCCCTTCTCTGTGAGTTTCATGATATGTTGTATTTTCTTTTTGATCCTAATGTATTTCATTCATTTTCTTCTATTTTGGCTTTTCTTTTGGGTTTTTCAGATCTGTTTATCTGATCGGCTTTTAGGTTTTGTGGTTCTGTTATTAGGTTTTCAGATCTGTTTATCTGTGAATTTTCCTCTCCCATTACACATCTTGGCTTCCTCGGAATCTTTGCATTGCTTGTAAAGATTGATTAGTTTTTTTTTTGGAGCTTTGGTCTGTCTTCGATCATAGTTTTTGATGTCACTTTTCAGTTAAATTGGTTTATGGATTACATGAGAAACTTGTTTCCTTTCTTACACCCCCCTTGCTATCTTCTTGTTTTGTTTTTATAATTCCATGGCAAAATTGAATATAGATCAGCACATGCAGTAGCCTTACTCTTGGTTGTTTGTTTATTTGTTTTATTTGCTTGATTTTTTAACTTGTTTTAAATTCTCTGCTGGAAGGAATATGATGGATTAGTCAATTAGAGGACATTCTCTGTTCACTTTCTGGTTTTCTCTTTGTATTTCCTTTCTATTTCCCCTTTATTTTCTTCTGGTTTCATTCACATGTGTAAGAGTTTTGTGCTCATAGCCCTTCATCCTTATGAGCCCATTACCATGTATGTTTTCCTTGTTCGGATCATGACTTATGTGTTCTTTTCGCCATTTAATTGCTTTGTAATTTGCATGTGAGAATGTTTGATTCTTATATTTCCTGCTATCTCCTTGATGCCTTTCGTTATTTTTTCTCAAAACATCGGTAGAGCAGCTCATGCACTAACCTTATACATGTGGGTATTTTATAGCCCTCACTCTTACATTTCGTTTTCTTCGCATAAAAGACTAGCATCCATAGGACAGTAAAAGAATTAACTAGAACATTGGATGTATTGGTTTATGGATTACATGAGTAACTGTTTGCTTTCTTACACCCTCTTGCTATCTTCTTGATTTGTTTTTATAATTCCATGCCAAAATTGAATATAGGTCATGACATGCAGTAGCCTTACTCTTTGTTATTTGTTTATTTGTTTTGTTTGCTTGATTTTTTAACTTGTTTTAAATTCTCTGCTGGTTGTTTGTTTATAATTCTCTGCTTGGATGTATTGGTTTATGGATTACATGAGAAACTAGATTCATTTCCATGCACTTTTTTCTTGTTCTGCACTCACTTTGATCCAAGTAACGCATTTCTGCAGCTCTTGATATCGATGTCCTGTGCAAATCCTTGTGGTCTGCTATGCATGACATTCTGTGTTTGCGATATAATTTCTGTTATGCATGCCATTCTATGATCGTAATTGTGCTGTATTTCCAGAATTGGTTTGGGCGATGATGATTGCGTGTCGCACTGTCCCAACGCTTGCCCAATCATCTCTAAATCTAGCGTTTTCTCGACACCCTACCACTGGAGACTGCCCAATGGTATGGTAGCCTGGCTGCCCGGTAGCATCGTGCATACAAATAGGTCTCCCCCCCCTCCAAAAAAAAAAAAACCCAACTCCAGCGGTAGTACGCTCGAGAATAAAATAATCTTATGCGATATGTATGTCCGTATGTGAAGGGTAACTGCTGCAGTCTTATTGTGTGTTTCGTGATAGGGCTACCAATTTTGCGACACGTATGACAAATAAAACGCTGCTTCTGAGCCCAAATAAAGTTTTGACATAAAACATTTTCTCCAATCCACGTTTCTTAATCCTTAATTGTTGTTCGTAATGCATGATTTTCAGTATTTCTAGACCCTGTATAAATCTATGCTGCATTCCATACTTGCAAAATCTTGACAATATTCATGCAGTGTGTATGTATACCCATGTTGATATGATATTTGACATATATGAACTTCTTTTGTTGCGTAAATTTGCTGAAATCAAGTTACCTTTTTTCCCTGCACAAAATGCATAATAAATAGGCCAATGGACTCGTCCGTAACGGAGTCGATTTCATTGCCTTTGGTGGTGGCGTTCACGACCATGGTTGTCGTTATCGCGGTCTTGCTCGAGTATGAAGATGAGAACAGGCCCACTAGGTATAGGGAGCCGTCAATGTTCCGAGACTTGACTCGCAAAAAGCACATGGAGCGTATTTTGCAAAGTGGGGCAGATTACTGTATCAGTTACCTCAGGATGGACGGTGGCCCATTTCTACACCTGGCGTCGATTATGTGGGGCAAGCACCTCCTTGTAGACACCAGGCATACGTCGATAGAGGAGTAGCTTGCAATGTTCCTGCACGTGGTAGCACAACACCAAAAATCGTACAATGCGAGTGGAATTTCTCCGCTCTGGTGAGACAATAAGTCGTTATTTCAATATGGTGCTACGGGCGTTGTGTTCAGTCCGTGACGACTTTGTCCACCCGCCCAGCACCACATGCCACCCAGACATTGAGAATAGTCGACATTGGTACCCTTATTTCAAAGTAAGAACGCCTATATGTAGCTGGAATGTTTTTCATTACGCAAATATTAATGACGACTGACATAGTGGTATCATGTAGGACTACGTAGGCTTGTTGGATGGGACACACATTGCTGTCTCGGTGCCTTCACAAGACATGCCACGCTTCCGCGGTCGTAAAGGACTTACCCAAAATGTTCTCGCGGTGGTCAACCCAGACTTGAAATTCACATATGAATTGGCCGGTTGGGAAGGATCGGCAAATGATTTCACAGTACTTAGGGATGCGATATCACGGCCACCTCCTGAGGGTCTTAAAATATTAGAAGGTTTGAGTTACACTCCTTGTTGATTCCTAATAAGCTAGATTGTTCATAAACTAACATATGATTTCACCATGTAGGGAAGTATTACCTTGTCGACGCTGGGTACACGACAATGGCTGGTTTCATAGCACCTTATCGAGGTGTTAGATACCATCTAAAGGAACATAGTGGTAGACCGCCTACAAACCACAAGGAACTTTTCAATCTTAGGCATTCTTTGTTGCGGTCATGGGTGGAGCGCATTCGCTATTTTGAAGAACCGGTTCAAAATCCTTACATCCCATCCTTTTTTCCCATTTAGGACGCAGGTGAGATTAGTACTTGTATGTTGTATTGTCCATAACTACATCACAGGGGTTGACCTGAACGACCAAATTTTGAACGATGCTACGGCACAACCTGAGGACTTACCCACATTATCACAAAGCCGGTCCCAGCGAGAACAACGGCGGGAGAACCAAGAATGGGCGGATATCAGGGAAGCCATAGAGAACGACATGTGGAGTAATTACATGGCGAACGCGTGATTCGAAGTGGCAATATATGATTTATAAGTTGTCTTACTTTGTCATCTCTTATGATCGTGCCTGTATCATTTACTTCTCACAAACTATGTCTTAAAAACAATCTCTTTGTATTTTTTTATTTTCTTTTGGCATCGCTCTAAATTGGTTATGTGTAATCACTCGCAGCATTTGTTAATGATATGTGTTAGCTAATTGATGATTGGACCGGGATGTTTGTTTGCATTCCAGGTCGCGGGATGTATCGGAAAAATTAAAACTTCAATTAATTTCAGTCAATGTAAATTTCATGCAACGTGTTATTTAAGTTACTTAACGCAGCACGATACGAAATCTAACTTATTCGGTGGTTGTTTGTTGAAGACCTTGACATGGAAGGCCCTAGCAACGCCAGTGACGATGCACATGGGAAGGGTGTGGCACCGAAGGTTAGCGCAAACAAACGAGGAACACCATACAAACGATGGAAGAATGAGTACGAAGCATTCCTCATTCCGTTGCTTGTCAAACAAGCTAAGAAGGGTCCGACAAGTCATTCAAGAGGGCAGCGTTCGTATTTGCTGCCGTGTCCGTCAACAACCAGTTTGGGACTGATTTCACCCCCGAGAATGTTGAGAATCACTACCGTACATTGAAGGCCCGCTTCGTCGAGATTAAGAAGGTCCGTGAACTCAGCGGCGCAGGATGGGACGATGACACGAAGACGATCACCTTGGACCCATTAGTGGCGCTAGCGTACATTCAGGTTTGAATCAGCACTTTCTTAACTCAGTATTTACGTAAGTACTTGTGCATAAATACTGCTTTATACAGGCACATCCTGGAGCGCGTCCGTTCATCAATAGACCCATCGAGCACTACGAAGGGTTGAGGATTATATGCGGCGAGGATAATGCAACGGGCCAGTACGCAACGTCACTGTTCTCTGCTTTGGGGGAGAAGTCGGACAATGATGATGACGTTGACATGGTTGAATCCATCCCAACAGAACAACAGAGTGAGGAAGATGGTGACGCTGATTCCGTTCCACATGTTGCCAGTAGTCGGGCGACATCGTCCACACCTACACAACGACACGCAGGTAAGGGCAGCCGGAATGGAGTGGCTATCAGTGAACTTGTCGATGCCGTACAAGGAATGAAATGGCTGCTGCAATTAGAACGACAACTTGTCACTGGACGGAGATCCTGTACACGAAAGTCATGGAGTTGGAAGGTTTCAACGAGCATGTGATGTCGAGGAAGACCGAGTTTCGAACAATCTGGGTGCGAAGGTTCATTGGTGAGGGGACCTAAAGATTGATCATTGCCCCGCTCGGCCTGAAACAGCTTAATCAACAGACTTTGTTCTTCTACATGTTTCTCTTTGTTATATGTATTTCCTTCTTATGTATGTTGTGTGTGTGTGCAGTAGTGGCATGCATGCATTTGGACGGTGCGCTAGCATTCGCGGATTCATGCCGGTCACTTATGTGGGACGCACGATTCATCTGTGCGATGGACCGGATTATGATGTGCAAATGTGTTATTTGTGGTTTGCTTTTGTTGTTGATGTTTTTAAATTGCAGGTTATGATGTATCGAATGCAGTTGAACATGTCGTACTTTTGGTACTAGGAATCTAGTACCAAACGGCACCTTAAATTGAATGCCGGTGAGCATGTCGTACTTTCTGTACTAGGAAATGGTTGGAAGGTGAAAACCTACATGAACAAAGAGGGAGCAAATTGCAATAATCTTCATTTTCGAACTCCCTCTCTCCAATGGTGTGTGTTCAGTTTATTGCAGTATTCTTGAAAACCCTGAAGGACTTTCAAGATATAGGTATGTGAACTGAAAGTTATACACTTTGTGTACTCCTTGAGGTGCAATAAATTAATCATTGGTTTTATTATGTTAGTGAACTGCATTTTATTAATGTGAACAGGTATCCTATACTTTGCATTAGGGTGCTTCATCCTGGTATTGCTATACGTGCTCAAAAGCAATTTAGAGCTTGCAAATCTGCATATTACAGTGATCTTAGTCGATATCATAATGGGTAAGAGATTAATATTCTGTTTGTTGTTGTTTTTAAATCATAACTTTGATGCAGTTACTTGATTTTTTGTTTGCAATGGCAGCATGATTGAACTGGTAAGAAAGTGGGGGATGTTTGGCCAAGTTGTGAGGACCCGGAAAAGGCATGGAGGTTTCTTCTACCATTCCTGGTCCACTTGTTCATGTTCTAATATGTTTACTTGCATTTCATTTCACATTAATGACCAAGTTAATCTTACTTGAAGAAGATATGGGTAGTTGCACCTATTAGTTGGTAATGATAATTACATATAATGCGAATGAGATGGGAAACATTAATGATAATTACATTTTATTAACTTCGCTTCATTGTTAATGATAATGACCAAGAGCTGAGTTATCCTAATATAATCTGTATGATAAGCAATCAACTTTTCTTGAGATGATTTTCTCTCTGTGAATCATTGTTTTATTTATCGTGCAGGCTATGTACCAAGCATTTTGAATACCAAGTTACTTGATGAGGTTATAAAGGTTGGCATGCTTACGTGTTATTTTTATTCTTATATAAATTCTAAATACTGCAGAAATAGTTGAAGGCTGTCTCTGATATTATACATCTTTGATGCCCTTTTAATTTCTCATAGAGCTTCATTGTTTTGGAAGCTTCATTACGGGCTCTCTACCTGTTAAATTTGATGCACGCGTTCATGGTTTTACTTTAAACAATGTTTGTGCTAATATTTATTAATGTTAAGCATGTTGGGATTTAAATATGAGATAGTAAGTTGTATGATGTAAAATATTTTAGTAAGATTTATGTTGATTCTGAGTGCTCATGCTCATGGTTGTCATTGAATTCTTCAACTATCTTTTACATAGCTTTTCAACACATCTATTTACATATAAACAAACCTGTTTAATTTCTCCTTTCTTTTGATGAAACATATACGAGGCATTTTCATGTAGAGATGGCTTAGATCCCTCAACCTCTAAATTAGTGCTTATTCTACTGGGTTCCAGAGAGTTTATGAACATATCCATTCATCTTCTTAGCTTGTTATGTTTTTGACTTCCAGGTAGGTATTTCTTCAGGGGCTGCGGCAGCTGCTGCCATTCATATGGCTAAAAGGCCTGAAAATGTAGGAAAACTGATTGCGGTGAAATAACATTTTCTCCCATTCTCCAAAAAAATTTCTACTAAGCCGAGACTCATACATTTGTGTTTATATTCATGACTCGAGGATGCATACAAATTCATATATGTTTTCTTGGTGGTTATGATAGGTGAAATTCCCAATCTTTGGTGAAAGATGCATGTCAACTGTTCTTTTCAATTCCAGACACGAGGAAGTTCAAAAACTACGAAAGAGATGATACGAAGGCCCCGGAGTAGCTGGTAGTTTTCCTCATTAACTCTTGTTAGATTCATTTAAGCTTCAAAACTTGAAGCCAAGCTTGAAATTTTTAACCGAAGAGGTTGATGGTGATGTGTGATGCTGGTTCAAATTGATGTATGAGTGTTGTTTATGTATGAGTGTTGTATGCCTCAATTTAAGAGAGGGTTGTATGTCGAGAGAGTGTTTTTTGCGTGCATCTTGGCTTTCTTTCTGTTTTAGTTGTTAGTTTGTATCTTTGCCCTTTGAGCAATTCTTTGATTTTTTTTTTCAATGTAAAGGAATTCGAGGGGTTCAAATTGAAGAGATTTGTGTTTATCTTATTAATTGATCAAACAGGTTTGGAAAACCATGTTTAAGTAGATGGTGATCATGATAACACTCCTTGTCCAATTGTTGTTTAATTTGTGCTTTGCTTGTTTGGGGCTTGCAAATATGGAGACATTGGTTGTGAATGTGTTTCTTAATTGCTCAAATAGGGTTGAAGACATATGTTGGAAGGTTTGGTTGTTGTAAGACAACTTGCATGTCCTATCTTCATCCATAAGAACGTACAAAAAATTTGTAAAGTTAAAATAAAGTAAGACAAAATAACATCTCAAAGATAAAATAAAATTGAAACGGAATTAGGTAAATCACTTAGGTAACTGTCATAATTTATTAGCATGGTAATAAATTAAAATTGGATGTGCAATATTTTCCTATAAGTAATAAATTATTTATTACCATGGTAATAGATTAGTTAAACCGTTGAGGTAAATCTCATAATTTATTAGGATGGTAGTAAATTAATTAAAGCACTTAAGTAAATATCATAATTTATTAGCATCATAATAAATTAAGATTGGATGTGCAATATTTTTCTTTAATAATAAATTATTTATTACACTGATAATAAATTAATTAAATCACTTAGGTAGATCGCATAATTTATTAAGATGGTAATAAATTAATATTAGATGTGCAACATTTTCGTACAAAGAATAAACTATTTATTACCATAGTAACGGATTAATTAAACCATTTAGGTAAGTCTCATAATTTATTAGGATGATAGTAAATTAATTAAAGCACTTAAGAATTTATCATAATTTATTAGCATCATAATAAATTAAGATTGGATGTCCAATATTTTTCTTTAAATAATAAATTATTTATTACAACGGTAGTAAATTAATTAAATCACAAATAGAAATATCATAATGTAATTAACATATAAACAACAAAAAGGTATAAGGGGGTAACTTTACCCCCTCACCGAAGTGGTGATTATATCCCCACTTCGGTGTTACCAAACACCAAAAAGTGACTGAAGTGGGATTTTCCATATACCTACTTCAACCATCCAAACACAGGAGGTGGTCTCGGAAGTCCAGTTTTCAGCTTCAACTAAACACACAGAAGTGGACACTTCCAGCTGAACTGCTCACTTCCACCGAAGTGCCACTTCCAGACTTCCACCACTTCGGCAATACACAAAGAATGTGTAGGGAGATTACATGATAAACGATTAAAGAGAGAAACATTTCAATGTCAGAGATCAAGTTTTGTTATTAAACTCCAGATTGAAGTTATTTCCTGGAAAGCTTAAATTGCGCTGGTCAGGTCCATACCGAGTTACTCAAGTTTATCCGTATGGTGTTGTCGAAATCTCCCACCCGAACAACGATACTTTCAAAGTTAATGGTCATCGTTTGAAGCATTATATTTGCGCGGAGGAATCGTCAATTGAAGATGGTTCTCACTATTGGTACCTCGCTCGACCCCCATGAGGTAATAGCAGGTATGTCAGGCTCGGGACATTAAACAAGCGCTATTGGGAGGCAACCCACAATGGTTAGTTTGGTATATTCCTTCTTTCCTGCTTTCAGTCTTCTCTTTTTGTTTTTATTCTGTTACTTTCTGGCTTAAGCATTGGGGGAGCACGCCCGTGTTCAACGCCGTGCATTTTGCAAGATTTTGGGATTCATGCATCGCGTCACTAGCACGACCATGTTTCTTTGCAAGAACGGCCGTGTTCTCCTTTTCAGAGTTTGAGTTTCAATAATCGGCTGAAATTTGTGCGAGCCCTACTTCAGCCAGAGCCGCCGCCTCTCCCGCTTCAGCTCCCACCATACCAAAGAAGCGCGTCGCCACGGGGTCCTCCTCCAAACGACCCCGATCGCCATCTACTGTTGAGCAAGCACTGTCATCTCCTCCCTTTCAATCGATGAACCACCGTCGGTGATATCAATGGTTCCTACATGAAGCATTTGGGAACTTCCGGACCATTAATTGGCATGCACTGCAAGTGTCGGGGTTAGCCGATGATGTTAACCACGTGCTCCATATGGGATCTTAGTATAAGCTGTTCACCATTGCAGAACCGGCATATCGTGAATTAGCTGCATAATTTTTAGCTACTTTTGAGAAGAAACACGGTCAAGTCGTTTGGGATAATCCTAAAGCACTGCAGTTTCAGTTGATGGGGACATGCTACGTTATGAGTTATACCGAGTTCGTCGAACGTATGGGATTCTATAATGAGGCGTTCACTCAATCTCATGCCTACCGCTCCCTGGTTTTCTATCGACCTCTTGGGGAACCAAAAAGCGACTATTGCCGACGTTTAAGTCATGATCATTCATTGTATGACCCGAGGCACTCAAAAGCTTCTACTCTTCAATCCCCCGCGTTGACTGTCATTCACACTCTTCTTAGTGGGACTGTTATGGGGCATGGAGACAGCACGGGGGTAATTACCCGTCGGGAATTCAATTACTTAGTATATGGAACGCCATTCCGTTTCATTTAGGCTATGCGCTTGCTACTGCATTTCACCACCAAGCTAAAGACCACCGCGTGGGAGTTATCTTTGTGGGGCCTTATATTACACATTTGGCGCGCCGCATGCACTTGTTACGTTCCTGTGGTGCTCTCAATGTTGCTGGGAAATTTTAACTGATCGCTTTGAGAACACTGCAAGTGATGGGACTTTTTCATCCTCCGCCCTCACAGGTTGTGGACGCGGCTCCTAATGTCGTCACCACCCAGTCATCAACCTTGGATTCAGATTCATCTGATATTTTCACCGATGTTGCTTTCTGTCGGTGGCTGGTGCGAAGCCTACAGAAATTGACCCAGCATTGCTGCTCATCCACTTCATCTGCTGTTGCCACTACTTCGAGGAGCATCTTCGTGGATACCGCGGACCTGGCCTTTGACTCCATGTATCGCACAGAGAGCGATAGTTTCTGACCCGTGTTTTTGTTAACTTTATTTTCAACACCTGTATTTTGTCTGTCAGTTCAGTGTTTTGTGTTTGTACTTGAGTTCAGTTAGCAAGGGGAGTCTCCTACTAAACTGATCTCTTTTTGTTTTGAGATTTCTATTTATTTGTTTGTTTTGTTGTGTCTTGCATGCTTTAATTCAGGATTTATGGATGCATCTCTGATGGCTTTGTAAAATGGCTTCACCTGATGATAAACAATGAGTGCACCCTTATTTGTTATGCCAATCAATTAGGTCACAACCGTTTTTCAATGGTGGTCTCGCCTTTCTTCTTGGTGAGGTTCCCCGACTCTTCTTCAATTCTACTTGAACCCTTACATATTCTACATGCTTATTCTTTTAACATTCAGGACAATGTTTTATTCAAGTGTGGGGGAGGGTTTATTGTATTATGTATGCCTTATGATGACAGTGCATGACTTAGGACGATCTATGAAATTTTCGGTTAAGAATTGCAAAGCTAAGGAGACAAGTATACTAGTGTTATTTTGTTAAACTTAAAGGATAATTTTGCTCTTACTTTGGAAACCCTAAGTTCAATCACCTTACCTAATTTTGTGCAACCACTTTGTTTAGAAGAGGTCTAGTTTTAAGGAGAGTAAAAACAAAATGATTGACTCCAAACTCTTAAATAAAAGCAAAATCTGAAAAGAAAAAAATCTTGAAAGCGGAAAAGAAAAAGAATTTCGAAAAGTCGGATCCCTTGCGGGATACCCTATTAAATTCTTTCGAAAGGCGACAAGTAAATGGTAGAAAGAGCTATCATCCTAGAAAAAAGCGAAAGCCGCACTTGAGTAGTCGGATTTTAGGCATCACAAATGTCATTCTTGATGACCTACCAAGTGAAATGGCTGCCTCTAGGGTGTATGAAGCTACTACCCAGTTTATGAGACATCTTGAAAGAAAAATTTGCTCTTAGCTAGACTCCTTCAAAAACATTCGTGGCGCACACTCTTGGGTTGCACACACATACACGGAAGTACAGAGTAAGAGTGAAATGTTCTCATAAGCTTTCAATTGACTTATGCACTGGCTATCATGTTCCCTTAAGCTTTAAGAAACTTTTTACCTTGCTGAGATCAAAGGTCATGCACTCATCTCTTTGTATAGTGAATAGGTTTGCTCGAGGACAAGCAATGATTCAAGTGTGGGGGTATTTGATGAGTGCATTCTGCATATATATTTTACCCATTTTATACTCACTATTTCTTTGTCCTCATGTCATTATTTTCCTAGTTCAGTGCCTTTTGAGATATTTTTAGTTTATTGTGCAGTTATTTACATCTCGGAGCAATAACAAGCATGTTCGAAGAAGATTTATAGCGAAAGGGCCTAAAAGGGAATTTCGTCAAGGCAAGCACGGCAGTGCTCCCAAGCCGCGCACATTACAGAAACATTCAGGAATCAGAAGCACGGTCTTAGGCCTCAGAGCACAGTCATGCAGATGGAAACACGACCGAAGCACAGGCGTGTTCCACCCCATGCAATTCACAGCTTGGCAAAAATCAGGAATTTCCAATTGCCTGCAAGCTGCATAGTTTGAAGCACAGCCTAAGCACCGCCGTGCTCACATCGAGAACTTTTTAAAAAGCACTGAAAGTTAGGGTTGAGGGGACTTTTGGTGGAGAGAAGCAGCTAGAGGCCAAGAGGGAAGTTTGTACAGACATCATCATCATCAGGAGAGGATTGAAGTACGAATTGTTGGCCAATTAGAGGGCAATCCTAGCAACATCAGAACCTCAGATTTCAACAAGGATGCAAGCAAATAGGGAGTCTTTGATTTCTATTGTATTTGTTTATTCAGTTATCTTCTTGTTGAATGAACCTATGAGGGGCTAAACCTTATTGGGTACCCCGGGTTAGGAACTTGTGTGTTGGTTGAACTTGGATTCAATTATTGCAGCATTTATGGAGGTCTTTATTTCACCTTGTTAGATCTTTGGTTGATTGCTTAATTGTTGGTTGTTGAGTGGTTTGAATGCTTTGAGATGCATGATTTTCACTTAGCTCTTATATCTTCACAATTGATACGAGAAGATAGGAATCTGCTCATATCTTCAACCCCACTATATGTATCTTCCACATAACGCAACAAGACTCTAGAACATAGGTTTATTGAGACATTCCTGATAAACCCTGCTAGAATCTAAGTTTGAACCTCACCAGGGGACTAACCCGGGGCCCTACCCCCTAATTGGGCAACCCAGGATCATTTTCCCCCGTGATTATTCTCTTCCCTTCTCTTTCTTGCCTAGACCTTAGTCCCCTTAATCTCACTTTTAATTGACTAGATATTAAGCAGCAAGAGAGTATTATGAGATACACTAGTCCTTGTGGATTTGACTACCCGACCCTCCGGGTATATTGTACTTCTTATACGACCCGTGCACTTGCGGATATGCAAGGGGCGTATCACTATCGCATTGCAAATGTGGTTTCAGTTAAGAGACAAACATTGAGGCAAAGATTTGAGATTCTATAAATGAATGAAAATGAGAATGTGTAGTAATATATCACTAGCGTTGTGGCCATGGTGAATTAGATTAAAGGGCTGGGCTATGATGTAGAAGAAGAGTAAGTGGTGTCTAAGATCTTAAGAAGCTTGACACCTAAATATGACTTTGTTGTACCGCTATTGAAGAATCAAAGAATGTTAGAAAAGCTCGACTTAGAGGAATGGAGTGGTTATTTGTTAGCCCATGAGCCCAAAGTACTAATATTGAGTGAAAAAACCATAAGACAAGGCTCTATTCATGAAAGGGAAGTCCTTTGTTAGTGAGAACCTGTTCGATTCTCATGGCAGAGGTAAAGCTTTCTCAAGAGGAAGAGGGAGAAGTCATAATAGAGGTAGAGGAAGAGTATATCTACCCAAGAGGAGGAACAAGCTCTAGAGATACGGAAACACTTGATCTGGGAGCTTAAAGTTTTGAGCAAAGGTATGTAAGAAGCAATTTGAAGAATGTGTAATGTTTTCATTGCAAAAGGTTTCGGCATGTATAGTCTAATTGCTGGTTTAGGAATAAAGATTCCAAAAATGAGCATGTTGAGAGGAGATCAAGTTCTCAAAGTTCTCTGACTCCTAGCAGAGACATGGGGAGTCTTTTTATGGTTCACACTGAGAATGAAGCCTGTGAACCTTCAATTTGGCTTTTGACAGTGGCAACTCTTATCATATGTCTAGTAGAAGAGAGTTATTTTATAATTTGGATGAATTAGATTGTCACAAGGTTAGACTTGGTGATGATCAAGACGTGGTTGTAGCTGGCAAAGGCTCAGTTGTTGTCACAATTCATGGAGGAGAAACCAAATTAATACACAAAGTGCAGTTTGTGCCCAGCTTAGCACATAATCTGCTAAGTGTGGGAGAGTTGATTAGTAATGGTTACCATGTTATCTTTAAAGATGATAAGTGCAACATCAAAGATGAAACAACTGGGATGCATCTTTTGGTAGTCTAGAAAAACAGGAATAAACTTTTTCCTGTTTAATTTTCTAAGGTTGCTCAAGCTAATGCAGCAGTAACTGTACCTGATAACTCAAAGTTGTGGCATAGGAGGTGTGGCCATTTGAATTTTCAGATTCTTCAACTATTATATCAAAAGAATTTTGTTGATGGGTTGTCTTATATGAAGAAATTCAATGGTTGTGAAGCCTGCATCTATGGGAAATTAACCAGGTCTTCATTTCCTTCTGGAAAATCTAGGAGTGCCAAGGAAAAGCTTCAATTAGTCCATTCAGATTCATGTGGGCCTATGCAAGAAGCATCTCTTGGAGGCAACGAGTACTTTCAACTCTTTATTGATGATTATACAAGAATGAGCTGGGTTTATTTCATTAAAAATAAATTTAAAGTGTTTGTATGCTTCCAAGAAGTCGTAGCCTATGCTGAAAGACAATCAAACTGCAAATTGAAGTGATTAGGACAGATAGAGGGGGTGAATACATGTCCAATTAGTTTAGAAATCCTTGTAAAAAGCTTGGCATAAAAGATGAATTCACTGCAGTCTATTCGTCTCAGCAAAGTGGAGTGGTTGAGAAAAAAATAGGACATTGGTAGAAAAAGCTGAGCATGCTAAATTTGAAGCAGTTGCCAATCTGTTTTTGGGCAAAAGCAATTTCAACTATAGTGTATCTGTTTAATATATCTCCTACTTATGCAGTGTTAGATAGAACCCACTTTGAGGCCTGGTTTGGTACTAAACCAAAGGTTAGTCACTTGAGAACCTTTGGCTGCATTACCTATACTAAAGTGCAATTCCAACGATTGCAAAAGCTTGATGATAGAGCTCAGAAATGTGCCTTTGTTGGATATTGTTATGAGTCTAAGGCCTACAAATTATTTGATCCACTCACAAACAAAGTGATGATTAGTAGAGATGTTTTGTTTGATGACGAAAAATGTTGGGAGTGGAACAGGTCCTTTGATTTCATCTACTTCAGCTGGCATAGAGGCTTCAACAGAATCAAATATTGTTGAAAATACTTCACAGGACAGCAATTCTTTCGAAGAATCAACTCCAGCCCGAGTGAGAACTCTCGTAGAAATTTATGAGAGTTGCTTATTTGCTCTTAATGTGAGTGATCCAGTAACATTTGAAGAGGCACAGAAGTATCTATTATGGAAGCAAGCAATGGAAGAAGAACTAAATGTAATTCAGAAAAATGACACATGGATGTTGATAGAATTACCTCCTAGAAAGAAGAAAATATGTGTGAAGTGGGTGTTTAAAACGAAATACAACCAAATTGGATAAGTACAAAAGCACAAAGCTCTGTTAGTGGCAAAAGGTTACATTCAACAGCATGGTGTGGACTATAAAAAAATATTTTCTCCTGTTGCCAGGATGGATACTGTCAGCATGCTATCTTCCTTGGAAGCTCATAAGACTGGATTGCATTTCAATTGGATGTTAAATCGGTTTTTTTTAATGGAGAGATTAATGAAGAAGTGTATGTTGAGCAGCGCAAAGGATTTGAAGTTCAAGGAAATAAGCATTTGGTATACAAATTGCACAAAGCACTGTATGGTCTAAAACAGGCTCTAAGGGCCTGGTATAGTAAACTTGATTCATATCTTCAGAAGCAAGGATTTCATAGAAGTGCTAGTGAGCACGCTTTATATACAAAATATGGAAATCAAGGAGAAATTCTGGTGGTGTGTGCATATGTTGATGATTTGATTTGTATGGGCTCTTCTCCATCATTGGTGGAAAAGTTCAAAATATATATGAAAAACACTTTTGAGATGAATGATTTGGGAGTAATGTCAAATTTTTTAGGCTTGGAGATTAAACTGGACAGTGTTGGTATTCATGTTACTCATAAAAAATATATAGAGGACTTATTAAAGAATTATAACATGCTTAATTGCAGACCTATTTCAACTCCTTTGAATCTAAGCCTTAAATTGCAAATGTATGCTAAAGAAGAAGTAGCAGAGTAACATCATACAGACAATTGATTGAGAAATTAATTTATATCACACACTCAAGGCCTGACATAGATTTCCAAGTCAATTTTCTAAAAAAGTTTATGCACAAACCTAGAAAACATCATTTTGATGCAGCAAAGCAATAAGGTACTTGGTTGGTTCTAGAGATTGTGGGATTCTATAAAAGGAGAAGTAATTGTGCATGGCAAGGATGGCTAGATAGTGATTGGGGAAACTGTGTTGAAGACAGAAAAAACACTACAGGTGTGGCCTTAAATATTGGGTCGAGAATTGTATCATGGGTCTCAAAAAAATGAGAGACACTTGCTCTTTCATCCACTGAGGCAGGATATATCTCCTTGTGTGTTGCATGTTGTCAAGGAGCATAGATTAAAAGAATTTTGGGTTATTGTGATATTGAGATTGAAGAGCCACTTGCAACTCATTGTGATAACTAGTCCTGCCTAGCAATTGGTAAACATCCAGTTCTTCATAACAGAACCAAACACATTGATGTGAAATTTCATTTCATAAGAGACTTGGTGAATGAAAAAATTGTGCAATTAGAGCTATGCAAGATTAAAGATCAAATTGCAAATATATTTACAAAGTATCTGGATGCAAAGAAGCTGTGTAAACTCAGATTTCTGCTTGGTGTTTGTAGTCTTCAATCAAGGGGGTGTATGTTGGGCTGATGGAAGACCTTTCCTGATGCTGCTGCTGTTGAAGTTCAAGAGCTAGAGAGTTGCTAAATTGAGGTCATGTAATTTAGTTGAAGGTTTGGAGGAAGTATTTGAAGAATGAAATCAATAGTTGAGATTGTATCATCTTAGATTATGTTTAAGTTTGAGGCATTGTATGTTGGTTAGATTGAGTCAGTTTGTGTTAAGTTAGTCTTATGTATAAGGTTGAGTCAAGTCATACTTTTGGGTCTAGTTATGTTTGCAATGATATAAACATGTAGCTCTTTTAACTGATGATGAACTGAATGTGAGTGTGGAGCTTAAGCTGCTATGTTTTTTTCCTATTTTCTCTAGAATCTTCAACCATTTCCCTTGTTGTTCATCGTCTTCTCAGTGCTCTGGGACAACAGGTTGAAGTCAAATTATGATAGAACTATGAGAGAATTTAAGGTTGAAGTTATGGCTGAAGTCATAGTTGAATTCATGGTAACATTTTCTATTTTGCCAAGAGTTGATGAGAGAATAAATGGCTAAAGTCTAATAATTTGAAACAGAATAAATCTATTGAGTCAACATAAACCAATAGCTGGTGTATTAGCTAAGTAATAAATTCATGAGTTAAGCATGGTTCTATTATAGATTGTTAAGTGGTTGTCTCAATTGTACATGTTCTCTGTACCAAGCTTTTTCTTCAAATAAGTGACTGACATTTGATGATGTACATGTATTGTCACGCTTCTGAGATATCTCTGCTACTCTGAGTACACAGGAGAGTCGGAAGAACTCGAAGGTCTCTGAGGAGGTTTGTCTCTCTTCTTCTTTCTTTCTCCCCAATCCCCTGTCTTTTGGTATCAGAGCTACTATTCTAATAAGGAATGGAGCTCTTAGGCTAAAAAGCTTAAGGTCGTCAGAGGGAAGCTCCTAAGCTTAAGTCCATACCTAAGCAAAAGCTCTAATAATATGTATCATGTTATGTAAGTTTATCTATGCACAGATTTTGTTTCTACCAGAAATATTCAGAGGAGGTTTTTATTTTCTTGTTTTCGTTAGTTGATTATTCTTTTGGGGTAAACTACGGTGAGATCCCAGAATGATAAACTCTTGTAATTAGAGGTGGCCTGCAATAAAGCAGTAATCTTGCTTCAGTGTTTCCGAAGATTTTCGTAAGTTGATAACATGATTTATTTCGATATTAAGATCCATGTGTAAATCCGTGATATGATATTCTAGCTTTAGAAGGGGAGACTCGACATGCATCCCTTAAGTACGCAGTTAGTACGCGAGGCGGAAAAGGCGTAAATAAGGGCTAGTAAGGGCGTAAGACATTAACCTGAGAAAGCTAGAATTCATATTTCAATTATTGACGATATTATCCCTAATATTTCTCATCTTTTCTATTTTAAAAATATTTTTGATGACAAAACCCTTTGAATATCTGGATCTAGAACTGAAATGTGTCCAAGATAAGATTACTTTAGATGATATGCATTATTATTGCTTTGCAAAAGGAAAAGGACATAAGCATAGGTTTCACTCTGATGACAAGCAGCTTAATTTGATCACTGATACTGCATATTTGATATTAAATAATTTGCATGTTTGTAGAAACTACTGTTATAAAACCATTGAAAAGTTTGAAATTTCCTCTAGAAAAGAAGTTGAAAAATTAAAAGAATTAAAATCAGACATAATTATTATAAATAGTAAGCTTGACTATATCAAGCAATAGAAACAGATAAAGCTGCCAGTACAGCTTTCTACAACAGAAGATATTAGAAGACTAGAAGAGAAGGTGAATAGAATAGAACAAACAGTCAACAGCATAGCAGAATTAATCCAAAAAGCTTTGGAAATTAATGAGCACTGAAAATGAAGAGCTTGCAAAAACATTGCAAACTCTCAATAATACTATTTTCCAACCAGCGATAGGCTTCTCAAAAGATAACACTCAATCTATTATTGTTCGACAGAATAATACAATAATTGAGTTATTGTTATCTTTACATAGAAAGATTGATCTTTTGTCCCAAAGCGATAGGGTACAACCCATAGAAAACGCTATCAGTAATCTTACATCCAAGATAGCAAATATCAAACTTGGAACAAGTACACCAAAAAAACCTGTTGTAAAAGCATCCCCTATACAATTTGCTGTTTGGGAAGATTCAAGAAAGCAGGTAGAAGCTTATAGACAGAAATATGGCAAACAACAATAGCAAACTTACAGTTCTACCTTCCAAAGGTATAATCAGAAATTATCATATGAATATTTTCAGTAAGAAAAAGAAAATCAAAACATAAAAGAAAGTTACTCTAGAACAACTAGTGGACCCAGTCCACCAGTTAAAAATAATGCAGGATAAAAAGGCAGAATTGCTGCGGGCTGAAATCCTGTATAAACATGGTTTTTGGGAAATAAAGACCAAAGTTTATCAACACAGAAGTGAAGAAATAATATCCTATTGCTCTTCTGATCAACAGATAGATATGAGTTTCATCTTTGAAAAATCACAGGAAAAATTAAAAGAAAGTAACTATCCCTTAATCCATGTAGGGTTAGTACTTATAGGAGTACACTCACTCCACAGACATAATTACGGATCAAAAGTTATGATGGCCTTAGTAGACTCTTCAGATACAATTCCAGTAAAGGCTATTATTGGCAGTATGGAGATTGATATGTCTAAAATCCTGTATAACTCACATTGGTGCTTCTATATTCATTGGTGCTTCTAATTCAAAGTAATAACTCACATTTTACACATTTTGTGCATACTCTTTTTGTAGGTCTTAATCTATAGAAATAACAAATGTTGTTGACATATTCAACATCAGGATAATGATTCCATCTGTGCTCACACTCTTTATGGACTTCCAATAAACTCTTAGAAGCTCTTTCCAAATTCCAATCAAATGTTTCTAGAACTATCATTAAAATGTTTTTTGATAAAAAGATAATCTTTCTTTCTTTTCTTCTTCATTATCAGAAAAGAAACAAATGTCTGAGTCATTTGGAACTTCATTATCATCTAGACTCACTATATCCCAAAGTGGTTCTAATTCTAATTCTTCATATAAAGCCATTCTGTTTCTATTGACATTTTTGTTCTTACATTGATTTGCAAAATGGCCTATTTCTCAACATACGAAACATCTACATTTTGTTGGTCTTCCTATTGTTTTGTCTGACCTAAATTTTCTAACCTGATTTGGTCTGGCATTTTGACCTTTATATCTGGTGAACCTTCTACGAACTCTTGTAGGTTGAGGATTCCTAGAAAATTGTCCCGGAACCAAGATATTTCTACAGAAGGAAAAATCTTTTGCCTGCCTATGAAGTTCATTTGCTTACATAAGTCTTGCAGGATTCTATAAGTGAATGCTATTCTTGAGGCTACTTCCACTAACCAATTTGAAAATTTCTCAGTCCACATCTGTTGTAATTTTGTGTTGAAAGGAGGAGGTAGCTTTCTAAAGTATTTAGCACTTATTTTTGCGCTTAGAAATGCTGACCCCGTTCTAGAAGCTAATGCTAAGAAAGTGTTAGAATATGCTTCTATGTCTTTCATGTTTGTAATATAAATAAAATGATGATCAAAACTAGCTTCTTTAGTGAGAGAAAATTAATTAATAGTTCATTTATGATAAATTAAGAAAATTGATCAAAATTAAGAGAACAATTAAGATCACTGTTACCCATATAACATGCATCAAATGAAGAAGCATTGTAGCCCATAACATCAAATATTATTCACTTCAATGCTCTTCCATAATTTATTGAACATGTAGTACTATTACAACAAATGAATTTGTAGTCCATACAACAAACACACACATATATATAACAATATATATGCACTTATTTCAGAGTAATGTAAAAAAAGTGACAATGGGATCCACTGCTTAATAGTGGATCATTTCACGGTTTTCTTGTTGACAGTGTTCAGAAGTTTGAATTGCTCTATTAGGTTGTCTGTGTGGGCCACGAACTACGTGTGCATGGGAACATGAAGAAGAAGTTCAAGCCTGATTGGACCTGTCCACACTTACGTTAACTATTACATGCAAGACTCAGAAGTTTTGTGCATTTAATATGGTAGGCAGGTGCCAAGGCAAGACTAAAACACTCTCATGCAGAATTGCATATATATATATATATTGTAGAATACCCTAATTGGTCCTTTTATTTGTCACAATCTGTCATTTTCGTCTTTTTACTTTAATTTGGTCCCGATTAGTCCCTCTACTGTCAATTTGAGGCAAATCAAGTCCAACAACTGAACGACGTTAGTTTGTCCGTCTGGGTTTGGTAATATGGTTTTATAATGGAGGGACTAATCGGGGCCAAATTAAAGTAAAAAGAGTAAAATGGCATATTGTGACAAATAAAGGGACCAATTAGGGTAGATTGTGACACATAAAAGGATCAATTAGGGTATGCTACCAATCCATTATAAAGCCACATCAACAAACTCAGACGGACAACCTAACATCGGTTAACTGTTGGACTTGATTTGCCTCAAATTGACAGTAGATGGACTAATCAGGGCCAAATTAAAGTAAAAGAACTAAAAGGGCAGATTGTGACAAATAAAGGGACCAATTAGGGTATTCTACCTATATATATATATACACTACAAGAAAAACAGGAATTTTGCATGGTAATTTTGTCACGTAATTAACACCTTTAAGAACTCATGCAATGAGGATTTATTTACTTTTTGTAGAGTCTCCCATGATTTTACAGAGTTAACTCAAACACCAAAAAAAGTTGGTCAGGAGTTTGAAAAAGAAGCCCCTTAGGTCTAGGAATTTGGAGGAGGCAATTCATTATAAACGTATAGATAGCATTCTATAATGACAGTTTGAGTTCCAATAAAAAATACACAGAAAGTGTATATACTTGCGGTGATCATGTTTTCTGTGAGCACTTTTGGCATGCATATATACAAAAAGAAGGTTATATATATATACACACACGTACATGCATATTAATTTCTTTTAATATTATTTTCAACATAAATTTGTTAAACTTCTAACGTGTTGCAGAGCTAACCTCAAAGGAATTATGTAGGTTGTTGCGAAACTTGTTGAGATTGTTATCTTCGTACATAAGGAGATCGGGAAATATTTGGGAAGTACGGTATGTTCTTTGATGTCTCACTTTATGTTCTTGAAGGAAAGTTGAGAGTATTGTTATCCTTTTTTGTAATTTATGAATAGTTGCACTTGGAGAAAATGCAAAATATTCACTTTGATGATATCTCGATGCTATTTGATTTGTTTTATTTGAGTTCAGTCCTCTCCGTTTCATGATCATCGTCCTATATATCCCCCATTTATTTTAAGAGTAACATGGTTGGTTTGAGGCAAACCCCACCTTAAAGTGATCCTAACCATGCCAGTTTTAACTATGCATGAAGATAATTACTAGAGTTGATCGTGTTATGCACGTAGATGATTTGTAAAACATCTTTATTCCTTTTGCTTGTTTTGATTAATGCATGTTAATTGTAGATGTTGATGTAGTTATTTTGATTGTCATTATTTTAGTCATGTATATATAAGTCTACTTAGATAAAAAATTGCGATACGTTGAGACATTTGAATAAATAAACAAGATGATCTCTTTAGATTACTACATGCATGAATAAATATGAATAGTAAATGTGTATGGTGAGATTCATTTGAAATGTAAGCTCTTTAGATTACTACATGATAAAATAAATAAACAAAATGATCTCTTGTTATATTTAATATTTATTCATGCATGTATATATTGTCTACTGTTTTACATGCTTTTAAAATTATTTACGCACATTTGTATTAATATACATAATATGGGAATTAACAAATGGTGCCTAATACTTAATTAACAATAGTGGTTGTAGGACAAAGTTAAAGACTTACAGGAGGAGCTTGCTAGATCTCACGCTAAGGCTGATGCTGAGTTGGCTCGACGTGAGTTATTTGAATCATCATTGCTTGCTGCACTTCAGGTACAAGGTATTGACCTCTCTAGCATGCCTACTATTGCTCGTACACCACATGCCCCTCGAGCACCAACAGGAGAGTTTCAAACACATGCTGATGAGCACTCTCCATTGTTGAAGAGAGTTCAGGCTTCCCCGTCTACAAATAATTCTCTTGACGACTTTGAGGATGATGTAGGCCGGGACTAGGATGATGTAGAGGGTTATAATTTTGTGGTATTTTGTTAGATGATGTAGGCCGGGATTAGGATGATTGTAATAACATTTATGTTTATTTTACAAATGCTACAGAATATATTTTGGTAAATTAATGTAGGTTGTGATATTAAATGAATCTACCATTATTCAGGAAAATAAAATTTAATTTTTCATGAAATAAATAAAATTATGCCAAATTCCGTGCTAAATTCCGTGCCAAAAATGTGCTAATAATTATGTAAATTATAAAACCGTGATGACATTTGTGACAAAAAACCTTGCAAAATAACGTGACAAATAAAACCTTTCCAAAAAACCGTGACAACTTCGTGGCACACACAACCGTGACAAATCCAACCGTGCTAAACACCATGCCAAAAACCGTGACAAACCTAACCGTGCCAAAACCATGACAAACCTAACTGTACCAAAAACGGTGATAAATATATCCGTGCCAAAAACCGTGACAATATACACCGTGCGACAATATATTCCGTGCCAAAAACCGTGACAAACATTGCACGGTCTATAAAACCGTGACAAATTTTGTCACGGTTTTTCTATACCGTGACAAATTATATTTGTCACGCATGCTATAGGCACGATTGATATTCCGTACCAAAAACTGTGCCAAAATCAATTTGTCACTGTTTTTAGACCCAAAACCGTGCCAAATTTACCATGCCAAATTCATGTTTTTCTTGTAGTGTACGTTCAACAAAAGTTAATCAAACATGTGAAAACCAAAACAACTCATGATGTTAAATAAGTTCATAGCTAAAACCATCCAGGCAAAAATTGCTCGTAAAATAACCTATCTAATTCGAAGCTTAAAATTAAGACACAAGTCATTATTAAAGATACAAAAGTAAAACAAAAAAACACAATGAATAATACAATCTAGATTACCACTGATGAAATAATTATAGAACTACATTAAATAAACAAAAGAAGATTCATTGTATCATTTAATTCATTAGTCTAGAACAAAAGAATCCTTTACTTAAGGTATATATATTACATAATAAGATGAAGCGAACTAGATAACTAGATGGATACTACAAAGGGAAATGTTCCAATGAACTATCCTAAGGTGTGTTAATTAGTTTGATGCACCACTAGTTCAAGTGTTCAACGATATACTTAATTCGCAACTAGTTCTTGAGTTTTGTTATTTTAACTTATAGGAAATATATCCATTAAAACTAGAGCTTTATCAATAACCAGTAATTGTACGTAGATAGATTACTAATAGTAAGGCCTTAACATGACATTGATAAGCAATCAAATATTCTTAGTCAACTTCCCTGCCAAGCTTTCTTCCACTTGTGCTCTAAACAATTTTTATTAATTCGAGGCCTTGATACTTGTTAAGTCAAAATTTCATAACATTTTAACTTGGGATTAGGTCTAGTTCATTGATAAATCATGCATCTTGCTGATATTTTTGCTTGAATATTATCCTTTTGATTCAGGTTATTGTTTTTCTAGTATTTTTTTTATGCAAATTGTTGAAATTTGGTGTTAACTTTGTATTGACTTTTCTTTCTAATTTAATGTTTAAATTTTGTTTAATTTAATTGTTGGATATTTAATATTTTTAAATTCAATGGATCCGTGATTGCATCATTTTAAACATCAAAAGAAGAACTCATTAAAGGTTAACTACAGTCTTAAAAACAATTGAATTAAACCTGAAATCCTATATTTTAATTTTTTGATGATATATCATAAAGCTTAAAAAGTCTAATTAGATTCAATTACCATGAAATAGGAGTTAATCTAATTTGAATACATCGATAATTCTAAAAGAAAATTCCAAGTACCTTATGATAAACCACCTTCAAATGATTAAGGATAATGGTGAAAAAGTCAAATCTTTTATTTATCATTGTAGTGAAACCCTAATTGTAGAAGCCCTTCAATACTAAATCTTTCCATCCTAGCCATTACTAACCATAAATTAATACTTTTAATTAATTTTAATCAAATTTATTTCTACTCTTTTTTGTTTATTCATATTCGAATTTGTCAGAAGAATCTCTAGTTGTAAAAAATTAGTAATTGACATCATATTCTTTGTTGGAACTGATAGAGATAGGCTACATGTAATCCTCAGCAATTGTACTTCATTGTAAGAGAAGAGTGTACATATATAGAGAAATATAGTACCATATACGGTACTGTACATGTGTATACATATACATATACATCATCTAACAACATATACATATACATCATCTAATACCCCCTCAAACTCAAGGCGGATCGTACGTCTTGAGTTTGGATAATAGAAAGAGATGCTGGTTACGCGTCTGGGATTTGGTGAAGAAATCAGCCACCTGGACCTCTGTGGGAAGATAGTGAAGAGACACAGACTGAGTGCGTACATGACATCTGGTGAAGTGGGCATCCACACCAATGTGTTTGGTTAGCTCATGCTTAACCGGATCAGTAGCAATCTGTAGAGCGCCGGTGCTATCACAATGAACAGGAGTGGGGAGCAGATATCAGTACACCAAAATCCTGAAGAATAGAACGAAGCCAGAGTATCTCCTGAACAGTAGAAGCCAAAGCACGGACCTCTGCCTCAGCACTGGACTTAGCAATAGTCGCCTGTTTCTTGGTCTTCCAAACAATAAGCGAAGATCCAAGAAAAACACAGTAGCCAGTAACAGAAACTCGATCATCAGGGGAACCGGGCCATGTAGCATCAGAATATGCCTGTAGATGAAGTGTGGACAGTCGAGAATAGAACAAACTACGAGATACAGTACCCCGAAGATATCGCAAGACCTGAAAAAGATGAGCATAATGAGTATTAGTAGGAGCTGCGACAAACTGACTGAGGATATGAATGACGTGAGAAATACCAGGTCGACTAACAGTTAAATAGACCAGACTGCCAACCAGATGTCGATAACGCGAGGGATCAGACAAAGGCACACCATTAGAAGTCCGGAGCTGCAAATGTAACTCCATCGGTGTAGCAGCTGTACAGGTATCAGTCAAACCAGATCGAGTGAGGAGATTAAGAGTATAGCGCTGCTGAGAGAGACGATAACCATCAGAATGAGAAGAGATCTCAATACCCAGGAAGTAGCAAAGCTGACCCAAATCGGTCATGAAGAAGGTGCCACGAAGTCTCTGTTTCACAAAAGTAATGTAAGCAGAGTCATCCCTAGTGAGAATCATATCATCCACATAGAGAAGAAGAATGGTACGACCGCGAGAGGATGTATGAACAAAAACTGCGGGATCATGAATGCTGGCAGCGAAACCAGCGAACTCAATGACGGTGGTGAATTTCTCAAACCAAGCCCGAGGAGCTTGTTTGAGACCATAAAGTGCACGACGGAGGCAACAAACAGATCCCTAGGGCACCTGAAGGCCGGGAGGAGGAGTCATATAGACCTCCTCCTTTAAATCCCCGTGAATAAAAGCATTCTTCACATCAAGCTGATGAAGGGACCATCCACGAGAGGCTGCAACAGCAATCAAGGTGCGAACAATGTGCATATGGCCTACTGGAGCAAACGTCTCCTCATAATCATGGCCATGTTCCTGCTGGAAACCACGAGCAACAAGGCGCGCTTTATAGCGCTCAAGAGACCCATCAGAAGGGGTTTTACCCAGTAAATCCAACGACAGGTGATGGGAACAGCATGGGAAAGGAGAGGAACTATATCCCATGTGTGAGTCCTTGATAAGGCATCCAGCTTCTCTGCCATGGCATGCTGCCACTCAGGTGACTGAACTGCCTCCTTATAGGTTCCTGGCTCATGAACAAGTGAGACACTGGTGCTAGTAGAAGCATAATTTTCAGGGGGATGTAAAGAAAAGCGATCACGTAAAGAATAAGGGTGAGAGGGTACCTCAGAGGTGGAATCAGTAGTAGGAGAAGCATTGGAGTAGGCTGGTCGATGAGGAGATGCAGCAGGTTCTCGACGATGATAATAGAAACGAACAGGTGGATGAGCCGGAGGGAGAGATGAAGAATCAAAAGATAAAGAAGGTAAAGGAATAGGAGAAGAGTTGGATATAATCTCTGGAGAGGGTGAAGGAGGGCAAGGAGAAGATACTGAGGGAGAATCCTCAGCAGAAGAGGAAGGAAAGAGAAAAGATAGAGGAACTGTGGGAGAGAGAGACTCAGTAGAAGGAGGAGAGGCATAGAAAGGTGTGGACTCATCAAAGACGACATCACGAGAGATGCGAATACGACGAGTAACTAGATCATAACAACGATAGCCTTTATGTTCAAGGCTATATCCCAAGAAGACACATGAAATTGAATGGGCTGTGAGTTTTATTCGTTCTCGAGGTGAAAGCAAAATAAAACACCTACAACCAAAGACACGAAGATGATCATAACGGGGAGGAGTGCCATATAAACATTCACCGGGACTACGATGGTGAAGGTGAGAGGAGGGTTGTAGGTTAATAAGATAAACGGCAGTATTAACTGCATTTGCCCAAAAATGAGGAGGAAGAAAAGCACTAAGGAGTAGAGTGCGAGTTGTTTCTAAGATGTGACGATGCTTACGCTCAGCAACTCCATTTTGTGGATGAGCGCCAGGATATGATAATTGAGGTAAGGTTCCCTCATAGGCCAAAAAATTACGAAAAGCTTGTGAAGTATATTCACCCCCAGAATCAGATCTAAAAGTTTTGATAGGGGTAGAAAACTGGGTGTGAACCATAGTAGTAAAGGAATGATAAATAGATAATAACTGACTACGATGATGCATGAAATATAACCAAGTAAAACGAGTATAGTCATCAATAAAAATAACATTTTATCGATTGCCTCCTTTTGACACAAAAGGGGCGGGACCCCAAACATCTGAATGGATAAGTTCAAAATGGGCATTAGTTTGAGACTGACTTAACAGATAAGGACGCTGTAGCTGTTTACCGAGCTTACAGCCAACACAAACTACATCAGAGGAAGGAGATACAGCTCCTAAAACACCATGACGAAGAAGAGAAGATATGCAAGATGGACACAAATGACCAAGACGATGATGCCACATATGGTAAGGAAGAGTAGCAGAATAACAGTGAGATACCCGGTCGACGGAAGAAGGAAGCTGAAGAGAATCCAAAGCATACACTCCTTTATGACGACGGCCAGCTGCAATCACTGTCCCACTGTGATCCTGCACACGACATGAAGTACGGTAAAAAATAACCTGACAATCATAATCAGTGATTTGACCTACAGACGTAAGATTTACGGATAGGTGAGGAACATGGGAGACTGATGGTACGAAAAAATGACTAGATGAAAAGTGACCAGTAGAAGAAACTGGAAAAAGGGTGCCGTCAGCAATACGGACATGAGTGACATAAGAAGGAGAGTGAGAATTATGAAGATGTGAGGCATCATGTGTCATATGAAAAGAAGCACCAGAGTCAAGAAGCCAGAGTGGGCACGAACTACCTGGAGGAGGTTGAGTAACCTGAGCAGAGCGGGCATGACCAGAGGAGGAGGAGGCGAGATTGGACTGCTGAAACTGCCGAAACATCGCCAAAATTTGCTGATCTGTAGGCGATAGAGGAGTAGAAGTCTGAACAGAATGGGCCTGAGAATGTGGAGGCGTGGGAAGGAGAGGAGGAGTCTGTGAAGGAGTGGCAGTGCGCGGAAATCCACGTTGCTTCTTTCTACAGTTACTCTCGAGATGGCCCGTAATGCCACAGTAATGACAAGTGACTGTATGCTTCGGCCGGAGAGAGGGTCGAGAGGGCTGTGTAGAAATAGTGGACGTCGCTGGAGATGCAGATATAGGGCGAGTGGCAAAAAGGGCATTGCTCCCCCCTGAGATGGAAGTGCGAAGACGAGTCTCCTCAACACGAACAAAAACAAATGCCTCATCCAAAGTGTAAGCAGATGGAGCATAAAGGAGCTGAGCCAGGGTCGATTCGAACTCAGGTCGAAGGCGCATAATGAACTCATACATCCGTCGAGTCGCGTCATGATTGCGACGACGTTTGCAGGACTCAGAACAAGCCAGAATCTGAGCAGAATGAGTGGCGCAATAGGGAATGAGTGGCGCAAAAGGTATATAGCTGTGCCTGACTGGAACCACAATAGCGATGTTCCAAATAGTCCCACATCTCCCGGGCAGTGGGAAGATCGGCAATCTGGGTACGGATCTCAAGGGTGAATGTCTGGCAGATAATCATATTGGCGGTCGAATCATCAGCTGCCCACTTCTCTAATTTCTGTTCAAAGGCTGTGATAATAGCAAAAGCCTCCAGAGATGAGCCTGGGGTGTCAGAAACTGCTGGAGCAACGGGAGCAGTAGAAGTACCGTCAACATGGCGAAGAACACGAATACCGTCGAGAATTCGTTTGACGGTGAGTCCCAGGGAATATAGTTGGTGCCGTCAAGGATCACATCAGAATGTTGTAGATTTCGATGACGAGCATCTGAAAGAACTCCACTAAGTCCATAAACATCCATATATATATATATATTCTGTTTTTTGTTTTAACAAAATTTAAAGCATGTGAAAAGAAAGACAATGAGAAGAATACAAAAGGGGCAGCTTTTTAGTGATACCTTTTCAGAATTGGTCGGTTTTCGGATCCAATGCCGAAGCTTGAGAAGAACGGCAAGCGGCCGGGAAAGAGGGAGAGAAAGAGAGGCTAAGCTGTCGGTGAAGGAAAGGCTGGGGGCGGGCAGAGGGGTGGAGGCTGGCGGGCCCGGCGAAGCTCACGGCTAGGTACCGCGGAGGCTGGAAGGGAGGGTGGCGGCCGGGGAAGGGGGCGTAGGCTAGCAGATTGGGTGGCAGTCAGGGAAGGGAAAGAGGAGCCGGGAGAAGAGGAGGACGGTGGCGGTGGAGGTGGCAGTGGAGTTGGTGGCTGGGGAAGGGAAAGAGGAGCCGGGAGGTGCTGGTGAAGGAGAGGCTGGGGGAGAGAGGGGGAAGGTGCTGGGGTCTAGCACAGCTCCGGCAAGAGACTATAGGCCATGTTTCTCTGATACCATGATAGAGATAGGCTACATGTAATCCTCAGCAATTGTACTTCATTGTAAGAGAAGAGTGTACATATATAGAGAAATATAGTACCATATACGGTACTGTACATGTGTATACATATACATATACATCATCTAACAGGAACAATATTTTATTTACTACTACATAACAACTTGTGTCATTCTCTTTCCGGAAGATAATTGAGGATTCAGCTACCTTTCACAATATGCTTAAAAATTTAGTGTGTGTGTAAGGTCTGTATGTGAGTGTGACGACTTGTCTGCACGAGTCAAAAAAAATCCCCTTTAATCACATATTTCTTTTCTTCTCCTTCTTGTCATTTTTTGTTCTTTATTTTATTATTTTTGTTCCAATATTGATCATTCTCATTTCCCCTAGCTCTATAATTTTCTATGCACTATTCTCGCTTCTTTTCCAAGGCCAAGATTGATATTCTTTCCGAAAGTTCTGGATGCACATCTTTAATGCATCTATCCAAGAGCAAGTGTTTTGTAACCAAAAGAACAGGCTTATTCATGTAAGTATTTATGTTTTCGAATTCAAGAGTTATACATTTGTATCTCTTATTGTTTTTGCTCCCCAAGTGCTTGCCCCTCTGTCACAGAAAGCCTAGAGATTTTTAATACGACTGTAGATTTTGAATACCAAGTGGTCAAATTTCTTTAACAAATTACTTAGATTTTGAATAGTAATGTTGCATTTAAACCTAAGTGTTTAAATTTCTATTTGGAAGTACATATGTTTCCATAGTTTAATTATGTTTATATATTTAATTCTTTAAGCTTAGTAGCACCAACATTTGCATCCTAAACATTATTTGTATCTTGGTCAACAACAAATGAGCTCCCTATGGTTCACAAGTCCACTCAGGAGGCATTTGATTAAAGGAAAGTGGTGTGACGTAATACTTCCCTGATGTGGTTGGAAATTACTATTGTTTTTTAGTGTTTATCTCGCAAAAAAAATGGAAAAAATTCTTGAAATGGGGATGTAAAAAACAAATGAGCTCATATAATTCTGACCTCCTCATATTGAAATATATTTAGTTCAAAATCAAAGAACCGTGTGCACTTGTCAGGACAAATGAATATTTGAAATAGGGAAAAAATTAAACACCCTCCACGGCCAAGGATCCTAGTAAGGATGACTGCTAGAGGAGGATTGACACCGACCGCTTTTTTAAAAACCTTTTCCACCAAAACAATGTATCGTGTTCAATTTCCACTCCATGTTTTAAAATTGCACATGTCCTGAGAAAAACAGCTCAAAATGAGTTACCTGCATCCACATATTGAGAATTTTTGCTGTGTCATGCACGGACCGTTGGCCCCTAGAAAGAATGCATCAAAGAGCCCGTTTAAACTCACTACTCAAAATAGTCAAGAAACATTGCGATGAATGAGAAGATGCATTAGGTCTTTAAAAGCATGGCACATTTATAATTAGTATGCGTTGACTTTTTTCCTTTTTTTAAGAACTATTATACAAAATCCACTCCAGTTCCAAATATCATCGACAACAACCACAACATTCACAACAATAACGGCCTAGTTAAGAAAAGATTTACTCTATTTACAGGAGACTTGACCATTTGATATCTTGTGGACGCACCGACTCCTCGTTAACCAGAAAAGGCTCAGGTGAGTTCAGACAGCACTAAAGCAGCGACTCTTCGCAGTGAATTAGAGGCTTTCAGCAGATCAGACTCTGTGTGACCTGCCGAGACAAAGATGCGAATGCCTACAGGCAGGCGGCACTTGTCTAAAGTTGACCTCTTTGCAGTGACGATAAATACGGAATCTTCTTTCAACACCTAAAAGGAATATGCATAAAGTTGACCATCAAGTTGTGAACATCTTTGAGCAACAGTTTTCTGTTTACTTACTCTTTCAACAATTTCATCAAGAAGCTTCATGTCACCCATGGTGGAACCTGTTGATCTCTTCAGCTTGAGGAAGACGATAGGTGATAGGGGATTACTCGCCAGAATAAGACCAGGTAACTCTTGCAACTCTGCAGTTTTTTACAAGGGCAAAAAAATTATTCTGAGTTTGAAAGTTCTTGAAGATAATGTCATCCGTCCCACAGAAAATCAGTACAATTATATTTGCTACAAAGACTAATAAAAAAATGTCTAAGAATGATATTTTCAGGTTCACCATCCAAGTAAGGGGATCAAAAACCCACAGTTGAAAAAAATACAGTTCCTTTTAAACATGGAGAAAATGCTAAATAAGTAATCGAAATGAATGATGGCACAATAGGAGGTATAGGAAGCTCATGGTTCTCCTAGACTGAAAGACTCGTAAATTTTCAACATAGCATCTACTATATGATTATGAACAGGGATTTCGTAAGTCTAGTAGGCATTCCACTTCAAGTACCCAATGTGACCATAAAGAAGAGTATTTAGTCTATACTGACAGGATCAAATTGAACTTCCATTAATCTATATATATATATATAAAGAGAGAGAGAGAGAGAGAGAGAGAGAGAGAGAGAGAGAGCATAAATAAAGAGCATGCTTCCAGTGCTGTAAAAAAAAGCACTCCTAGGGACAATGTGAAGAACTTTCGAGTTTCAACCCTAATCTCACTGAAGACCTTAAGCCAAGTAGATGCTTGTATAGAATGATGTAGGATCTTTAGGCTTATGGTTATCATCAAACATTACTATTGCCGCTTTCCACCCTACTTGACAGGTAAAGAAATCCAGATTGTTGTAAAAATAAACTTACATTTAAAGATTTGATTGTTAGAATGACAGCATCTGAGTGGAAGATAGACGTCTTAACAGTGTAACATGTGGTGGCAAACAAAAGGACACCTAAAACATGCTTAGAGATCGGTCTGACAATAGCATGATACACAGCATTAGTCATCATCTGATAATTGAAAAGCAGTTCCAAGTTCATTGCCAGAATGCAAATACCTATCCAATATACAGATATTCTAACTGAAAACCTTCATGAATGTTGGCATCTGAAACAGAATAGCATTTACGTACCACTCCATAACAGCACAATATTTCTCTTCAGTGTTGAAAGAAGAGCTGGATTCTCCTCCAAATAATCAACAGCAGCAATTGCAGCACTGGCAAGATATGGAGGCAAAGAAGCTGAAAAGACATACCCAGCGCTACTGAGGCGCTGAAACAACATAATCTTAATCAACCATGCAGTCAAACCTTCATAGCAAGTAAAAGCATTATTATCACTTAGACATACAACATTTTTTAAACTTAATCTTGCAAATGATTTATATTGTTGCTACCTGGTGATCAACAACTCTGACACTTCCCGTGCAAAATCCACCATCAGTTGCCAATGCATTCCCCATGCCAGCAGTTATTATGTCAATTTTCTCAACCTGGTTCAACAAATATAATTGGTAATCCTGATTATTCACATAGTGCTAATGATATACTTAATACAGGGTTCAAGACATACAGGAACCCCATAGTGTTCGGCAAGACCTCGTCCAGAACTTCCAAGTACACCAAATGAATGGCTTTCATCCAAGACTACTCGAAATCGATATTTCTCTTTCAATCTGATAATCTCATCCAACTGGGCTATTTGACCAGAGTTCTGCAATCAAGCAAAACAGGCATTTCACCACTAGAATCACAACTAAAAGAAAGATAAAAGTGACATCTAAACGGACTTGCTTTTATATAATTTACATTAATTGCAATAACTAAGGTTCTCAAAACTCCTCATCTATTGTAAAAGAAATGTTTCTCCCAATACCCTGCTTCCAGGTCCACATACTATAGCAAACAGCAGACACAACATCACTGAATTAGAGTGCTTTTCATTTTGAGCATGAATACAGAACAGTAATCTAATGAAAGAAGAAAACATCAAAGAAAAAAGGAACTAGCTTATATATCCTTGCTAGTGTAAGTTAGCATTGAATTGTTATTGATCATAAATCATTAGATAAATCCAGTAACCAAATGATAACCTCAAAGATGATTTCAAAATGGCTTACCATGGTCGAACAAAGAATAGACTAGGATGGCACAATGGTCAAATCACCATAAAACCATCATTTGCAAAAACCAATGTGTATATCATATGTTGTTATTATTTGCCTAGGCCATTACTTATCTCTTTCTGAATCAAAATTAAAATAAATCATCACATAAGTTCAATAAAACAAAGATTAGCGTGTTGTCTTGCACATGAACACAAACATCAGTCTCCATGCTAATAAATTCAATTGACTTTTCACAGTGCTATTAAAATTGATGTGCATTTCCCTGCGTCAGAGATGTCATTAACTGACATTGTTGAGTGCCCTTCAGCAGTTAATTAGGACGTATGGCCAATTTCTTATATAAAGCTCAAGTTATGTATATAGAATATAGAACTTGAACACTTGTCAACTTCACAAAATTTTATAAGAAAATGTCCTTTACAGGAAATGCACAAATCACAAAAGCAATCTCACCAGATTTTAAAAGTTGCAGTTACACAGATTAAAAAAATTCATATGGTTTACACTTGACACTGCATAATTTTACAAATAATGTTAACTAAGTACAAGAAACCAAGAGGCCTATCTTAATCCTAAGTAATAGATACAATTAGCCAACAGAGAAAGTGCAGACATCAAGCACTAAAATTATCATCAGCAATACCTGATAGATAGCTTCAACAACAATATAGCGTCGCATCTTTTCTGCTCTCCGATTACCTCGAGTGACTTTCTCTAAGGTGCTCTCCAGTGATGACATATCATTATGCTTAAAATACACAATCGTACTTCTTGATAAGTAAAGCCCATTTTGAACAGCCCAATGTACACCCTCATCACTGAAATAAAAAACATCCACATCAAAAGTTTTGGGTATCAGGGTATGTGATATATAACAGCCAAATCCTAACAAGCTAAAGAATTTCTTTTGAATAAAGTGGACAAACCATGATTCAATAGGAGATCATAAAATAAAAAGGCCACACATTGAGCTGAAACACATTCAAATGCTAACAAGTAAAAGTTAAGCAAGGAATTCTTTTGAGAACCACAATGAGCTTTTAAAGCTATGGGATTCTTTAATGATAATTGCAGTTAAAAACTCATAATCAATGAAGTGAAAAAATGAGTCCAATAATCTATGCCTGATACAAGAAAAGAAGCCCACAAAAATTAATAATTTGAGAGCTATAGAGCAACACTAAGAGAACACAAGGCCTGCATGATACAATGTAATTATCTGAACTTGTAATTTTGAACAATGGACAACAATGCAGACCCCTTGGGTTCTTAGATCTCATCAACAGTTTTAACTAAGAAGCACTTGTCAAATATGCCAGCAGGTACACAAAAGGATGCATACTTACGCAACTATAATATCTCCTTTCTTACAAAAGGCTGGAATAACACTAAAAATTGTAGAAATTCCATAAGAGTAGAGTATTGAATCAGGGGTGCCCAAAAACTTTGCGATTCTGGCCTCGCAATCAAGGTGCACATCTATAAAAAAGAAAGATTTTCTGGTGTTGAGACCAACCTTTTATTATTTATAGTAATGTGTATAAGCAAGGGATGCAGAACATATCTTACCAATTGTTCCGTAAAAACCACGGGGCCCACAAGAACCTACACCATATTTTTCCAATGAACTGATGCATGAATCCTGACATGCAGATCACTATCTTTTAATGAGAAATAAATAGAATTTTGACCATGTGAAAAGTCTCACTCACAATTATCTTCTCATGTCCAATCAAACCAAGATAATTTGCAGATGCAAAATTAACAACTTCTTTTCCATCAATAACAGTATGAGGCCCAGCAGCACTGCATGCAAGAGTAGCCTATTAGCAGGACATGGAAACGTGGAAATTGGAAACATATCATGTCATAAATAATTTACCTAGGAGAACTTATCAAATAAACAACAAATTTCATCTAATCAATATTTCTACAGCATTTACACTTATGATCTATAAAACCAAACAGAAAATAATACACAAGCATGTACCACATGCAAGTAGAGTTGTCAATTCATCAAGCCATTTGTGGGCTTGGTAAAAGCTCCAGTTTAACACAAAATTTTAAGCTTTAGAATCAAGCTCAAGCTCAGTTTTTGAGCTCAAATTAATTTTAACCCAAACTCAATTGAGCTAGGTCAATAGCTTGAAATATAAAAATAAATTATTTTTTATAATATAATAATATCATAACATTTGCTATTTTATTCAAAATATAATATAATTTGTATTGTTCATCTCTAAAAACAAAAATCAAGCAATAAATTAGATTCTAGTTTGAAATTAAATCTACTTGAATTTCAGATCTTATAAATAATTGGCTCACCACATGAGAGAAAGGGCCGACTGCAAGACAAGATAGTTTGTGGATAGAAATCCTTAATCAATCCAATTTTAACTTCGAACTAATTCACGCCGAGCTCCGGCATTCGAAATCAAATCAAGCCAAGCTTGAGCAAGCTTTTTTTAACTAATTTCAAGCTTAAGCCAAACCCATGCTCGAGGCACTCAATAATCTTCTATTGATGATGGATAATGTTAATGACTAAAACCATCGATAATTTTCCTATAGCATCAGCCGTCTTATACTATCGTGATGGATTAAAGATTTAAATTATTCTCCCTATAGCAATCAGCCTAATCCTGTTATTTCTACCTACTCTTCTACTCAACTTCAGATGCATAAAATAAGTTCCATTACAGCATACTAAGTTTCACCAGAGAAAGTCGGTCAAACAAATGGCTTATTTCAAATCAACCATTGATGATAAAGGTCACTTAACTTTCAAATTAGGTATTACCATTTCAAATCAACTTGCATTGACACACACAAGCCCAGTAATTTAACAAAAAAGAAAGTAACAAAAAGCATCAAAATACAAAAGCAGCAATTATCACCTTTCTAACGTTGGTGGTACAGAAAGCATCTCCTCTGTTATAGGAGGGTGAAGAGGCTCTGGTGCCCATTCATCACAGAGATAATCTATTTCCTGTCATTGTGTTTGCACCAGCCTTTTAAAATTTTTTTAATAGAAATAGAATATAACTTTTCAGTAAGTCCTAATAACTGAGGATTAAATGCAAAAATTACAAACCCCAAACAATTGAACATGTGCAAAAAATGTAGAATCGTTATATAGAAAGTCAAATCTTACCACTAGATCGGAACAAAAAGAACAGAAATGAATGGCAACCTCTTCAGAAATAAATCAAGCAATGAGTGATTAAAGTAAAAAAAAACCAAATATAGTGAACTACTTCTGAAATATGAGTGCCAATGCTGTTGCACATAATAGACAATACACATGCAAAGAATTTAACTTCAGTAAGCCCCAATTTTGGTTCAACATGAAAAATGTTATGAATACAATCAAGCCTTCTGTCAAAAGAAGAAAATCAAAGCATAAAAAAAGTCCACGAGTCCATGTATATCTGGTGTAGAAGTTAAATCCATCATTACCCCATCATGGAATGCTGTACATGGAACATGATGTACTAATATACATTATTTGGCGACACTACCAAAATATGCAGTCAGGCATTTTATTCCATCTCCGTCTCAAGAACAATCACAAATAGCCTAGACAAATTTCACAATTGCCAAATCTGGATCTAAGTTCAGCATAAATTGCACAAAAAAAGAATACGAATTGCTGCTTTGGTCTAGAGTTAATTTTATCATAATAAAAAAAAATCTTTCAGGAGAGCATCTGATTAGCTTTCTGACTACCAGCCTCCATCTCCAGCTACTATCGCTTCAGTTTTCTCTTACATTTTGGAGTTAGCAAACTCTTCCCTTTTGCCACAGGCTATCACATTCTTTAAAAAAAAATCATTTTTAGTTTAAATTTAAACCAAAATTGCATGTTTATAACCTTTACTATTAAGATGTTATCAATAAAAGCAATTAGTCCTTGATCTAAAATGTTATCCTAACATCTATATTATATGTTTTTCACATTGTAGATAAATGACTTTGGATGGGAAATATAATGTCTTGAAATTAACTTGCCAAGGGAAAGATAATGAAATTATGTTAAGCATGATAATTTGTGTTGATTTCATTGTTAATGATCAGTATCAGCATATAATTTTGCTCAATTAGGGTTTGATTGAATTGATAGAACATCACATGATATTGACAATTTAATAAAAAAAATGCTCAACAACAACTGAAGATACAACACGTAGTCCTAGTTTATCGCTTTTTGAATTCATAAAAATGTGCACTGAAAGCAACTTAAATTACTTCAATCTCAATGTACAAAGAAGCACATATAGGTCTTCAGCCAACTAATCATGCTCCAAGTCTGACCCCACATTTAATTTTCCAATATAAACTTACTATGATTTTATTTAATGGCCATCAGTGTAATTCAGGAATAGTGAAATACACATTAAATATAACTTATGGTAGCTCAAACACAGATAGGAAACTGTAAGTAAATGTTGATTTGAATTTGAAATCAAAGGAATGATTATCTTTAGTAAAATGAACCCATTCATAAGAAAGGTAGTATTGAATCAGAAGAAGCATGCTTTAAAATAGTCCCTCTCTAACCTCTACACAATCCATACATTTCATCATGGGTTATAGATGATGAAAATCCGTTAGTACCAATCGCAAAACCTTCTTGTGTGATGCAAGAGCAGAGCAATTAAACTTGGATACTGGGTCCTTGGCAATTGAAGAGACTTCTGACAAGCTTTAGGTGAAAATGCATTATAGGTCTATCTTAATAAATGTGCCAAAAATATTCATACAATATATGGGTGGAAAACTTAGGGAGTCTAGTTTCCAATACAACAAACCGCGCCTTGATTGGAGTTTTCTAGCAAAAGCTATAAGTGTTTGATGATGGCACAATTAAGCTGGCAAACTTACTGGATTTCAACCACTCCCCTTGCGCAAGCACACTCTTTGTACTCAAAAATCTCTGTTTAGCTTATAATCTGTATTAATGAATGGCTTTACTCTTCTTAGGGTTTTCCCATGCTGGGAGGGATATTTCCCAATTGACTTTTCACAGCTAGTTTTGGGTTTGTAAGAGAACAAGTGTTAGGATATGAACTTTTGGCTATGAAAAGGATCTTTTTCCTTTTGGTTTTGTATCTCTTCAGTTTTCTCTAGCTATTGAGTGGTGAACCTTCTCAACTCTATCCTCGTTGGTAGATTCCAAGGGTAGGAGTTGTTTACATCCTATATCCATTCAATGGACTCTAAATGGTGGTGGATTTTTTCCCTTTCAGTAGCTCTCGATTCTTATTAGGTGGCATCAGAGCTTGGGTTCGAATTGCTGGTCCACCTGGTCATCATTGCCACATGCCTAATGTTGCCACAACACCCGTTCGTGAAAGAAGCGTCCGCAATGTTGAATTGGCAAAGCTACGAAGGTAAATGCAGCAGCTTCAAGAATAGTTTGTCGGCTTGCAGCCTTTGGAAAAAGAGCAGTCACAAGGTGATTAGAGGGTAGATGAAGAAAGCAACGACAATGAAGACTATAATCCCTTCTATCCTTCTTCTAGCTCTGCAGAAATGGTTGTCCCAGCAATTGCAACAAATCATGTACAATCCATAGGCAGGAATTTGACATCAAGGTTGACATTGCAGAGTTGGAAGGACAAATGTAACCAGATGAGTTAATTGATTGGCTTCACACTATTGTAAGAGTCTTTGAGTTCAAAAAAGTTTCTGATGATAGAAAGCCGAAGCTTGTTGCTCTAAACTTGTAGATGTATGTTAAGTTTGGTGGAAGAAGTTAAAGAGACAGAGAACTCTTAAAGGAAAGCATCCCATTCACTCTTCAAAAGGAACCGAAACAAAGGTTCTTGCACAAACGTTACAAACAGAATGGCTATCTCAAGTTTCATAATTTCAAATACAAAGATTTGTCAGTTGAAGAGTATAGGGTAGAGTTTGATTACTTAATGATTAAATGCGACGTGATGGAACCTGAAAAGTAGATTCTCGCCTACTATCTTGCAGGACTAAGGACTAAAATAGGTAACATGGTGCAGCTACAACTTACTGAACTTATGCAAATGTTTGTAAACTTGCTATGAGGATTGAGAGACAACAAAAAGAGGCTCGAGGAAGTGGCTATCGCTCTTTAAGCAAGGGAAGCTCTTTAACCAAGGGAATACTTCGACTTCTAAACCTTCTTAAAATGCAAAGCCTTTTTTTTTGTCAAAAGGAGTGAACCCTTAATAGGCCCGCTAAACTAAAACAAAGGCGTGTACACACCTCAACTGCAGCATGTGGAGCCCTCGCACACGTGGGCGCTGAGACCACACATAATTCGTGCAGACAGTTCTCAAGCGTGCACACTTACCTCGTGGATTCGAACTATCGTCACTTGCGAGGCATTCTCATGGAGGACCCAAGTGCCAATTGACCAAAAAGCTGTTGATAAATGCAAAGCCTTTTACTTCAAGGCCGATGAATAAGCTCAAAAGTTCTAAGCAGCAAGGCTCTTCTAATAAAAGTTCTAAAAAGTGCCTCAAATGCTAAGGTTATGGTCATATTGCATCAAATGTTCCAAATAAAAAAATGTTCTTACTAAAAAGAAAATTGTGAAGAAGTCCATAGAAGATAAGGCTCAATATACTAAAATTAAAAAAAGTGGTTTACGCAAAAGAATAACTTTTTGTTTGTCGCAGCTTAAATGTGTAGCATGTAAAAGCAAATAATTGGTTATGTCACGACATCCTCCATAGCAGATGCACATCTCATGGTAAAGACTAATATGATCATTGATTAGGGCAGCTTTGAAAATGTGGTATAAAAAAAACAAAAATAGGGAAATTAAGGCAAGTAAAAATACCTTTTCAATTTTCAATTGGTGATTTGTACAAAGATGAAGCTTTGGGTGATGTTGTGCCCATGGATGTTTGCAATTTGCTTCTAGCTAGGCCTTGGCGATATGATAGAAAAACTTTGCATGACGGCTATAAAACTACTAATAGTTTTGTCAAGGATGGTGCTAAGATTGTATTAGCTCCAACTAGATTAGAGGACATACCCAGCTTTACTCTCTAAATCTAAAATTCTGAAGGAGATAGAAATTGTCAAGAAAAAAAAATTCTTGTAATGCTTAAAGCCAATAAAGAACACATGGTCATCCTGCTATTCTGCACCCACTTCTTAAGGAATCTTCAGATGTGGTTCCCCAAAAATGCCACCAAAGTCTTCCTATCACGCCCAACACATTGATGCTTGCACATGACCGGATGAAGGGTTACTCTCCCATGCTTAGAATATTTTTTTAGGGTAAAAATACGAATAAGAAAAATGCTATCTTGTAAACTAGAAGTCTCATGAAAACTCATGAAGAATGTAGAGTTCTCATGAAGGATGTGGAAGAGTCTAAAATGCCCTCCAAGCTTCATGTAACCTTGTAGGATAATATGGAATAAACCTCTAGAGGGCCAAAGAGGACCGTCCGATCGAATAGATCTCAACCGTCCATTTAGAGTATTAGGGCCTCTAAATAGGCAAGAAGACTTGTCATTGTAAGCACCAATAAGAAGAGTTGTAATAAGAGTTCTCATTTCCACTACAAAGCTCTCTTCAAGCTTTCATCCCTTCAAAGCCTACAAAAATCGTATCCTTGTCTAAGTGTGGGAAGCAAGGCTGACTTGATCAAGGCGAGGCGATCAAGTGCGACATTAGTAAGAAGCCCGAGTGCGTGACATTCCTCCCTTAAGGAGTATTCAACGTTGCATTGATTTTATACCAAGTTCTGCAATTCCTAATAAGGCAACCTACAAAATGAGTTATCAGGGGCATGAAGAGTTACAATGACAAGTCAAAGAGTTGATGGCTAAGCGCTTCGTAAAAGCAAGCAAGATTCCTTGTGCTATCCCAGCTTTGCTTAAACCAAAAAAGGATGGAACTTGGCATATGTGTGTTGATACTAAGGCTATCAACAAGACCACCATCAATTACTGTTATCCTATTCCTCGCTTTGATGATCTCTTGGATTAATTGCATGATGCAATTTCTTAAGAATCAATCTTCATAGTAGTCATCATCAAATTCATATAAGGGAAAGAGGCGAATAAAAGATAGCATTCAAAATAAGAGATGGTCACTATGAGTGGCTTGTCATGCCATTTGGCCTTTCAACTACGCCTAAAACCTTTATGGGTTTGATGAATGATGTCTTCAAGCCTTTCATTAGGAAATTTATTATTGTTTACTTTGATGAAATTCTAGTGTATAGCAAAGACAAGAAGCAACACTAGTATCACCTTCATGAAATTTTTAATACTTTGAAGAAGTAGAGGCTCTATGCAAATGTGAAGAAGTGTTAGTTCTTTTCTAATAGCCTCTGTGTTCTTAGGTTATGCAGCGTCTAAAGATGGGTTGAAGATGGATGAAAGTAAGCTAGAAGCAATTCGGAGCTAGTCACAACCAAAGTCAATCCATGGTATCAAGAGTTTCCATGGACTTGCTCTTTGTATCAGTGATTCATCAAAGAATTTAGCACAACCATCGATCCTATTACAGAATGTCTGAAAATAGGTGTAAACAAATGGAATAACGAAGCAAATAAAAGTTTTGAACTCATAAAGAAGAGAGGGACCAAAGCACCAATTCGTTCACTTCTTGCTTTTGTTTAACCTTTTGAGGTAAAGTGTAATGCTTTTAATGTTGCCATTGGAGCCATTTTAAGTCAGGAGAAGAGGCCTATCGCATTGACAGTGAGAAGTTGAGTGATCTACTCAAGCATTATTCTGCATATGACGAGAATCTCTATGCCATTGTTCGTGTCTTTGATCATTAGAGCCATTATCTCCTTTCAAAACCATTTGCTCCATCTTCAGATAATGTACCCTCAAAGTTTAATGGCCAGCATAATTTGAACCAACGTTATGCTTTGTGGGTAGAGTTTTTGCATGCTTATAGGTTTGTTATTAAGCATAAAGCAAGATGCCAAATCCAGGTCGCTGACGCATTAAGCAAAAGATATACCTTATTGTCCACTAAGTGTGTGTGTTGTTGGGTTTGAAGTTTAAAGGATCTATACAAGGATGACTTTCTTTGGTGTCATTTGGGAAGGATGTACAAGGGGCCATCAAGCAGTTTTTTCTGCAAGATAGGTTTCTCTTCAAGGGTAGTTGATTATGCATCCTCAATGTTCTAAACTAGACGCTATTCTCATGGAAGAGCATGATAGCAACCTTGGAGGACATTTTGGTCGAAACAAAACACTTGCTATTATATAAGAAAATTTTTATAGGCCAAAAATGGAAAGGAATGTAATGTGATATGTCCATAAGTGCAGCATCTGTCACATGGCCAAGAGTCACTCTCAAAATACAAGCTTATACACTCCTCGTCCAGCTCCACAAGCTTCCTGGCAAGATGTTAGCATGGATTTTGTAGTGAGATTGCCAATAACATAGCGGAGTAAGGATTCAACTGTGGTAATAGTGGGCAGATTTTAAAAAATGGCTCACTTTGTCCATGTTGTAAACTTGCAAACGCTTCATGGGTGGCTGACTTGTACTTTCGTGAGGTTACATGGAATTTTTTTAACAATCACTTCTGATAAGGATTCCAATTTTATAAGTCATTTCTGGCATACACTTTGGAGGAAACTTGTTACGCAATTGCAGTTTAGAACAGCAACTCATCCTCAAACTGATGGATAAACTGAAGTTGTTAATAAAAGTCTAAGGCATTTGCCAGGAGTTTTTTGGGTAAGAATGTTCGACAATGGAACTTACTCCCACAGACTGAATTTGCTTACAATCACTCTTATCAATCAATCAATCAATAGCAGCCTATTTGAAGTTGTGTATGAATGGAATCCCAATAGCCCATCAGACCTAGCATCCCTGCCTACAACTCATTCTCTTCGTAGTGATGCAAGTTAAAGGGTTGACCAGATAAAGAAGCTGTGTGCTCAAATTCAAGATCGTATTATGAGGCATATAGCAAGCAGCCAAACAAACATCATAAATATGTTGAGTTTAATGAAAGTGACTTAGTTTGGGTTCAATCGAGGAAAGAAAAGTTCTTACCAGAAATATGCCAAGTTAAAAGTTAGAGCAGCCGGTCCATTTAAGGTGTTGAAGAGAATTGGGAGCAATGCTTACGAGATCGACCTTCCCACAAAATATAACGTTTCTAAGACTTTAAATGTATCTGACCTTTCTCCTTATCATGGAATTCATGAGCATTTGGACTCAAGGGTAAGTCTTCTCCAACCAAGGGAGTTTGATGCAAGAGCAAAGCAATTAAACTCATGTACTGGGCTTTGGAAATTGAAGAAACTTCTAACAAACACCCAGCTCTAGGTGAAAGTGCACAACAAGTCTGTACTTATTGGGGTGCCAAAAAATTCATACAACATATGGCTAGAAAGCTATGGGAGTCTAGTTTCCAATGTAACAAACCTTGTCTTGATCAGAGTTTTCTAATGTAAGTGTTTGATGGAAAACTATTTAAACTGCCAAACTAAATGGATTTCTACCACACCCCTTACTCAAGTAGACTCTTTGTACTCTTAAATCTCGATTTAGTGTATAATATGTACTAGTGAATGGCTTTTCTCTTGTTGAGGGGTTTTCCCAGGTTGTGAGGGATAATTCTTAGGTGACTTTTAATAGCTAGTTTTGGGTTCGTAAGATAATAAGTGTAAGGATATGAACTTTTAGCTGTGAAAAGGATCTCTTTTCTTTTGGTTCTATATCTCTTTGGTTTTCTCTGGCTATTCAATGGTGACCTTGCTTCAACTCTATCCTCCTTGGTGGATTCTGAGGGCAGGAGTTGTTTACATCCTGTATCCATTCGATGGACTCCCAACGGTGGTGATTTTCTTCATTTTTGGTGGCTCTTGATCCTTAACATTGTGTTCTTCAGATTTTGAACAAATAATTAGTCTATCACATAAATGCCTCAAATCTTTTGCTGTCAAACATTATATCTTCTCAGCTATTTCATCAAAAACTGCAGTCTGAAGTGCTCTGCAAAATTTCTTCTCCATTCATTTGTCTTCTACTGCCTCTAAAATACACGTCTGATTAAAATCTAAACCTTCATCCCTTGAATTTGCCCCAAAATACCATTCATCTTAAGTCTTAAGCATTCCTCTTCAGATATTAGCCATAAATCATTCTATAACCTGAATGATTTCTACTATCAAAGATTGTTCCTAATTTGCTATCAACTAGAATCTAGAATAGAGCATAGTTTACCAAAACTGATGTCTAGATGAAATAGTCCCGTGAAAGACTCATAAGACAATTCAGTGATCTTCACTTTCTCCCGCTATATGAAGCAAAATAAATAAATAAATAGAAAAACGTAGCTAATTGATGGCAAGTTAAATTGATCCAGGTTTCTGAACATAGAAGCGGCATATACAACAAATATTTTTCTTTAGTAAGATCTAGATCTAGTAAATATAAATTTTTGGCTAACTTCAAATCATGGATCCAAGACTGGTCCAAACATGTAATAAAGAAGCAATTTTGTAAACAACTAAGACAGTTAGTGCATGCAGTGATAAGATAGTTCCACATATCTATTGATTCATTCATAATTTCATAAGTCTCCTGGTATGACAATTAAGAACTCACATAAAAAGAAAGCAATTTCTCTTTAAAGACAAGATGAATTCAAAGAGGCACCTTCAATTGAGTATACCAACAGCCACAAAGAACACAACTAACCTTCTCAGTCAAAGGCTTCTTTGGAGGCTTGTAACTCTTCCTAGAGAGCTGGAAAAGTATAACAGCAATGAGCAACACTTCAACAACCAAATGCCCTGCAACCAAAGAAACAAGCCGCCATAAAATCCAACGCTTCAAACTTCTTTCATTTCTAATATCACAAGAACAACTCCAATAGAAAGCCACCATGAATATGAACTCCAAAAACTACCATCCCAGCAAGGGGCGCATTGAACTTCACCAATACCCAATCCAGCGCCGCTGTGGTCATGTTCACCACTGCCAAAGCCATCTACACAAGCAAGAAAAATGCCATACGGTTTGTTAGCCACCACTAACACTATTTGCATGCATCCATGGAATACGAGAATTCCAGCCAAAGATACGAGCATTTAGCTCTTGATATCTAGTTAAAAACACAAAATTAAAAAAAAAAGTAAAAATTTAAAAGACCATATTGACGTGTCTAAAAAATAGAAACGGATTTGAATCGTACAAGACGGAAAAGATCGAGAAACAATAACAAAGATAAGAATCATCTCACCTGGAAGGAGGAAAAAGAGGAAACCCTAACCCTGACCCTAGCTTTTGCTGTCCGGGAGGAGATCGAACGACGGGGAGAGCTGGAGCCTGGAGGAGGAGATCGTATTGGCGAGGTCAACAATGGATTTTTAGATTTTTATTCATAGTACGGAAAAGCCCTCGAGTGCAGTGCGTATTTGCAGAGAAGTGTTATTATTCCCGAGGGGTGATAAGGGTAAATAGGTAGACTTATCGTTCTGTGAGAGATCGATGAGAACGAGGGGGCAGGTGAGAGATCACAGCCGTTGATCTCGTGTGATGTGAATGATTTTCGTAAAGCCGAAGTCGGACAGCCAGGAGGGTCTTTTTTATTTTTTTATTTATATATTTATTTTTTACGGTGTCACGCTCACAGTCATATTATTTATCTTTTAACCCTGCCACCATCAGAATTAGAGAAAAGCATAAGCCGTCACTTGATCCGACCCAGCCATGGTGTCAGTTGTAAGGATCTCCCAACACATGGCCTGGTGAGTTAGACCCACTGGGCCACACGGGTGAGTCAGACGGATAAGAGGCAAGAAAGGACTCAAAATTGAATTTATAACTCATACAAAATAAAAACACATATATTTATATGTATATTTCTGATATCTTTAAATATGAAGCACTTATCACCTATTTAATAGAAAAATAATAATAATCTCGTGATCTCTTGATCTCCATGTTTTCATTTTAATCCTTAAAATTTTGAATAATGTGACATGATGAAAATAAACAGTCAAAGAGAACTCTTTGATGGTACATATCAAAATATCATTTTTAATTAATATAATTAAGAACTTAAAATTTCATGTGTTATTTGCAGAGTTCAAAAAGGTAATTATTTTAAATTAATTAGTAAAATTAGTAAAAGAAAATTGATGATAATGAATGTAGGCGTGATTTCAAAACCAAAATTTAAAAGCCGGAATTTACGTCTCAATCGACAAAATTGCAACTTTAGTGGTGATCAAGAGATTTAGACTGGCTAAGTATGGTGTTAAAAATAATATTTTAATAACCGGACCGGTTATCGACTCGGTTAGGTAACCTGTTCACGGTCCAACCGGTTCAGCCAGTTACACCGGCCGGTTCAACCGGATTTAATATTTTTCAAATAAATAAATTTTTAAAATTTTTAAAAATTTAAAAAATAAGGAATAAAAAAAAACACAAAATTACATATTGCAAAATGTCAACTCTACATAAAATTGAATTTTTCGAAGTATAAATATACAATAATACAACCATACAACAAATATTCAAAAATAAAAAATAAAATAAAATATAAGTATACACTATACAATAACATCAACATCAACAATATCATTCAAAAACGAGTAATGAAATAAAATACAGGTATACAACAACAACAATAAAATATAAGTATACAATAACACCAACAACAAAAATAAAAAGCATTATAACAAATTTACTAGTGCATACTGTTTCTCTTCTGTCGCAAGAAGTAGCCAAAAGACAACCAAAAGATACTTGCAACAGCCGAGAAACTTAGACAATCTTAAGGATTTGATAGTTAAGAAGATGAATGAATTCATTGGAGTTCTCATACTAAAAGAGTGGATGAGTAATTTTAAGCATTGGCAAAGAATTTAATGATTATAAGTGCCTTATTCATCAGCTTCGCTTCTGAAATACAAGAGTGATATTATGTGAATGCATATTATTAGACAGATACTTATTATATTGCATCAATATCCTAGCCCTAGGAGAATTTTTTTTAGCTTAAATCCTAGAAAATGAACATATTCATCTCAAGTTGCTTTCTTTCTATTCAGGGTTTGAACTTTGAAGGGCAAATTAACTCACGGTAGTGTGATTGGAACAAAGAAAATGGGCAAGTTTAACAATAAGCCATTCCAGGATGCATGTTTTGAAAGACATCCAAATGAGGAATCTAGTATGAAATGCACTCGACTCTCCTCACCGCTTCCACCGCAAATAAAGCATCATCATCGAACACTAAAGATAAAGAAGGAGGAGAGGAAGAGAAGGTCGGCCATCAGCTTTGCGGAGGAGAGATTGCGGTTGACCTAGATCGGCTGAAGATGAAGAAGGAGGAGAGGAAGAGAAGATCGGCCACCGGCTTCATGGAGGAGAGATCCAATTGCGGCTGATGGGGAATTAGGGATGGAGAAGAGATTCAAGAGTGTATTTTTTTCTTAGGTTTGTAACTTATTGATTTAATTTTAAATTAACCGGTCCGGTCCAACCGGTTCACCGGTTCACCGGTCGAACCGCCCGGTCTGGTTAATTGTTGTTTGGTATCACTAATCAGACCGATTTACCAGCCGATTCCCTGTTGAACTGGTTGAACCGGCCGGTCCAATTAATTGTTGTTTGGTATCATTAACCAGACCGGTTTACCAGCCGGTTCATGGTTGAATCGTTTGAACTGGCCGGTCCGGTACGGTTTTTAAAACACTGGTTAAAAAAATTCAAGTTATAGTTTTTCGCGGAAAACCGGTCCAGAAAAAGCACTGAAAATGAATCTAGGGATAAACAAAGCACAAAGCTTTAATAGGGAAGAAAAACACTATGCAGGTTTCTTCCTTCAATAGCATCCAAAAAATGGTCCCAAAACATGAAATAAGGGGCCCAAATATATAGGCCTAACAAATCCCTAAAACTTACATGATTAGCGATATGGTACTTAAAAAAAGCTAAAAGGATTCCAAAAAAAGAAACTAAATATATCATACGGTCAGTCGCTTCTACCGCGCGAACCGACAGGGAAGTCGATTACTTCTTCACGACTTCAGTGGCTTCAATAATAGATGCTTCCGCATCACATCTCCTTTTGTCTAATTTCTCTTTCCATTATCCTCCTTCCAACCTTTATATTTCCTTCTTTGTAATTTCCTTTTTTCTTTTGGAAAGACATCATCATTCACTAAAACATATATATATATATATATATATATATATATATATATATGACAAACATATATATAATCAAAGAGACAATGACAATGCTTCAAATTAATATATATTTTATATAATTTTTTGATTGATATGGCAATGCCACAACACCAACCAGCCATATCTACCATCAAATTTTAAAAATTAATTTTACCCATTGTAGACAGGCTTGACGTTCCAAGAATCTTAACAAGAGGAAAGGATTTACCTGAACATGATTAGGGTAAAGAAGGAGATGTTGTTCATCACCATGTAGGCCACCCAAGAGGACATTGTAAATGGACACGTACTGTAAGATAGATGTAGCCATAAGGAGGATGGAGTGAAATGCTTTTGGGACCAAATAAAAGAGTTGGTGAGCTGTTTAGGTTTTAATTGAAGTTATTGTAGAATAAGTAAAAAGTCTAAGGGACCTACCTAAACAGTATATTTTTACAAACATTTTCATAAAATATATCATTTTTTTACTATATATATATATATACCGATTTGTAAAACACCAAGAGGTTGAACAATAGTTTCAATGAACATTTTTCCTTAAATCATAATTTTTTATAAGATATATATTCCAATTTATAAAATTTCAATGGTTAAAAAATGATTTTTTATAAATATTTTCCAAAAATATAATTTTTATATTATATATAAAAATATATATATAAGTTTAGAGGACTACAAGATTTTTACAAATATTTTCTTAAAATATTGTCATTTTAAAAAATTACCAATAACCAATAATAAAGCACAATAGTACATGGCAATGGGTAAGGTACCATAATATCAATCCCCATATCGGCATTTTAAAAAATTACCAATACACATCTCCATCTCCATACTCTATGAGCAACAATTTTAATACATCCCCAAAACTGCTAGTGCTAGATACCCACATCCTCATACACATCTCCGTTCTTTGTAGTTTAATTAACCAAAATATGATTTCTTATAACACTATGAACATAATAAAATATAAATACTATTATAAAATAAAAAAACATTCATTAAAAGTGAAAACATTGAAAAAGGTTTGGCTTCTTTCGCTCACAATTTCAAAACGTCTATTTGGACTTATAATACAATATATTATTATGATTAAATATATAGCATGTGGATAAATGGGCATGGGTATAGAACACTTGCCTATACCCATATTCATAATTTTGCCACGTATCTACCTTTTCAATCATATGTATTTTTTACAAGTACTCCTAGGTTTTGGTCCAATTTCCATCCCTATATAAATACTCCTAGGTATGAATACAAGATATGTGATAACAAGTACCACCTCAGTTGAAATGAGTAGTGTAAAATCACACATGATCAATAGTGTAAGATATGTGATAAAGGAGCCATCCGCCACTATCTTTTTTTGGGTTGCTAACAAATCAAGCCGCTTGCGAGCTATTAGAAACTCGAGCTGAAAAAAAGCTCATTCATTGAGTAAAAGAGCCAAGCTTGAGCTTGACTTTTGAGCTCAAATAATTTATCGAGCTGCGATCAAGTCACATACTATGCTCATTAAGGCTTACACGCCTACTCACGAACTTGATAAATGAGCAAGCTTGTGAGCAGGCTTGCTAGCCTACAAATGAGCCTATTAAATGAGCTTCCTCACAAGCTTGCTTAACAAGCTAGTGAGCCTACTAACAAACATGTTAAACAAGCCTGATAATGAGCTTACTCTTAAGCCTACCAAACAAGCCTGCTAAATGTGTGTTTTTCTTAAGGCTGTAAATAGACTAATGTTTTCATTAAAAGCTCGTCGGCTCGCCTCGGCTTACATATTAATGTCAATGAGCAATTCCTAAGTGCAATTTCTAAGCTTGTAAAATAAATGAGTTTGAACGCAACTAAACAAGCCTCATTAAGGCTTGTGATTAGCTCATTTACAGTATCATAAAGGCTCATTTTAAGAGAATCATTTCTAAAAATCATTACTATAATTATTTATAATATCATTAATAAGCTCATTTATAGAAAAACCTTTTTAGAATCAATTATAGTAATATTAACATGGTTGTTATGGGATTCATAAGTTCTGGTGGGATGTTGTGGGATAATTTTTACGCAAACTCTTATGCATGCATCCACACAACAAACCAAACAATCAAGAGAAAGAAAGCATAAAAAATTGGTAACCCAGTTTGGTACACTACTTACCTACATCTAGGAGATCAAGCATAAAGATAAAATTCACTAAAAGAGGAGAATAAACATGAGTATAAAACTATCACTCAATATCATAATGGTAAACAATAATACTCTCTAGATTGCCAGATGTCCTCTTATATAGATGTTGTTATGTCCCATATATAACACAATTCTCTTTTAGAATATTTCTAGATTCTTAATTTGGACACCTTCCAAAATTTGGACGTTGCACTTCTAATTCCAACTAAGCTTGCAATACGGCTCAACTGCTAGTTCTAATTGAATTCTAGCTCCCATTACAACGTGATCTTACTACACCCCCAACCCCCCGATTGTGTTAATCCGAGTCGAATGTAGTTGAATTTTCAAGATCTCAACCTGCTACCCACTAACTTGTCTCCTCACGCCATATCAATAGCACTCTTTTCAAGGGTTACACCCCACATAGCACACCTTTATCTCACCAAAGGGGATCATCAAAACATTTTCAAATATTCTTTCCAAACTTAGATGAATTCATCCAAGTTTAGTCTTCACAATGTTTAAACTTGATCTTCATTCATCCTAGTTTGATCTTCAATTTTTTTGTTATTAGACTTAATCTCCGTTCATTCAAATTTAGTTCTTTACAATCTTCCAAACTTGATCTTCTTTTTTAGAGGCTTAGTCTTGAATTTTCTCCATATATGACAATGTTTTCAAATAGATCGGTCTATAAATATTTTCAATTTTTTTTTCCAAATCTGAGCTCTAGATGGTTGTACTAAATATAGTCTATGTCTTTATTTGGCTTTGTCTTTATATATAGATATATAGACATGAAATCTTAAACTAAAGCAAAACATATATATTGTGTTAGAAAAAATATTACACATCATTTTAGTATAAACTTGAGCAAAAGATAAGATTAATTTGTAATTTTTATTATAATAAGTTTTAATATATTTTTTTAAATAATAATCTATTATTTACAAAACCAAATTTGAGCAATTTATAGAACTAATGAGCCATACATGAGGCTCAAACTTTTATGAAGCTCAAAGTAGACCCAAGCTCTGCTCAGGCTCAATTGAAGTAAGCTAGAGCTTGGTTAAAATAGGTTTGAGCTCGGCTCTGATTCGATTAAACAAGCCAAGCTTGAAAATGACCAAGCTCGGCTCTTTTGTAACCCTAGTCCCATTGTTGTCAACATCACTATAGTGGCAACAACAAAGAGCTTCTCAGCGGCATCACCATTGCCTCTGGCCTCTTGATGATATATGTTTGTACAACTTTCAAAATCTTGGTAAGATTTGGTAAGTTTTTTCCCATCAATGGTAAAGAAAAAGTTGGAATTATACAAAAAAAAAAAATAATAGATGAGGTTGACTCCAGAGATTAAAAAAATAAATAAATTGAAAAAAAAAATAACAGATTGAGATATTCAATTATCAAAGGGACTACTTAAAAATTTTCAGACTTCCATAGACCTGTAATTAATTTTCCCTAATAATAATAATAATAATAATAATAATAATAATAATAAATTCTTTAAAATTGGGGACTAGAAATTGACTTCAACCGGCAACCCACAGATCACTAGGGAACAGCCGATGAACACCATCAGGTTCACTCAGAAGAAGAATACTAACACAGTACAAATATTACATGGCCTCACGGTCATCACGCCCTTCTAATCAAGTCCTTGATAAGGATGGCATAGTCACAACTCAAAGTTTGAACGCAAACAAACACCTATTAAACAGGTACTTCCAAAACAGTATCGTCACGGTGCATTGCCAATGCTTCACGCACAATGCCCGTACATATATATACTTCCCTAAAACTCCACGCTTCCCACCGACTCACCCTGCCTTGCCACGCGCCCTCCCTATTCTAATGCTGCCCTACTTTCTTCAAACTCCCATGTCGTTATTCAAAACATATATATATATATATATATATATGCATGCAATTATTTATTTTGTTTTTAAAATTCACTTTTATTCTGAAGATATATATATATATTGAATCCCATTAATTCAGAAAATGATGCAAAAAAGTTGAGCGAATAAAGCGAAAAGCAAGAAACACCATGATATTAGAAATAAAGAAGCTTGCAGCCAAGAAGCTTCACAGCTGAAACGCTTCCTTTCTTTCTCCCCATCTAATTAAAACCATTACCTATCAATCTATTAAACAAACAAAACTATGCATGCATGCACACACACATATATATATAGATCATAATACATCTCTCCATGTTCTTATTTCACTTACTGATCTTTATTTCCATGCGTCCACTTTAACTGATCAAGATGAAACTTAACATCAAAGAGGATCAAACATCGACATCACAGTTGGGAGCACCGAGCATGGGGACTTGGCCGGAAGTCCCTTTTCTGATCCCAAGCATGACGTCACAGCGAACATACAAACTAGTCCAACCACTGCGAAAAGGCCCGGTTTTATACTTGATCCTGCCAAGCAGCACAACTCTCAACCCAACAACACCAAACTCCTGATCAGAAGCCAAGCCCATGATGACCTCCGGCGAGACTGGCACGTTGTCGGCACCGAGAACGGGGGAGAAGGCGACGGAGCTGTCAGTGTCCTGGAAAAAGGGCTGGAGAGGGAGCGGTGGAGTGATGGGCTCGCCGTGGTAGGTGACGTAGGCGTTGAGACGGTCGTAGGAGATGGTGGCGCGGTGGCTGGGGTTGCGAGAGAGGATGGTGAACTGGAGGTTGGTGGAGATGGTGTTGGGTTGGAGAGAGGGGGTGAAGGGGGAGGTGGAGTTGGGGTGGGTGGAGAGGGAGTAGACGGCGGCGCCGAGGATGGAGAAGTGGGGATGGGAAGGGCGGTAGACGAGGTAGAGAATGAGGGAGGTGAGGCCGAAGAGGAGGAGGAGGAGAGCGAGGGTGACGCAGAAGGGACGGAAGATGGCGGAGGAAGGGCGGTAGCGGTGGAGGACGAGATGGCCGGGTTTGGAGGGTTTGGAGATTTCAGTCATGGTTGGGGAGTGGGTGGGGGAGTAGGAGGCGGTGGCCATTGAAGGGGAGAGTTAAAGGAGTGACATTTGGAAGAGAGAGAGAAAGAGAGAGGATGAGGATGGGGAAGAGATAGACGGTGGTGGCGGAGTTTAGTGGTGGTGGTGTTTGTCTCTTGGGGCTTTTCATTTTTATTTTTATTTTTATTTTATTTTTATTTTATTTTTATTTTATTTTTTTTGTTTTGGAAAAGTATTTAGCTTGCTTTGGGATGAAGTTTGGGGTTTATCTGTTTATGTGTTTATCTAAACGGCTTAAAGTTTGTGAGGAGGGATGTTTGTGTTGCAAGAGTTGCGGGGTTAAAATGGAATTTTTCTTTTTTATAAAAAAAAAAAGTATAAATGGTTTTTTTTTTTCACTTTAATAGTATTGATACAAATTAAGATTTTAATTTTGAAAAATTATTTATTAGTTTCTTGAGCGTTTTCATCTTTGGGAGACAGTTTCTTTGATGTTTTAACCTACTTTTCTTTTCTTTTGTGTTTTTTTATTGTATTGCCTTTGTTACTCCAATCAGTTAAATTATTATGAGAACTCTAAAAAAAATTCTATTAATTGCTAGAAGGAATAATTGTGTCCACTAGTGTCATTTTATAAGTGGTTTGAGTTAGATGTGTATGTTGTTTGTGTGAGAAGTAATTCTTCTTCTTCTTCTTCTTCTTCTTCTTCTTCTTCTTCTTCATATTTAAAGATGAATATATTATTTATCTTTTGTTTCTTCATAGTCTTAAAAAATTGAAAATAAAAAAACAAGAATTAGAAGAGTTATAAGTTGAACCACAATGATATATAAGCAAATAAAAAAATGTTTGTATTACTAATCATTCACTTATATGGGTGTATTGAAGTAATTTTGCTTATAAACAATTATCCTTCTCACATGGGACGCATATGCTAACTTCCTTTTATATAATTATAAGCTGTTAAGAGGTTGAAAATGAAATAATTTTTTTCGCTAATATAATATTTTGTGAACACAAAAATAAAAAATAAATATTAGAAAAAATTTCCAAAACAAATGAATATTAATCGCCTAAAACTCAAACTTCATCATTAATGGTTATAAAGAAATGGATGAGACAATCTAAACATTGAAATGGATTCACAGGCGTTGATTATGGAGATTAAGTCCACAAGGAGCCCCTCAAGGATGTCATGCACGGTGCAGAACAGATCGAGCAATGTCGGGTGGGTCACAAAATGAATGGTTAGCTCCCATACTTAAATATTTTCTAAGTGTCATGTGTAACCTCTTGTATATATAGACTTTTAGAATTTTCTACATTATTGTTGAGTGGAATAATCTAGGACATGGGAAAGACTCAGATCTTTTAGGGAAAATATGTGGAGTCTTCTAGATGGCTAATATAAGCCTTCAGATCGAGTCAAATCTCCACCGTCCCTTAAGGAGGTGGTGTAGTATAAATGCCCCCTAAAGGTGAACCTTGGGGGTAACCAACAAAATAAGTAAGCCATCAATTATTCTTGTAAGCCTTCAAGGTTCCAAATAAAATATGAGTTTTTTTTTTGTCAAGAAGAACGAAACCCCTAATGGACCCGCTAAACTAAAACAGGGCGTGCGCATGCCTCGACTGCGGCCTGTGGGGCCGCGCACACATGGGCGCTGCTACCACCCACAGTTCGTGCTCACAATTCTCAGATATGCACCCTCAGCCCAAGAATTCGAACTCTCGCCACTTGCGAAGCGTCCTCAAGGGGGACCCAAAAATATGAGTTTTCCAAGTCTCCAAGTGATGAGGATTTCACACCCATGGCTATTACACCACAATCTACACCACTTGTACATGGTCAAGATCAAGGACTAATTACACGAAGTCATGCTAAACAAATTCAAAACCAGGTGAACACTAACTTAAGTTTATTATCACATTATATTAATACGGTAATGCTTCCAATTTTTTCTACTTTAATTGTACTTAGGTGCATTGGAAGTGAGGACATCATTCAAGACTTAAAAAAAAGAAGAAGATAGCACAAGAGGAGCATTTGAAGAATCTTATTTATGGAAAGAGAATGAAATAAAGGAAAACAATAAAAAGAAGGGGAATCAAATCAAAATCAGCCTGGTAACAAAGAAAGGAAGTATTACAAGATTGAGAGAGTACGACCTAAAATAAACTTGCCTACAATATGCGTGCTACAGTAACCGCGGCTACTACCTATGTTTAGACTACGACCTAAAATAAACATAACTACAATAAGCGCTACAGTAATCACGTCATTAGTATATCTATATTTAGATTTATTTTATTAAGTAATTTGTAATAAGATGCTTTTCTTGCAACCCAAGTTTTAGTTGTCTTTAAATAGTCTTGTATTCTCTCTTTTGAAAAAAACTTTGATTATTTTTTTTTCAGAAATAAGAGTGTTCTTATTACTATTGTTCTTGTGAGTTCTCTTGGATTCACGAGAGAAAGGCCTCGGCTTTCCCCCTAATTCGTGCTCTACGCTTCTGGGCGTTTTGTGTAGATTGTTCGGACAGCGGGTCGGAGTTCTTGAAGCTTCGGATCGTTTCTCCCCAACGCACGTGTCGCGTCCACCCCAGGTTGTTCGCAGCCAGTTATTCTTTTATCTTGATCCTACGTCGTGAAGATCGGGCCATCCTCAAGGCATCTTTCTCTTTCCCCAAATTGGAACCTATCACCAAGTCCCCTAAGGTAAAACTCTCCGTAAGCCTTTTGAATTCTATAAGCCCTTGTTTGGTTCAAAGGGGGAGTTAGGGGGAGGAGAGTGAGGGGGAGTTAGGAGGGGAGGAGGATGGAAGATTTGTAAAAATATTATGTTTAGTTCATTAGAGGGGTGAGGAGGGGTAATCCAAATCATTTGTTTGGTTAGATGGAGAAATGAGATGGAATATAATGAATATTGACCAATTTGCCCTTTTTAAAAATATTTTTTATAATTAAATTTAAATAATAAATATATTCTATTTTACAAAATTAAATTATAAATTACCGTAATTAGGATAACATAATTTTGAGATAAGAACTATAATCACCTATATAAAAAATTTAAAAATAATAAAATAATAAAAAAAATTAAAACGGAGGTTAATTACCCATGAGTTGCACAAGGGTAACCATTATAATTTAATATAATAGCATCATAGATAATCATACTAATCTATTATATCGGTTAATATTAATATATCAAATATATTATCTTCAAAAGTATATATTTTTTACTATAAATAAGTTTTAATTTAAAAAGAAAATAAAAATATGGGTATTTTAAATAGGATATATGTGTAATATATTAAAAAAACGTGGGCATTTTGGTCAAAATAAACAATGAAAAACCCACTCCTCCAAAAGACCCCGATTTTGAGGAGTGGGGTGTGGAGGGTTTGGGGGGGTGCGTCACCCCTCCAAACTCCTCCTCCTCTTTCAAAATCCTCCAACCAAACAACCTCTACTCCTCCAAATTCTCTTATAACCCTCCAAACTCCTTAAACCAAACAAGGGGTAACTCTCTTGGCTTTTTGATAGAAAAACCGAAACCAGAGGAAGGAGTTAGGCTGACTTACTCGAGAGGAAGCGATCAAGCGCCACACACAACGTCGGGAAAAAGTCCAAATGTGTGACAAAGATCGCTGGAACTTATTATAGGGCAAGACCACTTTGATCATTCACGAATGTAGAGCTAAGTTTTATTTAAAGAACAACCAACAAAATAGTGCATCAAATGGATCCTTATGTAATAGTTGTGAGGAGTAGTTTGAACCCCCACCTAATCTGCTACATCTATTGAACATTGAGATGATCAAATTCAATGCAGGCTTTTCCTTGTTTTTAAGAAAAAAAAACTTACTTCAAGTTGAATTAAGTAAATTTAAAACTTAAAAAAAGGGAAACAAGAAAAAAAAACCAAAAGGTCCCTATAAATTTTCTCACACCCCACGAATCCCTAATTTTTCAAAACCATACATCATTGCCTTCTATTTTTTTAATTTACTATTTTACCATTATTATTGTATTCTTTTCATCTTTGGCAAATCACTATCATCAGAGCTAGCAAACTTAGTTGATCATCCATAATCTACATCACCAGCCCAAGAAAGCTAACACTAGGCCAAGTGGTCCAGCAAGCTTGCTCGACTAATGGGCCAGCCCTTGCATCACCATCCAATGAGGCTCATCAAGATTCGCCCAGAGAGAAAATTGCTAGAAAGTTGTAGAGCTTGGGGATAATTTGAATTCTCAAAACATGAGCGAACTCTTCTCTTCGATCTAGTTGTTAGCAAGGAACAAACCCTAGAGACTCCTCTGTTCTATAATCCACAAACAAGCATTTTGGCGTGAAGGTACTGTAGTAGATAGTGTAATAATTATGTTAAAATGAAAAACTTCCACCTGTAATCTGCACGTGTATTGCTTTTCATGCAACTCTTAGTTTTTTCCAATATTGCAACAATAACACTAGCAAATGCACTGTGGTAATGTTACCGTAGTAAAGTTATTGTTGTAGTACCGGATAAAAAATTCAAAAGCCTGTAACCTGCACAGCCTTGAGCACAGTTACCGTAATAACCATGCTTATTTTTGAATTTTTAGGAATTCTTTTCTTACCCTCTTTGGGTGTAAAAATAAAATTTAAACTGCACACTATGAAAAAGACACTAAAACACACAAGCAAGACCCATAATTTAGCGTGAAAAACACCTTCAATCTATTTAGTGAAAAATCATGAGGCCCTAAGGCTACTTAAAACCTTCCACTATATCAATAAGAGAATATCAAAGGTTCTTTTTGAGATTCAACTAGAGGCATACAAGTTTGGAGGCATCAATACATCAATAAAATCCTTTGAAGCAATAATGTCATCAACATAACATGAATTGAAAATGACTCCAAGAAGAAATCAAAAGAAAGATCAAACCAGATTGATAGGCAGAGCTTCTTGCAAGAATTCTCTATGCAAAAATTGAGTGAAATCTAGAGCTATATTATTGTCCGATATGATACCCTAGTTCTCTTTCTCTTCTTCTCGGTTTCTTTTCATATGATACCCTCTCTCTTTTTAATTCACACATAAACTCCCGCATTGATATAGTTTTTTTTTTGTTTTTTTTTTATTATAATTGGTGTTAGCGGAGATCCACCCTTGTCTTTAATTCCTCTTAAACTAAGGGTTCACCTTATATATATATATATATATATATATATATATATATATATATATATATATATATCTTGAAAGCCTTAATCCATTGAAATTTTTTTATATCCTGCTTGAGATAGGCCCTAAGCAGGGGTAAAGTAAGAAATCTTTTCAGAGGGGTCAAAACAATTTCATTAGGATATAAATAAAAGTGAAATGTGCAAACAATAGATATTCACAATATATATATAACCAACACTACACCACAAAATGGATTTAGAGGCGGTTTTCAAAATCTACAGAGGCGGTTTTAACCGCCTCTATAGCTTTAGTGTTGGTTTTTTGAACCGCCTCTAACCCGCCTCGTATCAAGCCGGCTCTACACTTTAGAGCCGGTTTTTAACAACCGTCGGGGTAAGCTTTAAATATGTAGGCGGTTTTTTATCCCAAATTTAGAGGCGGTTATGACCGTCTCGAAAATGTTAAGTTATAGAGGCGGTTATAACCGCCTCTATAGCTAATAATGTTTCATTCTCTTGTCATTGTTTTAGAGGCGGTTATAACCGCCTCTAGAATTTATAAACTGTAGAGGCGGTTATAACCGCCTCTAAAACAATTAGTAAAACTTAAAAATTATTAACTATAGAGGTGGTTATAACCGCCTCTATAGCTAATAATTTGAAAATTAAAAATTATTAGCTATAGAGGCGTATATAACCGCCTCTATAACTTATAAGCGGTAGAGGCGGTTATAACCACCTCTAAAACAATTAAAAAAATTAAAAATTAAAAATTATATCAATACACATCCATGTATGCATGCTAAATCATGCATCCCATTTCTTAAAACACAAGCACACACACACATTTAAAAAGAGAAGCAAATCCTAGAAATGTCATTAATCACTAAGAAAATTGATTTTTACAACAATTTTTAATTTTGTATGTTAATAACAAGGATGGATATGGATTTACAACAATTTCATCCTAATGAAGATGAATGGATTGCAGAATGATGTTACTTCAGTTCTTTTGTATGTTAATAACTATAATTGAGAATTATCACTGAAGGTGCAAAGCTTCCTTTTGGTCTGCCTAAGAGAGATAGCACTGTTGCTACAATGTGCCTTGAGGAGAGCCCGGCTTCTTCAATCTGGTCCTTAGGGGATCCATGATCAATGTACCGATCTGGAAGTACCATTGATCGCAACTGCATTGATTCCATTACAACATTGTCATTAACAGGAATAGTATAGAAATGCAGTCATGAGAGAGATTGTTGTAGTTGATAAATCTCACCTTGAGGCGCCCATCTAGGAGACTGTTCAAACTCGGAAAATGAGACACATCATGCACCACCTTCAATTCCATTCCAGAATTAAGTCATTTCTCAATCAACATAACCACAAAGAAGAAAAATTGATACACCAAATGAGTTTGGTTTCTAGTATACCTGATCATATCCTCGTTGAAGGAAAGATGAGTAGATGGCACAAAAAGGCTTGAGGCCCTCTGTGGCCAAACCTGCAGCAAATGTCACTGCATGCTGCTCAGCAATTCCCACGTCAAAGCATCTCTGTGGGAACCTCTTCTGGAAATAGTTGAGCCCTGTACCGCTACCCATGGCTGCATGGATAGCGACAATCTTGTCATCAACTTCTGCTTCTTGGATAAGTGCTTCTGCGAAGTACCGAATATATGCAAGAGCAGATGGCTTGGACTTGAACTGCTTCCCGGTTTTTGGGTCAAACTTGACAACACCTGAAACAACAAGTATTTGCAAGCTCATAAATCTCTCAACAATACATAGCAGAGGAGTCTAGATGATATGATGTGTTATGAGCCTTGCCATGCATCTTGTCTGCTGCAGCCTCGGCAGGGGGGTATCCCTTCCCTTTCTCGGTGATGATGTGGATGAGGACAGGTCCTGGAGCTGGCATTGCCTTCACCTTTTGGAATATGGTTACTAAGTCTTCTACCAAAATACCCAGGAATCAAATTTTTGTAGTAAGCCATGCATTTAGAAAATAATGTCAATCCCTTAGCCCCTCAAACTAGGCAGGCTGTAGAAGAAGAAATAGAAATACAACCTTTTGCTATGGAATTCACTACTGCTGCAACATCACCACCAGCACAAAAAGCCCTTCCTTTTCCCTGACACAATTGAGCTAGCCAAGGATTAGAAAGACAGCTCCCACTTTGCCAAGTGATTTCCTTCAACTCTTTTACATGCTAAGTTCATCAACTTTTCTTGATAAAGTAACAACTAATAGCAAATAGGAATCCCTGTACTAACCTTCATGATCAATAATTTCACTTTCGGGTCCTCCTCATACTCAGTCAGAAGCCTAAATAATTCCTGGATCTGTATCATTAAATCAAAGACAAAACATGAATTCAAGAACATTCAGCCCAATTAGAACTCCCCTGCAGTGTTGAATCATTCAAAGACTGAATATATTCGCTCAAAGAATATGAACGACAACTTTTACCGACATCTAAAACTGAATATTAACTATAATCATGCATGACTGCAACAACCAAGGAAGCAAATTTATCTGAACAACAATTACATCTAAATGGAAAAAACTTATCTTTGACGCTGACTAAGCATAAAAAGAATGAAAGCAAAGTAAGAGCTTGATACCATTGGAGCTGACAAAGCATTCAATTGCCGAGGTCTGTTCAATGTTACTATCCTTGCAAACCCCTTTTCCTCATCCAAAACCTATCAGAAACCATGAAAAACACAAAATAAATCTTCATTCGAGCAATCTAAGTTATCAAGCAAGTATAATTCACAAAAAAAAAAGCCCATTGAAATCAAACAAGTATACATCCCAGAACTATAACTACACGAGATGCATAGAAACACGATCAATCACTAGAGAAAGATGTTGATATACCTGATCAGTCCTTCCGTGGCTCAAATTCAACTTATTAGTTATTATAAAGAATGAAGCCTGACTAACCTTGGTTTTCCCTGCATTGCATCATTAACTTCATCAATTGTTGGTTTTTTCGGAAATGTTGCTACAATTACATACTTCTTATACTGCCAAGCAATCCTCAATTGTGAAGCTCAGTGCCTTCCTGATCCCCAAAGTACTTCTTATACTGCCAAGCAATCCTCAATCTCTTCTCCTGCAACTAATTAAAAAGAGATGGTTGGAAAAAAAAATTTGAGTTTCTCAGCAAAAATAGATCCATGAAAATTGCATGTTGCTCAACTTAAGGCCCTTTATTCGTAATTTCATGAGGACAGTAAAGTGAATCCTAAAGAACACATTTGGTGTTTAATAAACTAAGGGTAAACCCAATTCAAAATGTAAATACTTCATTAGAGAAAGCTAATTCATATAAAATTACACAAATAATGTCAATCCAATGCCTACAAGAATTTCAATCTGGTTAAGGTTGAGAAGTCAGCCAAGCATTGGACCAAAACCACATATTTTTTACAACCAATGGCTACATATTTTTAAAACCAAGTCCAGTAAGCTACACTAAACATTCAGTGCTGTAGTGGATCTTCTGGGTAGGACCATTCATTGGTGCTGCAATTGTTGCTGCATATCATCAGTATATTCTCGGAGCAGGTGCAGTGAAGGCTCTTGGCTCATTCAGGAGCAATGATTGATTCAGAGATCATTGAATCTTTCTTCATGGATGTAGTACCACTATTTAAGCTTGTTTAGTTTGGTGCTAATCCACAAATGTCTTAATTAATTAATTATTGGATTGGTGGTAATTAAATACAAATGCAAATATATGAGGTTTGCTTGCAGGTGGTGGCTCAACCTCCACATTAAAAATCGAAAAGGAACAGTGTACCACCAATGAGATGATGTTTGAAACTATATATATATATATATATATATACTTGAAAAATCAGGAAATTAACAGTGCACTGCAATCACATTTGCAATAGCAGCAGCTTTAACTGCGTGCTCTCTCAAGACCTTTTCTTGAAAATCCCCCATTTTTTCTCTGAATAGGTTCACAATATTGAAACCAAAATCCAAAATAAGAACTATATCACGCAAAGATTAGACATCTGTCCAAGCTAATTCCATTCCATTTATTCGCAAAAATGTATATATGTATTCCCTTCTCACATTGGCTTAAGGATTTCAATCAAATTGGCCATAAAACATTCTCACATTATGCAAGGGAAGATCCAGTTGAAATAAGAGAATATGGTTCCATTTCCAGTTTGAGACTGTTCAACTCGATTAAGAAAACAAACCCCAAAACAAGAACAATTAACAATCAAACTAAAAACTACTAAAAATCATACACACACACACACACGCACACACACGAAGTTTTGAATGCAGATAAAAGTGGAAGAATATAATCACCAAATCAAAAGGGAACCAAAGGAATATCATGCAGAGCTAGGATAGAATATTATTGCCATGAAAAATAAATGAGGATGTTGGAGTTTGATTTGACCTTGAAACGACACAAAGGTTGTAAATGAAGACTTAACAAGATTGATTAATCATATATTGTTTAGAGACGATCAAAACAATAAAACAAAACCACCAGAAACTAATCAAAACACTTTTGAAAGTCCTTCAAACATAGAAAAAAATAATTAATGGCCTTTAAGTGGTTGAAGAAGCTCACTAAAACTTAGCAAACAAAAACTGTAGGAATTAAAAAAAAAAGAAAGGTAAGATGCAGTCTTATGACGCTTAATTATTTCATGTGAATTGGTATAGAGATGGGGTCACATTCTACTATTATCATTTGCATAATTTTCTTTTCCTACTCAAGATCTCTCACTTTCCAGTTTAGCAACCAAATATAGTCATACTTGAATGAAACATTTCAGAAATACAAAAGCATATATTTAATGCAAACAAGGAAAACTCACCAAAAATGATTCAGCTTTTTATTTATCACACTCTCCATGCACCATTCTCTCGATGTAAACTGTCAACATTAGTAATAAATGTTTAAGGATATCAAATATGAGATAATATTAAGAAGCCACATGAGACTCGATTAAGAGAGTTCTGATAATCACTAAAGGGCATTAGTTTGAGGCAGATCAGACCGTTAAAGAGTTAAGTGGTTGAGTAAAGTAGAGATTTACACATGGCTGATGACTCATGTTTCATATACTTAATTATGTAATGTTAGTTAATGTGAAATTATTGTATCTCTGTTGTTCTGTTAGTGTGTTCCTTGAGAAAAAACTATTCATGCTGCAATTTAAAGTTATACAGCTTCCTGTGTTTTTCTGTGGTTTTATGAAAGTAGCTGCCTTTGATGAATTTTCAAGATAAATACAAGGAGTTTTAGCCTTGGATTTCTTCTACAAAGTTGTTCAGCAAGTGTCAAAGAATCTATATAGTCATTATCAAGTTCTAGCAATTTCAACTATATAAAAACAAATGAAAGTCAAATAATGAAAGCAAGAGAACAGTTTTTTAGAAGGAAAAACATCTTCCAAGAATTGTGTCACAGTGTAATTTTTCATACCATTTATTTATAGCACACAAGGAGTTCTCCCACTATGATAACAAATGCATTTTTTGCACAGTTTTAGCAATAACCCTATTGCATGATCACAAACTATGTGACAAAGAACCTCAAGTGCCAAAGAATCCCAAACAACCTATAATGATTAAGAAATGGCCTTATGAACAGTACATACATATTTTCCTGAATCTTAACCAATTAAGATGTGCAACTGAATACAAACAACTAATGAAAATGGCATGACCTGGTTGGTGGAAATATTGATATATGAAAGGACAAGGAGAAAGGTCCTAGAAAAAGTGAATTCTCAAAACATAAACACCAAATTTGTTAATATACTAAGAATGTATGGCAGACCATATATGAATAAATCTAGAAAACAAATAGAGAAGTTTCTTACCAATGCATGCTAAAATTTCCTAAGTTTTTTCAGCACCCAACACTATTTAGCACTAAAGTGAATTTTTCAATAATATGTTTATTTGCAGAGCATATCACAGTTAGCAGCAAGGGGTTTGAATTTTGAAACATACCATTACTCACAATAGTTGCACTTTTCTATAAGAATATTTAGAACATATTTAAGAAAGGAAAATCCTCAAGAAAGGGTATATTCAAAAAAAATAATTTCATGATGATATTATGCACTTTTATTGAAGCATATAAATGTAAGTAACCTGTTTTATAAAGGCACATAAATAAAAATTGGTGTAGTGAGTACATTCACGTGGAGTTAGGTGAAATACAAATAGAAATAACACTAAAGAAAAAAGAATAGAAAAGGTTCTCAAGAGTAGAATCAATTAGCAAGCCATGGAATTTATTAGTACCATGTGAAAGCAAGTAATTGCGTCCTTCACCACTGATTTTATGTTTGATTGTGTCCTCAGCAGTTTGCTACTAAACACTAGGCTGTTTTTTTTTTAATCATTTCTCTAACTTTTGTTTGTTAAGTTTTGAGGAATGAAATAACATTTGTTCTTCAAAGACTCCCAAGTAATCTTGACAAGCTGGCTCACACCTACTTGTCTTCTCATTCCTTTACTCAATTAATAAATCATGTTTTGTTACAACATTTTTCCTCTCACTCGAACTCTTCTGAAAGTCACAAAGAAGAAAGAAGATTGAAATGCAGTATGGTTAATGATGAGCATAATTAAATGAAAAAATTAATAATTTTGAGGAACAAGCGTGGGTAATAGAGTAGTAATTAGTGAGATGAAGGTGGGGTCAACATGTTGAAAACAAGCAGTACAATTATTAAATAGAGAGGTTCATAGTTATGGCAGAGACCAAGAAGACAGAATGAAAAGAAGATGAATGGGACCTGAGCCGCCTACAAGAATCTCCTTCCTCCACAAAAATCAATCAACATTTTCAAGTAGTTACTGACATAATTATGGTTGTTAATTGACTGATTATGATTAAACACCCAATTAAACTCCTCCACTTTATAATTATCTTTTTTTCCTGCCTTGGTCTCCAAGCTACATATGCAATCATTTAATCACATGAAACCAGCAGCATTCTAAATATCCAATAGTTTCAACAACCCACAAATTCCCAAATCTAAGACTCAAACTGGAAGAGCAATGAAATCATGCATACCTAACGTTCGATTAAGCGGATCCGGCGATGGACAACCTCATTCCGGCGTAGGAAAAGGCCATTGGCACAGCAGCGATGCAGCCCCAACTCCGGCGATGGTTAGGTCTAGCTCATCTTCAAAGAGAGAGATGTTGGCTTCCGGTGGTGTGCCAGCGGCGATGGAGCTCGTGTGAGAGAGGCGGCGGTGGAGCTTGTCTTCAAAGCGAGTGAGCGGCGGCGATGGAGCTCATCTTCAAAGAGGGTGAAAGGGAAGAGAGAGAGAGAGAGAGAGAGAGAATTAAGCTTTTTTAAATGATAGTTTTATTTTTAAAACCGGTTATTTAAACCGGCTCTAAAATTTTGGCTTTAATGCTATTTTTTTTTTTATAGAACCGGTTAATTTAAAACCCCTCTAATTATGGGCTTCTAAAAGGGTAAATTGGTGTAGTGCAAGAGGCTAAATAATAAATTTTTACAAAAAAACTATTGTTACATATAACACAATTTAATGATATTGTTGTCAAGAGACAAACAATAAAATTTTGTAAATATGGTTTTCTAAAACTATAATTTTTCAGAGTATATACATTAATTTGTAAAAACAACTGTGTGGCTAAATAATTGATTTTAAAAAAAAAATTATCATTTAAATTAATTTATAAAATATCAAAAAGCAAATAATAAATTTCACAAAATTTTTTCTAGAAGTATAATTTTGTAGATTATTTGTATCAAATTGTGAAGGTCACTTTCGCCCCTCTTTAACTCTGCCTCTAAACTCAAGTGAAATTATTAATGGAGAAAAAAAAAAGAAAGCTTCTCTAAATTTCAATTCGAATGTATCAATAGATTATGGCTTAAAAAAAATTTGGGATAGAAAATTGGACACTAACAGAATTGTAAAATTTAATTCAAGTATATATATATATATATATATATATATATATATATATATATATATATATATATATATAATCATAGAAGTATGAAAGTGTGACTTCGATTGAAAACTTTCATTTAGAAGTCCTTATTTCCATGTGTTTGGTTAAGAGAATTGTTAAATCATGAATCATTTTTTATTTGATTAACAAAAATGAAAATTAAAAAAAACAATCAAGTAGGATTTACCAATAAATTATTTTAAATTTATTATATTTGATATAATATATTTCTTTTTGAAATTAACAACTTAATTTTCTTATAAAAAATTAAAAACTAAAAAATTTAAAAATTTAAAAAAGAAAAATAAACTGTGATGTTTCAGTTTTTCTAAGTGTGTGTGTCGTTGTCTAAATTGTTTAGACAAGAGTTGTGTATCGAGTCTTGGCGTGCTTTTAGTCATTTTGGGCTTAGAACGCAGCTTTCAGAATAAGCATGCCTGTGCTCGGGACCGTGCTCTTGGTCTTGCACTTCACAGGATGTTTTGGACTTTATTTTCAGAGACATGTAAAGTGCACAGGCATAAGCACCCCCATGCTTAGGCTGTGCTTAAGAGTGAACGGTCGTGCTAGGGGCAAAAAAGCCGTGCTTCGACAGAGAAATTCCACCATATTAGCTTATATGGTATGAAATATAATGACATGACTCATATGTGGAGTGTAAAATCAGTGTTCACATGACAAATTCTCACCAAATTCGATTGAGTGACCTTTCATTGAAATCAAATTGAAGTTGAGTGATCATTTTGATAGAAATTGAAATTTAGCACCCACTTAAGATATGTCAGGGATGCCAGGGATACAAGGAATGTGCACAAATATGGAAAAAGCTCAATAAACACCTATACTCTAAACTTGCATGAAATGTAAAATTTGATCTCAGGTCCTCTTAGAAAATGGAAATCCTATGCAAGAGACGCGTACTAATAGGCTGTTGATAAGGATTAATAGATTTAATCTAAAATTTATATAATTCCCACCAAATTTATTAATGGCATTACTACTCCCCTTGTAAAGGGACTGAGGAAAAACAATCCAATTCTCTACATTTTTTTAATCGGTATTGGTCTAATGTTGCAACTACATTTTTTAATCAAGAATGAAGCGAAAGATAACTTTCTAAAAAAAATAATAAATGTTTTATTGATGTAATAAAAAAACAAACAAGAAATAATGGGAAATGACTATATTAAAAACATAGGAAGTCATTTTAAAAAATTAACCATTAAATATTTTTGTAAAAATTTACATTTTTCTTAAAAATAGGTTTCCAAATTATTCTTACTTATTTGGAAATATTAATTATCCCCAACCATACATGGGCTTTTTTATTAAAATATTGTATTTTTTTTAATTAATTACTAAAATACGCATTTCCTTAATTATTTACGGAAATGCGCATTTTTTAATTTTTTAATAATTTTTTTTAAAGTTAAGGGTCCCACCAGTTTTTTAATATTTAATATTTATTTTTTTTAATAAATTAGGGTCCCATTAGTTTTTTAAAATTAAAATTTTATTTTTTTTTTAAATTGTGGGTCCCGAGGGTTTTTAAATGAAAAGAAAATTTACATTTAACACCTTATCATTCCCATTAATTTTTCTTATAATTTGTTTAATGGGGGTTGTTGGTTTGGGATGAATTATTAGTGACATATGGCACCTACTCTTTTTATAACGGCCATTGGATGAAATTAATATTAACCATCTATTTGTTAGGTGGAGGCCTATATAAACTCTCCAAATCTCTTTTGTAAAACCACACAAACATTTCTATAAGAAAAAAATTATCAATATATTTGAATCTAACTGCATCCATCGCCATATGACTTGCATCTTCCGAAATACCGAGTTGGATCCATCGCCATATAACTCTCTATATTGATAATTTTTTTCTTATAGAAATGTTTGTGTGGTTTTACAAAAAAGATTTGGAGGGTTTATATAGGCCTCAACCTAACAAATGGATGTTTAAGATTAATTTCATCCAATGGCTCATATGAAAAGGGTTTGTGCCATATGTCACCAATAATTCATCTCAAACCAACAACCCACACTAAATAAATTATAAGAAAAATTAATGGGAATGATAAGGTGTTAAATGTAAATTTTCTTTTAATTTAAAAACCCTCGGGACCCACTGTTTAAAAAAAAATTTAAATTTAAAAAACTAATGGGACCCTGATTTATTAAAAAAATTAAAGTTTAATATTAAAAAATTAATGGGACCCCTGATTTATTAAAAAAATAAATATTAAATATTAAAAAACTGGTGGGTCCTTTAACTTTTAAAAAAATTATTAAAAAAATAAAAAATGCGCATTTTCGTAAATAATTACGGAAATGCATATTTTAGTAATTAATTAAAAAATATATAATATTTTAATCAAAAAGCCTCTAATCCAACTTAAAAAAAAAAAGGATAAAAAGAAATACATTTAAACGGTCCTACTCTTCACTAAAAAGCCATGATGGCATCCTTATCCAAATTCCAAATTCCTAAGATACCCTCATATTTTTCCAACATCAAAGAAGCCTCTCTTTGCTGACGTGGATCCCAAACACCACATTAGATCCAAGCCTAAATAATTATCACTAATAATTATTCAAACATTAAATTATACATCGAATCCCATCCATCCAATTCTAATCCAACCGTGATCCTAACTCCATGTTCCTTCCACTCCATCATCTCAAAACAATAATTCAATCCCCCGTCTCAATCTATAAAGAAACCCCATCACTAAATCTCTTCCCCCCAAACCACAGCAAAATCCCAAAATGGCTTCCATCTCGCTCTCCATCGTGTCCATCTCTTCTCTCTCTCTTCCTCTCGTCTCCTCGGCCTCGATCCGGCCAAGGGGGTCCGTGATGGCGGCCAGTGCAACGGCCTCGTCCGGCGACGGGAAGGCGCGGGCGTGGTGGGCGCCGTTGTTCCGTTCGATCATTGCGGATCCCGACGGTGAAGCAAAGGGCGTGGAGGCGGGGTCGGAACCGGGATCGGAGGGGAAGAGGGGGAGGGCGAGGTTGACGGCGGAGAAGGCGAAGGAGCTAAGGCGACAGCTGAGGGAGAGTGAGAGCTGGCATGATGGTATGTATCACTCCGCCATCGCTTCTCGTCTTGCTTCTCCCGATCACGACTGACCCCTTCCACGGATCTCGTTTTCATAGTAGCTTTTTATTTTTATTTTTCTTTGTGGGTAGTAGTAAGAGAGGGACGGATTTGGAGTTGTGTTTTTGGTGGATGTTGGTGTGTGAAAATAGGGGAAAAATATTTGTCCGGATTTTGTAAATAAATTTGATTGATATATATATATATGTTTGTATCTTTATTTTGTTAAGACTCAAGAGAAATGTAATGCCATATATGCCTAGCAAACTTTCTGAAATTTTCACCCCCGAATGATATGACGGCTGATGTGGCGTTCACATCACTGAAAGTATATCTCTTAATCAGCCTGAGTTAAAAATAAAAAAAACTAAAAAAAAAACATTTAAAAAGAAAATAAAACTTTAAATTTTCTTTCCGCTCGTAATTGGGCTCCCTCCTCTTATTGTGGCCGTCATTGTCCCGGTTATTCGTCATCCCGGTTCTCGCTGTTGCCATCTCTCATCTCGCCGATCGCGATCTCAGTCCCCTCTCTTGCCGTCCCTGGCTCTTTCTCGCTACGAGATGAGAGATGGCAACGGGGATGGCGAGTAGCCGGGACGACAGTGACAAGAGCCGGGACAGGGGCGGCAATGGCGAGATGAGGGACCAGGATCACGAGCGGGGAGAAAATTTAGGTGTTTACTATCTTTTTAAGTATTTTTAAAAATTTTTCTTCTTTCTCATGCTGATCAGGAGAGAGACTTTAAGTGACAAGTACATCACATCAACCGCGCTATCATTTGGGTGAGAATTTCGGAAAATCTCGTAGGTATAAATAGCATTAATCATATTTTATACTTGTTCACTTTGGTTTTGGTTTTGGTTGTGGAGTTGATATTGCAATTAGAACAAGGGTTTTTTAATTTTTTAAATAATTTTTTTTCACGGAAGCTATGCGTCGTGTGCAGGGATTGAACATTGATCGTCTGTAGGGATGCAAGCGGGGTGGGACGGGGCGGGGAATGAGATCCCCATCCCCGCTTCCCATGGGGGGGATTCCCGCGCGCAAATTCCCCCCTGGGGAGATGTTTGCCCCACTCACTCCCCGCGCGGGGATCCTTACGGGGCCGGGAATCCCCGCCCTCCGCCAGTTTTTTTTATTATATCAACAAATGAACAAATACATCAACATAAAACACCACTATAAAATTCTTAACAAATACATCAACATGAAAAAGCACTACAAAGAGTTTCAAGTCATCAAATCTAGAACAAAAACAACAATAACATCAACATGACAATAAGTGACATCAACATGAACGTCAACAAATACATCAATTAATACTAGTACTAGGAATACAAGTGACAATTGTCAACAGAAATTAAAGAAGAAGAGATATCAAGTATCAACTAGAGTCTGGACTTTAGGAGTATGAATAACATTAGCCTTAAACCTATAAATATTATCAAATTAAGAGATATATATATATATAAACAATTTTTTTTATTTTTTTTTAATCAGTAAACAACATTGTTTAAATTAAATTTCCATTAAATTGAAAATTTATAGCTAATTTTACCTAATCTTAAATTTATCTTAATTTTTATAGGAAATAAATAAAATTAATTAAAATTTTAAAATATTTTTTCATATAATTATATTCGTACATTACATATTTACATAGGGGTAACACTAGTTTTACTAAAAATCTAAAATAATTTTAATACAAACCAAAACTATATATTTGTTTAAAACCTAAATATTTGGTCCTTATAATCTTATTATATATTCATATTGAATTTTAAAACAAATAAATAAATAATCATATGAGTCATTTTTAATATATATATATAAAATTCGGGGAATCCCCGCGGGGAATAAGGCGGGGATTCCCCGCGGGGAGCGGGGCAGGGATCCCCCCGGGGCGGGGAATGCCCTCCACGCCCCCGGCCCGCCCCGCGACGCGGGGAGGGATTTTCCCCCATTCCCCGGCCCGCGGGGGGTTATTTCGGGGAATCCCCGCCCCGCCGGGATGGGTCCCCGCGGAGAACAGGGATTCTCCGCCTCACTTACATCTCTAATCGTCTGTATCTTGATGACATAAGATTTGAATAGCAGATCTGGGATTGGTTTATTGAAAATTTTATGGGAAAAGACGCATTTTAACAGTTTCCTCATAGACACAAGTGTGTCAAATCAAAACTATTTGGTTAAATAATTTAAATGTATAAAAATTTGAATTCAAAATTGTTTGCTTAAATAACTTAAGTTTTTAGGACTTGAATTAATTTAAATTATTTATTTATTTATTTTTTGGTGTCCAGCATATCATTTTTTTTCTTAATTTGTTCGATACACTTAGAACTTAGGACCAGGCCGGGAGTTGAATAGCAATATAAATGAAGGGGGTAGAGTGAGAATGAGAATAAATAATGTGTTTAGTTAATAAACATGAAAAAATAATAAATTTACTGGAATGAGAGAAGTACAGAAAAAATTTGATAAAATGATTTTTATATTTTTATTTTAATTAAATATTATCAATATAAAATGGAATGTTTGGTTAAATTGTAACTATTTTTAACTTAAAAATATTTTTAAAAATTTATTATGTCTATTATTATAATTAAAATATTTAAAATCAGATATTTCATTTTAATCATTATTAAAATTAGAAATTTAATTATTATTTGAATTAGATTATTTTTAAATATTATTATTATTATTAATTATGATTATTTCATTTTACTTATTATGTATTATTTTAACCATTCAAACGTTCTCTTAATTGGGAGCATTTTTGCCATTTCATTCCTATTCTTGAGAGAATTAGAATAAGGCATCTCACTCTTCACTTACACCCAATGTTTTAATAACCCGACCGGTTGTCGACCCGGTTAGGCAACTGGTTCACAGTCCAATCAATTGAACCGGCTGGTTCAATAATATTTAATATTTTTTAAATAAATAAATTTTTAAAATTTACAAAAAATAAAAAAAATAAAAAATAATTTAAAAAATAAAAAAATAAAAAATACACAATTACATATTGCAAAGTTATAAAGATCACAAAGTGTTAACTCTACATAAAATTGTATTTTTAAAGTATAAATATACAAGAATACAACCATACAACAAATATTTAAAAATAAAAAATTAAATAAAATATAAGTTTACACTATACTACAACAACAACAACAACAACAATAATAAAATAGAAGCATACAACAACAACACAACTACCATCACCAACAACGCTAAATCAACAAAATCATTCAAAAATGATGAATGAAATAAAATACAAATATACTACATCAACAACAATAAAATACAAGCATACAAATAAATAAACCGGGTTTTTTTATTAGGTTTGTTTAATTTTAATGATTTCATTTTAATCAATGTTTTGGCATACAAATAAATAAACCGAGTTTTTTTGTTAGGTTTGTTTAACTTTAATGATTTAATTTTAATCAATGTTTTCTTAAACCGGATTTAATTGTTTAATTAAAAAAAACCGGTGCGCGGTTCACCGGTTGGACCGGCTGGTCTGATTTTTTTCTATTTTGTGTGACTAACCGGACCGGTTTATCACACGGTTCCCGATTGAACCGGCCGGTCCAGTTTTTAAAACCATGCTTACACCTCTCTCTCACCCTTACCTCAGGCAATTAAATAAAACCATTTATTCACAAACTAATGATTTCCAATCAAGCCTACTCTTGAAAAAACTATAATAAACCATCTCACTCTTGTACTGCCTCGCCCAATCCTATTGTTGACAATCAAACAAAAACATTTATTCAAAAAGTAATGATTTCCAATATGATCCCGGAAATCTGAGGGCGGAATTTAAGATAAACTACTTGATCTCCAAATTTTTTATTTTTTTAATTAAATAAATTATAAAACTTTTTAATTAAATTACTAACATTGATGTTTTTTTTTTCAATTGGATCACATGTGTTAATAGTGTTATCCTCGTGTTGACATAAATTGTCACTTCACTTATTAATCAATATCAACTTAATAAAATTTTCTGATTCATATAAAAAGTTATTAATTAGTGTGGAATGCTACATCAACAACAGTTTAAATAAGAAATTTATTAAATCAGTAAAAATTGACATATGAAAAACGAAGTAATAATTCATAGCAGTATAAAGATAATATTATTGGCATGAGTGATCTAATTAAAATAAAAACTGACATTAATCATGACACGTATGGCACATGGGCCCGTCATGTCTCATTGTCACGAGTAACCATTATTTCACTGGTATTTTATTATACATGTAATTTTTAAAATATCACACAGTAGAAGCAACAAAGGATATATGCATTGTAGAAAATGTTTTTAAATTATAAAAAAACATATTGATAATGAACTATAAATAGCTTATTTAACGGTCAATTGGCTTGGAGAAGCACAGAGGGGGGGCACTTTCATTTTGATGATTATATATATATACCATGCATATTCAGTATTCACATTATTTGTGTAACAACTGTATGAGAATGTGTTTATATGTGTTGTTTTCTTAAAAATCTTCTTTGGCAGTAGCCACCCAGTTAATCCACTTAGAATGTAAAAAATAGAAAGTTCGATTTTTCAGTACATAATTGATTAACCATGATAGTAATAGCTAAGCCATTAATACATATAATTTACGTGCAGAAAATTAATTATTTGACTCTCTTTTAATGTATAGTTGAGAAGCAACAATTAAAAATGTCTATATTTAATATGGTTTAGCTACATTGTCAAAAAATAAAAAATTAAAAAAAATTCGTCTTACACTCAAATGGATAGATTGTTATGACTGAGTTGTTCTAAGGCCAACTTTAATAGCCAACACACAAGTGCTCATTGAGCACTCAATTTAAATTCAAACCGTAAGGTGGAAGAGTAATGCTATATCGTGCGACATGACTGATGTGGCTGGTGATGTGGTGACCGGCCCACCAACCCATCCACCGATTTTTTTTTATTACAAGTTTTTTAATCCGAAAAGTAGCTTCTTGTGACCGGTTTCCCCTCTCGTCACGGGTCTCCTCTCTCCCGCACCACCCACACCTGGCCACCGCCGATCCCGACCGCCGATTATGGCCGCCACCCCTAGCTCCTGTGCCCCCGATCTTGGCGCTCTCTCTCGGCCTCCCTCTCTCTCTCTCTGGGTTTCTCTCGTGACCGGTCTCCCCTCTCTCTCGTCACTAGTCTCCTCTCTCCCGCCGCACCGATCCCGGCCGACGCCGATCCCTCCTCCTGTGCCCCCGATCTAGTAAGTGTTTGACATTAATTTCTTATAATGTTTATGTTGATGTGTATGTGTGTGTGTGTTGACAACAACACTAGGTACGTGAGTTCGTATTCATGCATATGTTTCTTTGTTCTCCGTTGAGTTCTTTCTTGCTTGTATGAGCTATGCTGGCTAGCAAGAGAATAAATTTAAAGCTGGTGCTGCATGCTGCTTCTTGAACTTCGTATGTATAGGAAGCAAGTGATATTTAAGCTATGGCTTAAATTAATAAATTATTATTATTTTCTTCCTTCTAATTAATTTCTTCTTTCTTCTTTTATTTTCTTCTTATCCTTTCTTCTTAATTTTTCTTATCGATTCTGATCTGATTAGATGGAGAGGAAGCCACAGTTCACCCCCTAAAGTTTGTATATAGTTTTGCTTATATATATATGGTGGCACTTTGCTTGTGTGCTTGCGAATATCTTTGCAGACCTATTTTATCTACATGCACAAATATGAATACATTTGTTGTATATTTATACTAACAAATAGCATACCCATTTGTGTTTGTAGTCTTTTATATTCATGCCTCTTCTTTGTTGCTACTTACGATTCTGTCATATATAATTGTTCTCTTTGCTCCTCTGAGTCCTCTTCCACCAAAGAATGAGTGTACATTTTTCTAAAAAATATGATTTCTAATCAGATATTTATTTTAAGGTAAACTCTGAAATCCTTTGAGAATGCAAATTATTTACGAATTTATTGTTTGTCTAATTTGTGTTTAGATATATACCCAAAGCAAAAATATGGAAGAAGTGGTACTTGGGTATTTTGAGCAAGAAAAAGATAATGTCGAAGTTGGATGTTCAAGCCATGAAATACATGCCAATGAGAAACCGGTAGATTTGGATTTAATTGAAAATGTTGTGCCAAAGGCCGGTATGATGCTTGATTCTGAAGAAGAAGTTTATAAATTGTATGTCTAGTACGAGCGGCGTGAAGGGTTTGGCATAAACAAAAAAAAGCACGAGATTAGGTGATGATGGAAAATTGAAATATTACACGCTAGCATGTGCAAGAAGCGGCAAACGAATAGCTACTTCAAAAAACTCATTCAACCCAAGGCTATCCACCAAAGTAAATTGTCCGGCGAAGATTAATGTCATTGTTGGCAATGATGGGCGATTTACCATTTCTAGTGTTAATTTGGAGCATAATCATGCACTTAGCCCACAAAAAGCTCGTTTTCAAAAGTACAACAAAAAAATTGACGCACATGTGAAAAGAAGGCTTGAATTAAATGACCAAGCAGGGATAAGCTTAAGCAAAAATATCCATTCCCTAGCAGTTGAAAGTGGGGGTTATGAAAATTTAACATACACTAAGAAAGATTGTAGAAATTAGATTGTGAAAGCAAGGCAGCTAAGACTTGGCGTCGGAGATGCCGCGGCGCTTGGAAAATATTTCTCTCCTATGCAACAAAGAAACACAAACTTTTTCCATTTGATTGACATGGATGAGGAAGGTCGTTTGAGGAATGTCTTTTGGGCGAACGCGAGGTCTATAGCTGCGTATGAAGCTTTTAGTGATGTAATTTCATTTAATATGACATACTTGATGAATAAGTATGGCATGCCATTTGCTCTGTTTGTCGGTGTAAATCATCATGGACAGACGGTATTGTTTGTGTGCGGCTTATTGTCGAAGGAAGATACAGAAACATATGTTTGGCTCTTTAAAACTTGGCTGGAGTGTATGTCAGGCAGAGCTCCTAAAGCAATTATTACAGACCAGTGTATGGCTATTCAGGGTGCAGTTAGATTGGTTTTTCCAAATTCCCATCACCGCCTTTGCCTTTGGCATATCATGAAGAAGGTTCCTGAGAAGCTTGGAGGTTTAAATGAATACAAAGCAATGAAGAAGATTTTGAAACGCATCACGTATGATGCATCAGAGATTCAAGAGTTTGAAGACACATACTTGAAGATGATGGCAGACTATAACATTGAGAAAAATGAATGGTTGAATTCTCTATTCAAAATTCGTGATCGTTGGGCTCCTGTATATGTTAAAGGCATATTTTGGGCTGGAATGTCTACAACTTAAAGAAGTGAAAGCGTAAATGTATTTTTTGATGGTTATGTTGGTCTGACGACTTCACTGAAGCAGTTTGTTGAGCAATATGATAATGCCTTGAAAAGCAAGATTGAGAAGGAGAACAAAGCTGATTTTGCTTTATTTAACTAATGTTTTCCATTGATCACTGATTGCTATTTTGAGAAACAACTACAAGAAACATACACAAATGAAAATTTCAAATTGTTTCAAGATGAGTTGCAAGGAATGATATATTGTAATCTTACTCTCATGGTTCACATGGGGCAATCAGCTCATTTCAGGCGTCTGACATTGTCAAAGGGAAAGAATGTGCATTTAGAAAGCTAGTGATATACAATGTTTACACTAATGAGAAATAATTTGACATTAAATGCTCTTGTCAGTTGTTCAAGTTCAAGGGGATTATTTGTAGGCACATTTGCAAGGTGCTTATTGAGAAGAATGTGAAAGAGATCCCTTCTAGGTATATTTTACCACAATGGAGGGAGAACATCAAACGCATGCATACATATGTACTAAACTGCTGTGATGACCCTGAAACCAGTGAGGAGAAGCAACAGTACAATAAATTGTGCTCTCATTTTACCAAAGCCGCAGAACTTGGAGTAGAGTCAAATGACAAATACATGTTCTTGATGAAATACGTGAATGAGGCAATGGAGAAGTTGATGGGCAACACAACTTGTAAGAAAAATTTTACACTTAGGTCGTTGGAGGCGAATGATGTGCCACACCAAAGATTTCTGACTCCTTTGAAGGTGCGGAGTAAGGGGCGTCCACCATAAAAAAAAAAAGTCAAAAGTTGAAGAAGTAATAATTAGAAACAAGAAAAAGGTAATTCCCTCGTTATTATTTACACTTCTTTAGATATATATATTTTTTTAGCTGCACTTTTTTTTTGGTTTATAACCTCTATGTTATTATTGGCAGAAGGCATAAACAAAGGAAGATGTAGCAGCTCAAACATTTACACAAGCTGATCATTGCACACAAGAGAGTGTGGTAATTCCCTTGTAATTGTCATTAATGTCCAAATTAATTATTACAATCGTTTAATTTTTTTTGTAATGGTTTGTTTGATTATAATATATTTTCTTAGGTGAATTCAAATTCTATATCAATCAATCTCGATATGCTTCATAGTTCTTCTCTAGGTTTTACAAGCCAATGCAATGATATCTGATTGAGGTGAGCTGCATGACGTACGTATTTATTTTTGTATTCAATATTTTGTATTCCATAGTTCATTTTATCATGGAATTAGCACACAAGGTTGAGATTTTATCAAGCAAATGAGATTTATATTTACTTCGATGATATGGTTTGTTATGCTTGTCATATTTTTAGGGTTGTGATTTTCCTTCTCATTTTTAGGGTTCGTGTTGGGCAATAATATAAAGGAGGGAAAGAAAGTAGAAGGGGGATTTTCAAAAAGTCTGGAAGCTTAGTGAGGCCCGCGGAGACGAAGAAGGCTTGGATTCATTTTATTTGTGCATGCCATCACCCTGCTTATCTCGTGCATGGATTCAATTTGTTTGTGATTATTTCAGTTTTGCAACCAAAGCATCTAACAGTGTTCTTGTAATGTAATTCTTTCTGAGTGGCCTTATTTTGTTGCAGCTTGTTTTATTTATGATGTCCAAGTCTTGCATGTTATTATCTTAAGCCATTATTGTACATTGAGCTGGAAATGATAAAGATGGTTGAGCAGATGAAAGCAATTATACAGACTCTAAATGCTAATCAGGTACCACTATGTTTTTTTAGGAAATATCTATGTCATTTATTTATTTTTATGTGTGGGCAATTGTATATGGTGCTCTGCTTTTTTTAGCTCGGATGGCAATTGGGAGGAGAGGGGGGGGAGCTTGGCGCACCTGACACACAAAATGGAAGATCATAACACCGATACGTTTCACTGCATGTAACAACTTACCAGAAACTGGCTATGAAATATGCACAATACCAATAGTTTGTCAAATATGCACAATCTACTGATCCTCGAACCAAATCCAGTAAAAAAAAAAACTAATGTCATTATTAAGCTTACAAACACAACGTGCAGAAATGTGAATCAATAAAGATACACAGTTACAAGAGAAGTCACAACCCAAGATCAATAAATATATGGTACATAGTTTTTCAAGTAAAGAAGTCTGTTCTCCAAATGTTAAATACAAATAGCTAGTGAAATATGTACAAATGATCTATTGATCCCCAAATCAAATACAGTCGAACAAACAACCTCCAACTTACAAACTCCAGATTTTTTATACTTTATATGTAAGACCATTTGCAACAAAGAATTGTTTTGTACTACTAAAAGAAAATGAATGAAGGCATATCTCACACTGGCATAACATAACGTGATTATTTGTTGTCAAATTGAGACTGGTTGTAACTGAAGACACCCAAAGGAGGGAGGATGAGTTTGGAGAGATTGCAAAGATTGAGAGAGTCATCATCTTCATGCTTGGCCTTCACATCATCATCCTTCTCATTATTATTCTCTTTGATATCAACAAAGCTTTAACCTGGAACCATACTTGCAGACAATGTTGCAAAGATTACTTCTAGAGAGCTCATAACAAGGGTGAGAAGATGTCCTCATAATGGAGGTAGTGGCCCTTAGGTGGTGATATCCATCACTGATCATGGGGTCCTCCATATCACTCACTCTATTGCTCAAAACCATATGATATATATAAATATAAAATGTATGTATGTATGTATGTATGCATGGTAGTGTGGATGGTTCAGTTAAAGTTTCAAGCTTGAAATGATTTTAGTTGGATATTTTGTTTGGGGATTGCATGTTCAGGTCAATTACGAATGAGCCCATCCCAAGATCCATCTGTTAAAACACATGAGAATGACTTCAATGCTCATTAAATAGAAACAATTTATTATGTATGCAATCAAGATGTTCAGTGCAATCACGTTAATGGTAAAGCTGGCATGAATACAATGTCAGATGTAGTTTGGCTTATAAGAAAATTTAGTTGAATTAGTATCCGATCGGGGCACACACACAAGTCATTTAATATAGAGGATTGTGAACAATAAATAAATAAACAAGTAAATAACATTTTTATAAAAAAAGAAAGAAAATCATACCATGCTTTTATGAGTTAAATAATGTATCCAAGTAAACAGTGAAATCACATAGATCCGTCGGATAGAAGAAATGCTTTGGGGTGGCTGCGAGGATTGAAAATAGAAAAGCGAGTTGACACTAATTTGGAATAGGCCCAAATTGATTAAAAATATATGGTAAATCTTATGTATACTTGCATATATAATTAGTGAAGCCAACCTTATCCTACATACAAAAGAGAACAGTTAATGTACAAAGCATAGTAGCAGACAATTTAACATAACACTATTACTCGAGTTCATTTCCAAGTGGCAGACAGTTAATGGGCCTCACCCTATGTTTAATGGCATCCACATGAGGCCTCTCAAATGCAAATTTAATATAAAGCTAAACTTCATAAACTCAATTGTGTAATCAATGATTCCATCATATTCATATGATTTCACCTAAATGAAAAGGAAGGAACACACACAGATGTATGTATATATGTACATAAATATGTATGTCTATTATATGTGTGTGTGTGTGTGTGTGTTGTGTGTGTTTGTGTGTATTATTTTTGTTTCTGCCCAATAAAATAATAAAATCTAAGTTTTTAAGTCTAAACATAACAAGCTTACCTTGTTTCTTCAATTTTTGAATCCTGATGGAACAAAGTTCTTGCAACTTCTCGATCGCTAAGATAAGCTCAACCTGAGCATTAAGAATAACATGTCTATCAAGACTATACAACCATTTGAAACTTCTTCCAAAAATAAATAAATGTATAAGTAGCCAAAACATTGGTCAGATCATACAAATGGGCTCAATATGGTTTGCAACTAAATAAAGTTAATTATCTTTGCAACAAACAAATCTATAAGAGGAGGCTGTACAAGCATGTACCATAAAAGTGTGAGTATGAAATACTTCACAAGAACAAAAAGCATTTTCCATAGAGAAAACTCAATAACATAGCAAATTCTCCAATGACAATTAGCTACTACTCATATGCAAAGGGTATAACCCATAGCACACATGAATAGGGAAGTGTAAAAGAATTTGAGTTCCACTTTTTTTATGTAATGATGGGAAAGCCAAAAGGAAAGTGGCATAATAAGTTGCCAACTATTATTGTGTCAAACAGAAGAGCTACTCGTTATGGAACTTCCTCATTATTACTGCCATCAATTAAGCAATTTCCTGTCACAATTAGAAGATGTATGGAAAGCAAATTCAGTAAGACTACAACCAGAATAGCACAGGCTTCTACAGACAACTTTTGGTGTAAATTACAAAACCAATAAAATTGATTGCTTGTCAACAGCAAGCTGTGGAATACTATACAACATGCCACATTAAAATGCTTTTTAAAAGCATGTTAAATTGTCTCATAATACATAGGAGATAAAATATGAATTATGAAGATCAAGGGAAAGGACCATCAAAAACCACACAGGATAGTCTCTTAGAAACAAATTCAAGATTATCAGACAAAGTGTTCAGGAGCTTGAGTCTCACCTCAGATTCAAGTCTCTTTTTCTCTTCATTATATAATCAAATAAATTAACAAACACTACACTAGTCTAGAAGATGTCTTCACAAAAATTAGCTTTCAATTCCCTATCAACAGAAACAAATAAATGACGAGCTTAAACTTCAATAGAGAACAATAACTATTTGAACCATGGTTTGAAGAAAATTTCAGAGTATGAATTCTTGTTTCACCATAGGCTCAAATCTTGCCCCTCTAATCTTTCACATGGAAAAACCTAAATCAAGGGTTGCAACTATAGTTGCCACACCCCCCAATCTCCATACTCTTTTATAGGGCACATCATCATGGCCAAAAGAACATCTAGAGTAATGTTTTATAGAGCGAACCGAATACACAAACCAGCCACATCGACAGAAAGAAATACACCAACAAGCAACAAAATGAAAAAGAGGCTCAGATTCAACACTGGTAATTTTCTCCCATCTTTCCCCTTCCCTCTACAACAATAGGAGTAGCGGTTGCCCGCTAGGCCATCCAAGCTACTATGCTGTCGTTATAGAGAGACGAGGGCACGAGAGAATTTTTTAGGGCATCATCATTGCCTCTATACCTGACTTCAAGGAGAGCCGAGAGCAGAGGGGAGCGACGGTCGTGCCGCAAGAGAGAGGGGAGCGGTGACCGGCTGGGAGCGCAACTGGGGGCTGCCATTCTCTGAAAACTAGGGCACAATCACGAGAGAAACCCAGAGAGAGAGAGAGAGAGAGAGAGAGAGAGAGAGAGAGAGAGAGAGAGGCTGAGAGAGAGAGCTCCAAAATCGGGGGCACAGGAGGAGGGATCGGCGGTGGCCAGGATCGGTGCGGCTGGAGAGAGGAGACCAGTGACGAGAGAGAGGGGAGACCGGTCATGAAAGAAACCCAGAGAGAGAGAGAGCACCAAGATCGGGGGCACAGGAGCTGGGGGTGGCGGCCGTGATCGGCAGTTGGGATCGGCGGTGGCCAAGTGTGGATGGTGCGGGAGAGAGGAGACCCATGACGAGAGGGGAGACCGGTCACGAGAAGATACTTTTCGGATTAAAAAACTTGTAATAAAAAAATAAAAATAAAATCAGATGATGGGTTGGTGGGCCGGTCACCACATCACCAGCCACATCAGTCGTGCGACCGGTTCGCACAATATAGCATTACTCATCTTTACATTTTCTACTTTATTATGAATAAAAATACTCCTCTATATTTCCAATCCCCAAAATTTTCAAATAATTTTCAAAATTTTTAAAATTTTTTATATTTTTTCTCTTCACTAAATATACAAAATTTTCAATACCCTCAAAATTCACAAAATTATCCAAACGTCTAAAATTTTGAAAGCTATAGCTTTGAAAGTAGTCGTTGGGAACGTCGACAGTACGACGAGTTACGTGTTGATCATATATCATACATCGGGCGAGATTACAAGACGATATATATATAGATGAGCTATTGGTGGCTATCCTAATACATAGGAAACAAACCTAATCATTCTATCTAAAGCCATGGCAGGATTATACCTTTGTGAGGAGGAACTAAGTGCCAGGTTTTATTTCTCATTAGTGCCATGTACTCTGCATCCATAGCCTCTTTCCAATTTTTATCATTTAGTGCTTCATGTAAATTTTGAGGTTCTCCAGAGGATGTAAAATAGCCATACCTAACTGTCCCATCAGTATAAACCTTTTCTTTCCCGATGCCACTTTGCGAGACGTGTTCTTGGCCTTGTTTCATTAGTAACCGGGTGTACGGCCCGGTTCTTACGTGTGTGTAGGAGATCCCCCAAGCGCTTTTATTGGTGCGATCAGGTCGCCATCATGCGCCGGTGAAGCAAGCAGGCGAGAATTGGTGAAGTGAGACACCGAGGAGAAGATTCGTTGGTTGTTCTTTGTTAAATGTGGCAACGTGTCGACTTACGGGTGGGCGGCTCGGACCCTGTGCTGATTGCTTGCTCCATCTGCACAGGCTGTTCCAGCTCCGATCCGGAGTGATCGGGTGGAGATCCCAAGTCGGATTCTCCCACCCAAACAGGTTCTGCTCCATGTACCCTAAAACTTGCACCAAAAATCTCCATCTCTGCACAACTATCACCAGAACAGTTATCATTGTTAGGCGAAAAATTAAGCAATTGATCATTTTGTGCTCCCCCTTTATCATAAATGGATGGAACAAGATCAGGAGGAAGAAGTGAGATTTCCCTACGCAAACGAGCACCGGCATTTGAATGCAAGTGAGAGAAAGAAGGACATTCTCATCAAAGGTAACATCCCGAGAGACATACACCTGTACAGTAGAGACATCAAGACATTTAAAGCCTTTGTGGAGATGACTAGGACCAAGAAAAACACACTGTTTTGACCGGAATTGCAACTTATTTGTATTACAGGCACAACCAAACATGCGAAGAGAGGAGTAATCCGGTTTTTGCTGGAATAGCCGTTCTAACGGAGTCTCATATTGGATGACTTTACTAGGAAGACGATTAGTGATATAAGTGGCAGCAAGAAAAGCTTCATCCCAGAATTTGAGAGGCATGGATGCTTGAGCCAAAAGAGCAAGACCAACTTCTACTATATGGCGGTGTTTTCTTTCAACGGAGCCATTTTGTTGGTGAGTGTGTGGGCAAGAAACATGATGGGAGATGCCAACTTTCTCAAAGAAAGAGTGAAGTTGTTGATATTCTCCACCCCAGTCAGTTTGCATTGTAATGATTTTGCAATTAAATTGTCTCTCAACAAGACTTTGGAACTCATGGAACTTCTGAAAAACTTCATATTTGTGTTTAAGAAGGTAAATCCAGGTAAACTTACTATAGTCATCAATGAAACTAACATAGTATTTTTTTTAACAGAATCAGGGGCAGGACCCCAAACATCAGAATGAACAAGTTCCAAAGGATAATGAGATATACTAGACGATCTACTATATGACAGTTGATGACTCTTGGCCTATTGACAGGCATCACAAAATGACTCTTTATTGGACTCAGCTAAACATGGTAGCTTATTACTACTAATAATTCTAGTAACAATAGGAGTGGAGGAATGACCCAGACGGCCATGCCACCTTGTAAAGGATGGCGCGACACTAAAAACTTGCTTTTCTGAAGATCCTGCTGGAAAAGAATAGAGACCTCGGTGACACGATCCTTCAAGAAGAGTGCTCTTCGTGACAAGATCCTTGATAAAAAAATATTTAGGATGAATCTCAAGAAAGGCATGGTTATTAACAGCAAGACGATGTACAGAAACAAGGTTCTTTGTAGCTTGTGGAACATGAAGAACATTATTTAGATATAAAAGCCGTGTAGGGGTAGAACAACAAAACGACCAATATGCTTAATTTTCATACCTACACCGCTTGCCATATGGATCTTTTCATTGCCCTTGTACTTGTCGTGAGTCGTCAACTTCTCTAATTTACTAGTTATGTGATCCTTTGCCCCGGTGTCTATATACCAATTTATATCATTACCATATGCACGTGAAGCCGCGACAGCTGTCTTGTCTTCCGGAACATAGTTTTCATCATATCTGTGCCAGCAATCAGAGGCAACATGGCCCCTCTTATGGCAAACTTGACAGATCAGACGATTGTCGATGGAGTTGTTGGGGGCACCGCTTCCTCAACCTCGTCCAGTACTGCGACCACTGGTGCTTCGCCCTCACGCTCCTCCATGCGGTGAGTTACCACCGTGTCCTCCTCGGTTTGTAGTATTTGTAGATGCGAGACACGCCTGTCGCAGATTAACCTTGTTTTCAAAGCTCAAAAGTTGTGAGTGGAGTTCTGCTACCGTGATATGGTCAACCCGGGCCACGATCGCAGAGACAACACGATCAAAATCATCATCAAGACCATTGACGATATAAGCAACTAGATCTTCTTCATCTAACGGCTTCCCTGAAGCCGCAACTTCATCTCCAAGGGCCTTCATCTTTCCAACATATTCCGAGACAGACATATTGCATTTCCGTGTTGTTGTCAAGGCCAGGCGCACGTTTATAACACGCGCTCGGGTCCTCGTCACGATAGTGTCTTCAATCTCCCTCCATGCCTGTGCCGTCGTCCTTGTGGCAACCACCTGGATCAACACCTTCTTCGAAAGAGATGAGAAGAGGAAGCCGAGAACTTGTTGATCCGCGATAAACCATTCTTCATAGGCTGGATTCGGGATCTTCGTCACCTTCTCTCCTTGCTTCTGATCAATCTTTGCAGCGGGGACTTCGGTCGTGCCATTGATATGTCCCTCGAGCCATGCACCACGAATGGCCGCAAGAACTTGCGCCGACCAAATCACATGATTCTGCTTGTTCAACTTCTCTGAGATTTGGAAGCCGAACAGCAGGTTGGAGGAGGCGAATGATGAACTAGCCATTGTTAGCAAACGGGCTCTGATACCATGTGAAAACTCAGAGGCACTGGGAACGTCGACAGTACGACGAGTTACATGTTGATCATATATCATACATCGGGCGAGGTTACAAGACGATATATATATAGATGAGATACTGGTGGCTATCCTAATACATAGGAAACAAACCTAATCATTCTATCTAAAGCCATGCCAGGTTTATCTCTATCTATATTTGTTACAAGAATCTATATTTTTTATAAGAGTATATCTCAAGATATCTAACAAAAACTACGTGTTTTAAAACTAGTTATTTTAAACTAGCTATTTGTAAACTAGCTGTTTTGTTGTGCATATATATGATGAGAAAATTTCCATACTTCTCCACTCAACAAACACTGTATTTTTGTGAATTACATCACTTTGTTAACAATTTAGAGAATGGATCCTTCCCATTTGGAACAAATCAAGCAATTTTTGATAAATGAGTTGACGGATGATTCTGAAAAAAAAAATGTATACTTTACCAGAGGAGTGAGAAATGTGGAAAAAGGTGAGTCGTCTAGTAGCCATAGTAGAAGTCGAAGGCATTTGAATCGTGATTGTGAGGCAAGACGTGAAAGACTTTTCAATGACTACTTTGCCACTGAACCAATTTATCCTGATAGTGTATTTCGTCAAAGATTTCGAATATGGAAGGCATTCTCCTAGAGAATTGTAGAAGCACTTGCAAGTCATTTAGAATGTTTTCAAGTAAGAACTACCCAATGGATAAATGGGGACTTCACCACTTCAAAAATGTCCTGTTGTTATCTGACAATTAGCTTATGGGGCACTAATTGATCAGTCTGATGAGTACATATGGATTGTTAAATCTACTGCCAATTGAATGTTTATTCAAATTCTATCAATATGTGATTGAAATTTTTAAGAAAACTCAATAATGATGATGTTAGAAGTTTACTGCAACTGCAGATTGAACGTCACTCACGGCTTTCCAGGCATACTTGGGAACATAAATTTGACATTGGAAAAATTGCCCAATTGCATGGAAAGGTTCATTCACTTGAGGCGATCAAAAAATTTTAACAATTATGTTGAAAGTGGTTGCTTCAATAGACCTATGGATATGGCATCCATTCTTCGAAGTTGCTGGTTTTAATTATGATATAATTGTGCTCAACCAATCTCCTTTATTCAATGACGTATTATATGGGTATGCTCCATAAATTTAGTTCAATATTAATAGTATAACATACATAAAAGAATATTATTTTGCTGATAATATATATCCAGATTGAGTAACATTTGTTAAAAGCTTTTAATGACCAGAAGAGGATTAAGTTTAAACAAATGCAAGAGGTTGGACGAAAATAAGTAGCTAGCATTTGGTGTGCTTCAATCTTGATGGACAATTGTACATAAACCTACTCCATTTTGGTAGAGGGAAAAAAAATAGAGAGATATAATGTACGCATGCGTAATATCACACAACATGATTGTTGAAGGTGAATGAGTCATAATCACAAATTATGATGATGATGATGAAAGTGAATCCTCATTACTCTTAAATTGAGGGTATAATCAAGATTTTCAATAGTATTCAAGAAGAAAAGCAAAATTATGTGATCAAGAAGTACACCATCAACTTTGATCGGACTTGATTGGGCATATTCGGTGTCATTTTGGATTAAATGAACATGAAAATTAATGTTTTTATATATTTTATTAAAGACTTTAATTATGTAATATTTTTAGTAGTCTTACTTTAAGTTGTTTCTATATTTTTTCAGTAATTTGATAAATTGTCTTCCATTTTTTTATCACCCAAAAATTAAATAAAAATTTTAAAATAATATATTAATTTATCATAATTCCTATATTTTTATTTATGTATCCTCTAATATAATTTTTAAATATATTATTTGATTATTTTATTCATAATATTTAATATTTTATTAAATAAATATATTTATAATAAAATATATAATGTAAATACTTATAAAAATGAATGCAATAATTATGGCTCCCATATTACAGTATAGCTATGATGAAAATAATTTATTAAATGATTGAGAATTTAATGGATTGTTGAAGTGACAAAAACATCAAATTCTAAAATAGTAGAATTATTAAAGATGCCCTAACATAGATTTAAAGCGTGTATATGATATAAAACACATTATGTCACATCGTTCATTGGCAAGTTAATACGTGAAAAGTATTGGCTCTCATTCCACAATGTATTTCACACAAAACAAAATTGAAGAAATTGAAACTCACTTGTACATATAATACAGGCCCTAATTAACTTAAAAAAGCCCAAGTCAAATTTATTTATTAATCAAGCCTAATTAATGTGGTCATGCATGCCCATCACTTCCCCGTTCCAAGAGCCAGCTCTGGTCTATTCATTTGATTACACTCTTCAATCAAGAATTCTCTAATAACTTCTTCTGTCGGTGAGAGCATGTTGAATTTATCATCCTCCTCCTTTGCGTGAAATTCAATTTTTTGTGGTTCTTCATATTTTGATCCTTGATACAATGATTCATTCCATGCACAACTTTTTTGCTCCTTTGGAACCATTGTAAATGTAAAATCATTGGCATCTGGTGCATGCTCTATTAGAGTTGTTGGTGTTGCGTGGATATCTTCGGTCATGAAGTTATCATCTAGAGAAGCCATTGACAACCACGGCAATGTGTCTAGGTAATCGGTAAGCTCGCTTGGCACATAACTTGTGGAAGGACCAAATAGCGATACGATGTTTTCAGATACCAAAGACGAAGTTTGATCAAATTGTTTCGGTTCTTCTAATTCGATACATTCATTCTCCATAATACTAGTTCGCCTTCTTTTATCTAATGTATGATCATGATCTTCAAATGTTCTTTTAGTCTCACTCATGACCTTGCCAGATTCTTGAATATCACATAAAACTAACTCTGTGTTCTGAATAAATAAATAAATAAAAAAATAAAAAAATGTAAATAATTTAAATAAATAATAGTAATAATACTGAATTTATATTTTAGAAGAATTTAGACTTTTCGACTTACCTTCTTGAGTGATCTTTTGAAGAAGGACCAGTGGAGTCTATACTCATGCATCACCCAATTTGTCTTCATGATTATTCCGTCCGAGTGATTCATATATGTTAAAGCTATTGTGCTACCAATCTCCAAACCATTATCGTCGTATATCTTTTTGTTTGCGCCATTCATGTGCCAATGCCCATTGCCTGCTCGACGAACGAGTCTGGTGTTCTTTGTACCCAATCTTTTCACGTATGTAAAATAGTAATTCTTGCCGTTTGTTGGATTTGGAAAATTCTCTGTGTTTTATATATGTGAAAAATTTTATCAGTAGATTATTTAACGACATATTTAATACATTTGATAAATCAGAGGGGAAAATGTCATGGCATACGTGGTAGATTCCAGGGCTCGGTTGAGTACACATCATGTTTCAAAATGACATTGGCATGATATGGTTGTTTTAAAAACTTTTTCATAAGATAATGCATCACTAAATCCTTTTCCGTAGGTTTGAAATAGAACCCGGGTATTACTAGTTCAACCCCTCCCATTGTTGCCATTGTTTGCACTGAAAGAAACCAATGATAGGTTAATGAATGATTAATGCAAAGTACTTAAGATCATAAAAGTATTTCTACTCTGCTAATGAAGTAGGGTTCAAAATCTAACGCGTGCGCGCACACACACACACAGATATATATAAGGTGAGAACACGGGTGTGTTTTTGTATATGGTTTCGGTATATGACTTGTCCATATTTTATAAAAAAACCATAAATATTTAAAAAATATACACATTAACAATAAAAATAGCTCGCATATGTTGAGCCGGAATAGAAAAATAAGAAGAAAAAAAAATCAGTTCTCATGGATAAATTTCACACCCAGGAAGGAGTTGTTTATCACGAATAAGCACCAATTAATGATTCAATATCATGAGTTAGTACTAGAAAACAAAGTTAAGAATATTTATTAATTTATAGGAACTAAATATTTAGACAAAACAAAAATCAGAAAATAAAAGATAATAAAACATGTTTAACATGCTAAAACATATAATAAAATAAAATTTTCCCCTTGCCATCGTTATAATCAGAATTATTTTTAATCTAATATAAACAAATAAACATCAACAACATAATCATGAATACAACAAAAAAATGAATAAATAAATAAAAAAGAAGGCTTTTGTGTACCTGAAGATGATGATGAGCTTTTTAAACCAGTCCAAAATTAAGAGAGTTCTGTTCAAATGATCTATGCCTCTATTACTATCATGAATATTTATTTTCTGTTTTGAAAGAAAATATGAAGTTTTTATTATGATTGTTTTAATTTATAAATTCATTATAGTCCTAATTTGGTCCGAATAAGACTCGATCCAACTTTAACTTAGACTATGGTGAAGTTTGGGTTTTGGTCGAAGTCTTAATATCCAACTATATTAAGTAAAGGGGATAATTTCATCTTCAACCTCCTATTATATATCTAGTAAATATAAATTGGGAATTTGTAGATATATCTTAACAACGGTGACTTAGTTTTTTTTATTATTAATTTTCAAGTTTTTGAATGTAGATCATTCTGGTATGGGTTAATTTATTACAATTTAACATATATTTTATCTGTATTTCATAAATTTCCCCCATATTTTTCTACTTTTATAACCTTCTCTCTTTAAGCATATGATAAAATAATACATTTTTCATTGATATTATTATAATTATAATTATTTCATTAATCTAATATTAAGAAAACAACGATAAAAATGAGTGGTAAAGTGATTAACTTTTATATGAAAAATTAAGGATTCGATTTTTTTTAAATATAATTGAAGAATTATAGTGCTTATAATGGTTTACTGGTTGGTTGATGTTCAAAAAGAAAATAATAATAATAATAATAATAATAATAATAATTAATAATAATAAATTTTAGTAAAATTAAAAAATCTTAACACGGAAAGAATAAAAGAATAAATAAATCTATAAAAGAAGGGTCTTGCTTACAGGAAAATGACGAGCAGCTTCTTTTTATTTATTTATTATTTTCTTTTGAAGATGAAACATGGAAGGAGTTTTATAATGGTTCTAATTTGATCGGCTTGAGACTTAATTCAAGTCAAACTTGGATTATGATGGGGTTTGGGTTTTAATTCGACTCTTAATATCCAATTTTATCAAGTAAAATGAATAATTTTTATTATCAACCTCATAGAATAATGTAATTAAAGTTGGCAAATTACAAATATACCCCTATCAATAGTATTGATATTTCCGTTTTCCTTCTCTTACGGGCTTATATATATATATATATATATATATATATATATATATATATATTCTATTTTTCGAAACATTTTTAACATTAAAAATGACTCCGCTAATACTCATTATTGTTAAATTATTGAAAATAAGGGAAAAACCTGAATGCTGTTTTTAGTTGTTTCTGTCCTCATCAAATATTAAAATTTAAGTTAGCATAGGTTACTGGAAGTATGCTCAAGTTCAATGATAAAAAGTTGAGATGAGAAGTTCAAAAATTAGTGAGTTATTTATTAATGATATAACTAGTTCATGAACCAGAGTCCGATATTGATGAGCATGTAAATTAGTGATAACTTTAGTCCAAAATAAAAAACTAAATTAGTGATAACTTTAGTCCAAAATAAAAAACTACATGACCTTTAAATAATTTCACACGTAAAATTATACATAAGCAACTTAATTCACTAAGTAAAAGAATTAAGTGCAATATAAATGAAAATGCCGAAATACCTAGACTCAAAATCCCCATATATGCTACTCAAACTCAATTTCGATACACACATCTAAATTCCATCTTTTTTGAACTCAATATTTGATAAGCCCTCCCTCTGCAAGAGAACAAAACCTGTATGTCGGCCCGGCCAAAACCACAGAGTTGTTGACCTGGCGAGCCGGCCGGAAAACCTGTATCCGGCCGCACTGTAGCAAGCCTGGTTATGGGTTTGGGTTTCACGGATTAGCCCGCAGGGTTGGGCCCCCAACCAAGTGGGTTAACAGTATTGTTTTTTAATTTTTTTAAAAAGATTTGAACCCACGAATCCTCTTTCCACGGTAGAAAACCCAACCATCTAATCTATAATTATAATTATTACTTGGTGTGAATGGAATAATATATATGGATATGATATTGTTTTTTACTAGTTGTCACAAAAAGGTATTTTTATGTGTTTAATGCCTGTTATAGCATGTGAGCAGACATTCATTATGGGTGGAAACATAACGTGCACAATAATTTTTCAATTATCACAACTAAATACCAAATGCAACTTTTCATATATGATTAGAAGTGTATTTAAGTTAGACAACACAAAAACAAAAATGGGTAACCTTGAAGTAAGTAATTTTTCACTAACTAACTGATGAGTATAACAACAACACTTAGGTAGGGAGTGCTAAAGTGACCCAAGTTTAATTTTACCCATTGCATTTTATTTAAAGATTTTACATTTGATAACAATAAATGTTTTAAAAATACTAAAAACAAACCTACTAGTTATGGCCCGGCCCAACCTGCAGGTTGAAGGTGTGCCTCGAGCAGGGTCTGGGGCACCTTAGGGTGACCCGTGAACCGAAGGTCCGTCGGGCCAATCAAACCCATCGGGTCGGCATTGTTACATGAGTCAGTTATGCGCAACCAAAAACTGACCTAGGCCCATCGGAGTAGGCCCAACGGGCCTGATTTATTGGCACATGTCCATCTTTAGGAGCGAGTTGAAAACCTTGTAGAGTACCGTTCACTAGGTTTAGATACTACACATTATGGGAGAAATTGTATTATCCACTATTCTAGAATTACATGGTAGGGGATTTACTATCGTGGGGTTATAGTCTGTGCTATATCATCTTGGTTGTATGTGGTAATGAGCTTTTATCGTCCCGCGTGTTAACTCACTCCATATTATATATCTGAGGGGTCAGTAAACGATCGTAACTAATGCACCTTCATATTTACCTATTATTTTGGCACCCTTAAGTAGGGAGTGATGTTCACCTATTAGTCATAAAAAAGAAAAAGAAAGCTCTCCCTCTACAATTTTATTGGGAATGTTTCTCATGCTTGCCATGATCACCAAGAAACATATTCACATTACATTTTAAACCATAATTTGTTTTTCCTCATAAGCAGACTCTTTGTTTAATTAGGGCTAGTCTTTCTTCTTCAGATGCAAATTAGAGTTTGTCTTCCTCTCTTCTTTTGGTCATCTCCTAAGATGTAACATAGATTAAGGCTTTAGAAAATTTTTCCCCATATATTCCTCTTACTCAAAGTTCTCATTTTTGGTTTCTCTCTACTTCTATATTCAAACTCTTCTTTTTGCAAAATAATTCACTTTAGTATGTACATTGGTTTAAATTTCCCAAAAATATCCATTATGGTCCCAAATTGACATTTTCTAGCTTTCGGAATGAATGATTTTATAAATGATAATGAGGCTTTGCAAGGAGACTGATTGATGACAGAATAAGTCCAAGCAAATAAAATTTATATAAGATCTATTTGACCCATTAAACTCAAACATAGTAAAACCTCAATAAATGAATTTTTGATAATGTAATAACCTTAATTAAATAATATTTTTACCGGTCTCAACTTCAGCCAACTAGCTAAATAATAATTTTGCTAAATATATAAGATAATATTTTTTTAAAATAATAAAATTTAAAAACTAATATCATACAAAATTTATAATTTTTTCAGACTACTTTTATTTTTAAGTTTTACTATTTTCTAAAGTGTGCATCTAAAGTTATTTATTTTTTCTTAGTCTCTAAAGTAAATTTCATCTCAACCTTAATGTTTTACAAAGTACACACTACATTTGATATATTTTCCTTATGTTAGAGCAAGTAAGTTTTTAAGGTAAATACTTTTTTAAAGAAATATTTAGTAAAACAAAATTATCATATGGAGTATGACTGTCATCAATTAACATATCCATTACCTCTTGAATAAGCTCCTCTTTTGTAGGTGATCCCATCATAATATCAATATGTGAGATGTGTATGTCAATAAGAGAGGCCATGTGATCCTCTTTGATTACGTATCACGCCCATGTATGCAGTTGGCATGACAAACTAGTGTTGACACCTCAAATCCGACGTATATGTCATCAAAATCTCTCCGAAACCCCTATGGTACTCTCAAGGTAAACACTAACTAAAGTTGAATGAAAAATGAACATAGTAGGCTATCCCCTTAAAATATTTACCCGTACAATAGCTCCAAAGCCATATAACATTCTTTGCATGTCTATATTGTGAACTATAAATAGTTTTTTTGGTCCATAGATATAATGCACGCCTTATCACCAACTTGTTTAATAGTTAAAACAATTTGCAACTGTCGTTGTCGCTACATCAATGTTCTTAGCTACAATAATAAAATTAATAGCATCAAATATTTAATATTCGGTATTTGTTGCTCCTACCCAATCATATAAAATATAACAACTTTCTTTAAGTTAATAAATATTCATTTATTGATAAATTAATAAATTATTTATTTATTGATAAATAAATAACTTCTAAAAAATAATAATAATAAATCTCAATCGTAAAAGTATTATTTTATAGAGGTTTTATTGTAGTATCAATTGCTTATTTTTATTTTTGCTTATTAACACAATTAAGTGAGCTAACATAAAAAAACCTTGATAAAATAATGAAAACAGAAATTTGAGAAGGAATCCACAACTTATTATATAACCAAATAGTTAGAATACATATATGTATTTATTTGGAAAAAAGTATGCTTGTATGCATATGTATTTACATTCCAAGCCTATATGGTTTGATGAGTATTTATTTATTTAAGCATTGTATGCTGGATTTCTTGAGTTAGAAATTGAAAATATTTATAGTTATGTAATCGACTTTGATGTTGACTTTGGGCCACGGCCCGATACTGCAGTGGAGGTCTCACAGTCCATCCTAATGGGAGACGGTGTGGTTAATCTGTATTTTATCCCTGGTCAAGATGTACATAAATCCATTGACAAGGTTCAGGAATAGTGATACCTTTATTTATGTGAGAGACCCTCGGTCACCACACGGGGATCTCAATGGTCAACGATAAGGGGGGCAACATTTTGGATTTTACAAAGTTTAAAAACCTTAGTGGTTCTGTATCTAGTTGCGGCCACGATTAGCTCATAAATTATTTGAGACCAGCCAATATTTTTGAATTGTGTTTAAATGTGTATAAGATTTTATTTGTGAGTATTACTGAGAAAACATATTTCAACTGTCAAGCTGTTGAATTCCGAAAAATTTTGTATATAATATTTTTTGGATGATGATTACTATTTGAAATGTTTTATTACTCGGTTGTATCTAAGCTGTCACCACTCACTGGATGACACCTATTACTCAGCTCGCTCTCTTCCTCTTTCTCTCAGATTGCGACATTGGACCTGATTGTACTGGGCAACCATTAAGTAACTTGTGTCCCTTCCGGTGTCTAGGTTAGTTTACTTGCTGACATGTAATATGTATGGATCCACTAAATGTGATTTTTATTTATTGTTCTTGTATTTGTACTTTTTTATTGTATTTTGAAACTATGACTTGTATTTCTATTGATGTTTCATATATATAGGGTCCCCAGTGTAGGGAACCCTAATATACTTTTATTGTCTAATTTGTTTCTTTCTTTTTAGAAAGATTGTAATAGCAGGTTTATGTTGAATCTTAAGGCAACTAGGATGTGAGGCGATGTGAGACCCTCTCCTTGTTGTCATGGAGATTGCCATGTGCCGGCTAGAGTCGGGGCGGGACTGAATATGCATACGAGGAGCACTTCTTTTGCAAAATACTAGTCCATGTCACTTTGGCTTCAGGGAAAAAGCATTCCCTATATAGATGTTAATGTTAACATCGCATTCTGATAATAAAGGTAGCAATAACTTTAAATAAAAGAGTGGCTAACAAATACTAAACAACAAGTAAGAAAAACACTTGTAAAGGAGTGGATATCATAATTTAAACATTAAACTAAACATTTAAAATATACAACAAACACTAGGAAAACATATTTGTGAGAATCAATTGTTAAAAGAACATATTCACAAACCAGTAAATATTTTTAAATACATGCACTTTGCTTTTCCTTTTGTAAAAATTCCTCTATTTTAGTGTTTTGATGTGTAGGTCAATAGATCGATCCAAGGCAAAAGAATGAAAATTAGAGAATCAGAGCCAAAAAAGCCAAAAAAACATTCATTCAGGACAAGGGCACCACCCAAGCCCGAGAGTGCTTAGGGTGTGCAGATTATAGGAATTTGGAAGAATGAGCGCCCAACCCTTGCATAATCTCCTAACTCTTAGCACAACAGTGCTTCAGAAAGCACATGCTTGCTCAAGAATGTGCTGATTTGTGGAAACCATATTTCATGAAGATGGGTCCCCAATGCAATCCGCAATTTGCACTAGTTAAACAAACCCAGAGCACAAGGTTTCACTATCTTTTTGCTTGTATTTAAAAGCCCGAAAGCTAGGTTTTGATGTGACCTTTTGGTGAGAGTGTGTTGGATGGCTAGGGTTCAGATAGGGAAGAAGAAACCAGTCATTTAAGGATGAGTTGATGCTGTTCCTTTGGCCCTTGGGTTCAAGATTGATGGCTTTATCTTCTCCAATCTAGGAGTCTCCATCATCATTTATTGAGAGAAGCTTGAGGGAGTTTTACTATGATTTCAATCTTGTCTCTATTTTTGGATTGTATTTGGATTCTTCCTAGTATGAGAGGCTAAACCTTGATCGGTGTCTTGGACTATGAACTTCAAGACTACTTGTATTTGATTTACTCTATTCTATTGGCTTTTGAGTTTCTTGCAAATCTCCTATGTTGCTTTATGTTATAAGTGCTAATGTAGAAGCCTCAATTACATCTATTGAACCCTGGATAGTCCCTCTACTTATCTCTCTCTACTCTTTTAGTCCCTCTTATTTAATTTGTTCCAATTGAGTCCCTCTACTTTATTGATTGATACAATTAAGTTTGACGCCCAAACGGTGTTAACCTTGCTATTTTTTTTAAATGTCATGGCAGCTACGTGGCTTTAAGTTGATTAAAATATTAATAAAAAAGCTGGTTATCATGTTCGAATCTTAACGTATACCCAGATCCGCCCGACATCATCTCCCTCCTACTCCCACAGCCTTCGTCTCTCCCACAGCCTCTGTGGCTAGCTTTGAGCGTACATCACCACTTGCGAAGTAGAGTTGTGCCTTTTGCAGAGCCCCAAAATCCATCTCCACGTTTCGCCCCAACCTTGTTATCCACTGTTCTTAGACTCATGGTCATCCGCTTCCCTTTTCTCTTCCATCGGAAGCTTCTTCCTCTCCTCATTCATGCGTTCTTCTCCTCCTCCAAAACATATATATATAATTCACTCATCTAGTGCTATTCGTTCACATTGACTCTTGCCAACTCTTTTTCTTCCTTTTTTTTTTCAACCAAGCCATCAAACTTATGAAAAATCCTATCACCACTGCCGCCGCCATCACCATCACGACCGCTGTGGACAACGACTTCTCTTCTACTACTCCTACTTCTAGGATGCTATCGCATCGTTCCTTGCTTCTTTCCCTTCCGACATGCCCAGGAAGAAGCTCGTCTTTGCTGATCCCTCTAAGAAGTGCTTCATCGCTAACATCCTTACTTCTTTTGCCGCTCTTGATGATCAAGATGCCTCCAAGTGTTGACATACTAATGATGCCTCTCGTCAAGATCTCTCACTCTTCCAAGCTAATAACCAGTCCTGTCTCGATGCTACCCTTGATTATTTCAACCGTTTTGAGGAGCATTTCGATGAGGCTCAGTAGACAGAGGCTGTGTTTGGGGGGGAGGGGGGCATGATGTTTGGTGGATCCAGTATAGGTTAGATCCGAACCCAATAACTAGTTTTCAATTTTTTTTGTTTTTATTAATATTTTAATTAGCTTAAAACCACGTAGGTGCCACGATACTACCACGTCATCTGGAAAAAGGGTAAAGTTAACACTGTTTGGGCATTGGACTTGATTGCATCAATTAAGAAAGTAGAGTGATTCAATTGGGACAAATAAAAAAAGGAACTAAAAGAGTAGAGAGAGAAAAGTAGAGGGGCTATCTAGAGTATTTGACGAAGGATATATATTAATAGTAGGCAATATGCCAATGTAGAAATTTTAAATTATGATAAAACTCTAACAATCAAAAACTTCATGGTAATCTTCCCTAACTAATTATACACCATGTCCATTTACTTTCCAACATTTCCAATAGGAATTATTTATTTCTCAAGCTTTCCACATTGTCATATTTTGCTAAAACAAATCTCAATTTGAAAAAAACATATTCACAGTATTACAGTTTATAATAGGTATGTATCATCTTCGAAATTGGTATTTTTGGCATCAGACAGTAGTCTAACATGCTTAACTTGTCTTCTATCTTCTTCACAACTAAATTCATTCACATTATCCTCTTTTGGTCTTTTCTTGGTTAATGCAAGTTGTCCAGTGTTTTCATAAAACCCAGATGCATCTATTCCTTTTTTAGATTCTTCATCAAATTTGTACATCCTGATCAATGGTAATTGAACAGATTTTTCACAATTGTTGCTAGTCTCAAATGAGTTTCTGGATTCTTGATCAATAATAAGTACGTTAGTTAACGCAAGTTGTTGAGCTTCAAGTTTGTTGCCAGTCTCTCTTACTTTTGCTGCTTCTTGGTAAGTTAGCCATTTTTTTATTATTGCATTTTCCTGAGTTTCACATTTGTTGTAATTAGGCTCTGTTATCCTCCCAGATTGCTGGATGTGGCATAGCACAAGCTCTATTTTCTGAAAAATTGCATGTATAAAGGGTTAGATGTATATTTATGTGTGTGTGTGTGTGTATTAACAAAAGTCCCACAAGGGGGTTTTCAAGGGACAATCAATTATGATAGTGCATTAGTTACAATGGCTTAATTGATCTCTAGAGATTTATGAATTCAGACAGATATCACATAGGGTGATTGGAATCTTATCACATGCAAACCCAGATGATTTTCAAAAACCAAACTGAGTTAATAAATTCTATTGTTATACAAAGTAGTGATCCCACAGACTTGAGTATGTGGAATCTAAAATGAAACCGAGATGTGGCTGCTGCCCAACCACATCTTTTTCTTTTTTAAAAAACTATTTTTTAAATATTTACTGTAATTGAAATCATATTAAAATATAACAAAGGGTAGTATGGTTATTTGCTTTAACCATAAACAATCTACAGATCTTGATGGTTCTTTCTCTCTCTCTCTCTCTGCGAACTCATACTCAAATTTGGGAGACATTAATAAGATTTTGTATTTTTATTTATCAAGAAAAACATAGAGGCCTAGAAAATAGATAGAAGAGTTTGATTGAATCTAAAGTTGGGATTGTTCATGGTTAAAGCAAATGACCATACTACCATTTGTTATATTTTAATATGATTTAAATTACAGTAATGTTAAAAAAATAGTTTTTTTAAAAGGAAAAAGCCTTGGCTGTTGCGCAACCACATCTCGATTTCATTTTAGCTCCCATGGACTCGAGTCCATGGGATCAGTGGGATCACTAGTATGTCATACAACTCTTGACTGGAGGGAAATGACATCTCAGTGAATAGTGTGTGAACAATATTGCTACATTAATTCTGCATTATTTGCACAGTTTTTTTGCAACAACACTATCAACTCAAGAATTCGATCATGGGTTTACTCATTCACCATTTAAGTAACAATCCACTGCACTAAACAATAGTTGTTAAATATAAATGTTGTAGAATAATTTTTTAAAATTCAAATAGGTTATTCTAAAGGTATTCATTAGAAAACAACACGGTGTCCTTTTCCTTGACCATCCCATTCCTAGTTCAAGTTAGACTAAGATGTGTCCTTGCCCTTTATGAGTAAATTGGTCCTTTTCTTTTCTTTTTTTTTGGTTTTTTTAACAAATATGAACATGTTACGTGTTAGGGGTGTGCTCGGGTTTTCTAGGTAGAGCTGTCAAGTCGGGCCTGCGGAAACCCATCATTTGGTGCGGCAGGGTTTGCCAGCCTAAGAGAAATATATAAAAAATAAAAATTATTATATTTCATAGTTCTCACATATTGATATATTTAACAATAACATGGCTATATAATATATAAAAACATTAATAAAATAAAAAAATAAACATAAAATAAAAAACATCTATTACCATTATAATGTTTATCAAAATCATCAATTCATCGAAATCATTAATCAATCCAAAAACATAAACATAAATTAATAACATCTATTAAAATATTTTTCATCTTCCTCACCTTTTAAGACATACAGTAATTAAATTAATTATAATTCATCAACTATATATTTTCTCTCCTTTTAAAAACAACTATTACCATTGTAATGTTTATCAAAATCATCAATTCATTGAAATCATCAATTAATCCAAAAAAACATAAACATAAATTAATAACATCTATTAAAATATTTTTCATCTTCGTCACCCTTTTAAGACATACAGTAATTAAATTAATTATAATTCATCAACCATATATTTTCTCTCTTTTTCTTTCACTCTTCTATTACTGAGTTGAAGAGAAGCAAAAGCCCTTTTTAATTATTATTTTTTTATTTTAAAAATTTTTTATGTCACCTTGCTTAGAAGCTCATCTATAAACACGTCTTTACCTTGCTTTTGTTAGTTGCCTTTTGTTTTGGGTTAGCCGGCCCAAAAGCCCAAAACATATCTCATCCTTTCCAAACCTGTGACTTAAATGGACTGGCCCATTTAGACCCGCCTCCAAACGGGCATACAAAAAGCCAATCTAACTTACTTATTTTAGTTGGTGGGGCGGGCTGGCCCAGCTGGCTAGGCTTGAATTGACAACTCTATTTCTAGGTATACCACATGCTTTTCAGTGTGATGCCTTTATTCAACCATTTGTTTTTAGCAGCTCACAAGCAATTGGTGGCAATAGCATAAGGCACCGTTGGCACAGAATGGTTAACTTGACATCTTCAGTAGAAATACAAAAAACATAATGTTTACTATTAGTAGACGGTGCATTGTCTTAGTAAGCACATGCAAAATCTATATCACTTAAACACAAAAAATGTTCCAAATAGTTGCCATCTATCAAACCGTAAGTTAAGCTAGTATCAGTGACTAAAAAAATATTTTCTCATTTGCATTAGAAGCCAACGAGAAAACCATATTTTTCCTATCAAACAAGTTTTTTGGGATGTAAATCTAACAAGCTATTTGACAATATATATATATATATATATATATATATATATATATATATATATATATATATATATATATATATATATATATATAATACTCTATTTAGTCCCTCTATTTGACTCAATCCGCCCATTTAGTCTCCCTATTGTAATTTGACCTCAATTGATCCCTCTATTGATTATTAGAGACAAATTAGGTCCAACCTATGACAGACGTTCTCTTCTCCGTCATGTACTGGACTTAATTTGCCTCAAATCATCAATAGATGGACTAAAAGAGCAGATTGAGGGCTTGTTTGGATGGGCCTTTAAAAAAAGTGCTTTTTTTAAGTTTTGTGAAAGCGTTTTTTTTTAAAAAGTGCTTTCAAAGTAAGTTAAGTGCTTTTTTCTGAAACAGCTTCTCAGAAGTGCTTTTCTAAGAAGCACCTATGAGGCAGCTTTTGAAAAAAGCTGAATTTTAGCTTTTTTTTTACAGCTTCTGCTTCTGCCCAAAAGACCAAACAAACATGTTTTTTAAAACCCAGAAGTGCTTAACTTATAAAAAAACACTTCTGGGCTTAAAAAAAAGCCCATCCAAACACCCCCTGAGTCAAATACATGGACTAGATAGGGTATTCTATAAAGCTTTCATAATACCACATCAACAATATCAGACGGAGAAGAGAATTTCTGTTAGAATGGATCTATTTTGGCTTAAATCATCAATAGAGAAACTAATTTGGGTCAAATTACAATGGGTGACTAAAAAAACAGATTGAGACAAATACAGAGACTAAATATGGACAAATTATCTATATACGTACACAATTACTATTTATTAGAAATGTTGATTGAGAGTCTTTGGATCATGGTCAAGTGTTTATTATTTATATAAATACTGTATAAAATATTATATATCTTTTTATTGTTTGTACTGTTTAGTACTATTTAACACTTTTTGTCACAGTTAGATGTAAATCCTATGACCATTATAAACATCCCTAAATTTTAAATATAGAAACACCCCTGTATATAGATAGCAAATTTTTTAAAAATAATAAAAGAAAACTTAGATTTTACCTGATGTGGTAGGTGCAAGAAGGATGGGTCAATTCTGTATTCATGCATCACCCACTCTGTCTTCTTTTTCGCTCCATCCATTCCATGCATATACGTTAAGGCTGTTGTATAAGCAACCAACGAGCCATTATAGTATATCTTCTTGTTGATGCCATTCATATGCCAATACCCATTTCCAGCTTGTCTTACTAGTCTTGTACTATTTAGACTTGATTTTTTCGCATATGAGAAATAGTAACTCTTCTGAACATTTGGACTTTTAGAATTCCCTGTAAATCCTTGTTAAAAATTCATTCAAATTTAAAAATTGAAGTTATAGAAATTATAAAAATTATTTGAGATAAGGCAGCGACATATGCCAATGATTTTTTAATCTATTGGCACGAGATCACTTGCATAGGGTGTTATGTCTAGTTAAGAGATGGGTTCAAGTTTAATTAGTTCACGAACGATGAAGGCACAATGTTGAAATATTTAGTCATCTGTGCATATCTTTGATGTGGCTTGTTCATATTTTTTACTAATAATAATAACAACAACGCTGCAGAGACATACTTGGTAGATTCCAAGGTTCAGTTGAGTAGATATCATGGTCTGTAATTACATCAGGAGGATAATCTTCTTGGAGTATTTTCTTCAGAAGATAATATTTCACTAGATCAATATCTGTGGGCTGGAAATAGAGCCCGGTTATGTGGACATAATGCCCTTCTACTGTTGCCATGGCCTGCATGTTCAATTAGTTAGGATTATGATTAATTGCTAGGATAGTTTTTACATAATCAGTACTGGTAAGAGAGAAGAAAAAAAAAGAAGTAATTTCAAAGAATTTTTTTAGACATGCATGGTATTAGCTTCTGAGTGATTGGAAGAGTTAAATTAAAAATACATTATAATAATAAAATAAGTTTGATTGTTTTGTTGAGGGTGACTTTGTAACACAACCACAGTGAGATGGTAGTGATCTAGTTGCCTATACGACTATGTTTAAGCATGATCATAGCATATATATATATAAAGATGGAACTGGAGTTTTATGGTCTTATATAATTGGAGTTTTAGCCTTTACAAGGATGTTTAGAAACAAAGAATTCAATGGCAATGCATTACAGAATAATAATAAGAATTTTTTTAATAAATATCTGATCAGGAGGTAACATATATGGATGGGCTGCCAAGAAAGTAGGAAAGAGAAAAGTACGTGAGAGACTGATTGACAGTTAAGAGATTACTGAAGTTAATTATTCAAAAGTAAAACAACAGGCAAATCATTAACCAATGCAAATAACTAATGAATGCAGCAGCCATGTCTCATCGATAAGGACAAAGAACAATAAGAAGGAGCAATCCAAATATCAAGAGATATAATAAAGGATAAAAATAAATCAAGCTTAACAAAATCTTGCATAGTTGCATACCTGATAATTAATGAGCTCTGTTGTGTTTGTAAGTCACTGAGTGTAAGATGGAAGCCTCTGATATAACTGGTGCACAATAGAGTTCTACTAGAACTTTCAGTGCTGTCTATAATCGTAGTCTGAGTCAAACCATGATCCAAATATTACAAGATCATTATTAGTTTCTAACAGGTGGAATTTGAAAGTGATTATCTAAACTGAGATTTGTATGAATTGGTTATGTTCGAATTTGCCGGGTCAGACCCCGATTCTCTTGGAGAATCAAATCCACAAGAAGAATTGAAAACTCAAGTATAAATGGTTCTGTAAAAACACCCCCACCATGGGATATATATATATATATATATATATATATATATATATCAATCATCTTATTTTTGAAGGATTGTCTTGACCAACCCCGTAATCGGTCATGATCTCGTGTTGACACGACACTCTTTGACCAAGATCTTTCCACAATTCCCTCAGATGATAAGCATGGAAGAGGTCTTCACACACGCCCAAACTTGATGTTCTTCAATCATGCCATAAGAGGTCTTCAATCAACTGCAATCATCCTTGCCACGTCCCAAAGATAGCTTTATGAAGACTTCATTTGAACCTTTAACTAATTAATTTAGTCTTCAGTTAATCTTGGTCATTAAGTAATTTGAGCTATGACTAATTGAGCCTCATGCAAAGGTTTCTCATAATTATTCTCAGCCTTTAATACTTGGTTCTTAATTAATCCTTCAAGCACCTTCCAAAACAACTTCTTTAATCATTTTTAAACATAGCCACCAATTGGTCTACAATCATGCCATGTATAATCTTCAATCAAGCCTTAAAATCTTCAATGGTTTTGTCCAAGTTTAGTCTTCAATAAAATCTCCATCAAAGCATCAAATATGGTCTTATCATTTGATCTTCCATTTGAGACTTCACCAAATATAGCTCCAGCAAAGATGACCCCAAGGAATCTTCAATCAAATCTACAAGCAATTGGAATCTTCCTTACGCCCTCCCAACTATAGCATCCTCAAAAATAGCTTCCGATTTGAACTTGACCAAGCGGTCATATCATGTTGCCACTCTGTCACCTCATCATGTTGCCACCTCGTCAAGACTAACTCACTACAACTACTAACATTACTCATGTGACAAATAATGACAACATACTTACAAACAAACACTAACACTAATAGTGATGATGCAGGTGAGCAGATTTATAATTTTTATACGTTTGGTTTGGATTGCCGTAATGGAATAAAAGTCAATGAGGTAATGAAGAGAGGGAAATGGATTGTCGTAATAGAATAAGAGGGAATGAGGTAATGAAGAGGGGGAAATAAATGAGTAAGGGCGGGTAATGATAAATGTCTTTAGTTGAAAAAGTAGTTTATTGGGAATGGGAAAAGTAAAAAATAAAGTTGTGTTAATATTATCTTTTCACCACTTGCATAAAAAAATATATTTATTTCTAATAATTACTATTTATAAAAATAATAAAAACATACATATATACTTTAATAAATATTGATTAATGTTTAATTAAAATTAATTTTAAAGAACTATTAATTTCATTCTGTGCTTATAATTTTTTAATTAATTATAAATGATTTATTTGACATAATTATTATTTACAAAATAATGAAAACATAAATAGTTATTTTATTATTATTAATTATTTTTTAATTAAAAAATATTTGCAAACAACTATTAAATTTCATTGTGTACTTGTATATTTTTAATTAATAACAAATGATATTTATTTCAAATAATTATTATTTATAAAATAATGCAAACAAAAATATTTATTTTATTATTATTGATTAATGTTTAATTAAAAATTAGTTTCAAATAACTAAGTATTTTTTAATTAATTATATTAATTTTTATATTATGATGTTTAAGAAGGGCATAAAAGTAATTTGCTAGGGGTTCATTCCCCCCAATATGGGGGGAATGGTTCATTACCCTAAGTTAATGGTGACCCTCCCAGGGTAATGATTACCTTCCAAAAAACTCAACCAAACATAAGTATGGGAATTAAGGAGTAATGATTCCCCCAAGAGGGGAACCATTATTGCCAACCAAACATACATTTAGGGGTCGTTTGGTTCGCGGTAATAAGATATTATTACGTAATAAGATTACCTTCGTAATAAAGATGGGAATGTTATATGACTGGGAATGTTGTAGTAATTTGATATTATTATGTTTGGTTGGGAACTTATATTAACGTGAATCGTTTATTACCGCGTTTGGTTGGCTATGGTAATCAATTTGGTAAAGTATAAAAATTTCCAAAATACTCTTCAACCTTAAAAAAAACCTACTTATCCAAATCACACACATATAGTCTATATATATATATATAGCAAAAACCCTTGTGATATATTTAAAAAGGAAAAAATAATTCAAATTTGTTGCATAGAAAAAATTTCTATGAAGTTTTCATATCACTCTATAAGTTCTTTTAAAATTATTATGTAAAAAAAGGGGTATATTTGACCTAAAAAAATATTACATTACCATCCCCTTGGTAATTGAAGATACCCACCTATTTTGGTGGTAATAAGATTACTAAGTTTCTTGGTAATATTTTAAGGATGATAATCTCATATTACATCAACATTACCATTGGCCCGAATCCAAACATAGTAATCTTTTCACATTACCAAATAACACATGGTAATGTTCTCACATTACCGGGAATCAAACGGTCCCTTAAAGTTACCTGAGCTCTATACAAGAGTGTGGTATCATTTACAATGATAGCCACATCATTTCCATCCTTCCGAACAAACTCCCATCTTGTTCGAATGAATTTTCCATCAACCTTAAGAAGAAAATTTGACTATTTTCTAAGTCAATAGATTCTCATAAGGTTTGGTCATACTTGACTGAGTGTATTGATAACCTTAGGAGCTCCGGTTCTCATCAGTGGGGCTGCTAATTCTCTTGAAAAAGAATTCTTTAAACCTAAAGGCAAATGCCCTCACATGCAAGCTCACAAAGCTGGACACACTAAACTACCTACACATAAGAAACCTGAGATAAACCCTAAATAAATATGTTTGAAATAGGTGCATTTTATTGAGTCCCACTTTAGGCCAATCACTTTTATGTGCACTATTAAAACTTTGGTGCTAAGCTCCACATTTGTGCGGATGGTTTTTTGTTCTCTGCTTATCAGGTCTCATGTAGAGGATGTGTAACTCTTAAAAACAAATCAATAGCATAATTGTTAAGGCGAGAATTCATTAACTTAAAGATGATATTTGAGAAAGTCCTTTCCTCAATTGTTGTTCAACATGCGGCCAATATTAAGAGGAATTTAATTAATTAATAGATCTACTTATATTAAATGGATTTAAGATAGATTTAAAAGTTAATCGTCCCATAATCTCTAAGAAAATCATTTTACCGGAAAGTGCATTGTATCTCATGGTCCGCTTACACTTAATGCTTGAGAATTTTCTTACTTATCCTTCAATGAAGTAGTTTATGTTCTTGTTTTTCATTTGTTGTTTTGAACATTGAATCTTATGAAACTAAGCATGGAAGATTATCACACTTAAATTTTGGAACTATTAAAAGATTAATGAAACTTGACTTTATTGTAACATATAAATTTGTCTAAATGCTAAATTTGTATTTAAGCCAAACTTCCCAAGAAATTTTCCAAAACCTTAACAGCAATTCAGATTTGTCTGAACTAATTTATAATGACATATATGATTCCAATGGAGCTTCCATTACAGCAGGAAGCCGGTACTTCTCATCACTTTTATAAACGACCACCTAGCTAAATATTGCTACATTTATAATATTAAAGCCAAAAACTAAGCCCTCATTAATTGTTCATGATTTCCATAGTTCCTTAGGAAAAGCCAAAAACTGTTTAATAAAATTCATAAAAGTCTTTAGATGTTGCAATTCTTGGTTTAGTCCCACATGGCCTAATAGATAGAGTGTCTATGTGCATATACGTGGGATGTTGCTCCACCCTATTAGACTGGTTTTTTGGGGTTGTGGGTCCCCCGCTGTGTGCAACATTTTTTTGATGCAACTATATTGTAATTATGAAGGTTTTTCAGAGGAAGGTAGCAGAGAAAACGGAGAAGAGAGTGAAAGAGATAGCGAGGAAGAAGAAGATAAGGAAAAGGGCGAATATTCTCTGCCCTTTGCTGTCGTTTTCCATTCATTATATAAGCACGATTACAATCTTTGTAACAAAATGCCAGATTGGCATTCAAACAAACATTGGACATGCAAGGATATGCTTTGCTTTTCCATCATCAATGCTAATAACCTTACTTTCTAATTACATTAATCCTTCTAACTAATACGAAATTAAAGAAAGATTACATCCAGATTAATGCATTTAATTAATCAGAAAATCTCCAAACTTCATGCCAGGAAGTCCTTTGTTATACCGAGTCCGAGTGCTTGTTTTGATTCGGGACACACTGGTGGCCGAAGGTTCTCTCTCTAGCTTCACTTGTTGCATCATTAAATCTGATAGGCGGTGAGTATGCATCTAGTGTCATGTCATGTTTTATCATTTTCCCATCATTTTATCTTGAGAAAAAGAAAAATCCGTGTCAATCTTCCCCTTTATAAAATTTGATTTTGATTCTTGACTATATGATGGCAGGGGTTGAATAGCAAACAAAAGTTTTCATTTTGAGTAAATAAATAAATATTCTTCTAGTGAACCATCAGGTATAGAGAGAGTGGGAGTTCACACAAGGGGATGTGGAGAGCTTTGTACACACAAGACAACATTTGCAGCATTGCCTGATCAGGCCACTTGGTTGATTGCAGATTGTTTGGGATAATTATCTTTTATGCTTGAATAAGGATTGATCATGGAGAAAGTTGACATGAGTGCATTCCAGCTTTTGACTCTCAAGAGACATTTGGGCACATTAAATTACAAAGGTGGCCATAAGATGGCGCCCACTGTAGCTCACTAGCCATGCAACTTGGAGTTCAGTTAAGGGGCTGTTTGGTTCGGAAGTGGATTGTCGAAGTGGTGGAAGTCTGGAAGTGGCACTTCGATGGAAGTGAACAGTTCAGCTGGAACTATCTACTTCAGTGTGTTTGGTTCAAGCTGAAAACTGGACTTCAGATACCACTTCCTGTGTTTGGATGGTTGTAGTATGGATATGATCATCACTTCGGTGAGGGGATAAAGTTGCCATTTCATGTTTTTTACATTTATTTAATTAAATTATATGATTTAATTATTTTATTACGATGGTAATAAATAATTTATTTATTAAATTAAAAACTTTTCACATCACATAATTAATTTAATACCATGTTATTAAATTAAATTAAATCGGTTAATATATTATGCTTAATTATTAATTAGTGAGAGTAGTTATTTAATTATTTTATTACCATGGTAATAATTATTCTATTTATCATTGAAAAATATTGCAAAGTGGGCTGGAGTGGAAAGCTGAAGTGGTGACTTCGGGACTTTTCCAGCTGAAATCAGACACCGAAGTGGCCGAACTCAGAAATTGTCACATCATCACTTTCGGGTTCAAATCAGTGAAACAAACACACTGAAGTGGGCTGGAAGTGGCGGTGCCTACTTCAGTGAAACAAACGGCCCCTAAGACTCAAAGTTGAGTTCTAGTCAGAGTTCTACTGGAAAACTATTCTCGTGGCCATATTGTAGTTCTCGTGAGAGTCGATGTTAGAGTTCTAGTCTATTTTGAAGTTAACGAAACTTATGTAGTCTATTTTGCTGCCATCGACCAATAGATCTATTAGTATCTGGAAGTGCGAGCATTGGTTGTACTCAAAATAATCCGAAAGCCCAATTGTCCATACCCTTACCTTCTTCTTTAGTGGTCTAACCGCTCATCGTGGGAATTATAATATATATATTTTGATCGGTCAATAAACATAAAATTATTTATCTATTAATTAAGAACATTATTGTTCTATGAAATTGGTTTAGTCTAATTACCATATTGATAGCGTAACTTTATCATAACAAAATCTCATGGTCTCCACATGGATCACATCCTGTGAGATAGATGAATATGATCATCAACGCATGAATCAGTCAAATTACCATCAAATAGATAACTGATGATGGGTAGGTTGTCAATAAACCAAATTATTTGTGAGTATTTTATAGATTTGGTTCAGTGAAAGGTCAAGCTCAACTCTTGAAATTTTGATCTTGGTTTTCAAGTTCAAAATATATACAATATGTGATAACTTTTATATATTTATAATATACAATATGTTATTATAAAGAAAAAATTATATAAATTACAGCATTTATCTTTTAAAATAGAAAAGCAAGCTATAAATATAAGGCTTTTATTTTGAACTAAATTTACTTTAATTTGAATTTAAAATTAAATTGGTTCTATTTAAATTTTGAACTAAATATAGCCAAAATCGTTCCTACCTAACTTTGAGTTCAAACTTAAGCTATTAAGTAAAATTTTGTTTATATTAACTTGGGGAAAAGATTGATTTAGATTTTAATTTAAATTAACAATTGTGCCCTATAACTTTAATTATTGTTAAAATCCTGTATTAAGTCTAATCAATATTTTGGATATAAATCTATTTTGAAATATTATAGAATAGAATGAATCATTTGGTCCAAAAAATTATATATACCAGAAATCTTAATCGATCGTTCTTATGCATACCTTGCCCGTTGAAAAGGGAACAACATAGACTAGAAGTAATGTTGTGTTCTTCAAATGTTGAGATTAGTTATGGTGCAACTGAGTTGAGTAGGGCCGAGCTTTGAAGAATTTAATTTTGACTTGACAGAACTAGTTGCAGGCTTGAGAGAGAGAGAGAGAGAGAGAAAGAGAATAATGGAGCTCAAGTAGAGTTGTTTAGTAAGCTTGTGAGTACTATTCAACTCGAGTTCGACCCAATTAATAATTCAAGCTCTAAATTAAGTTAGACTTGAGCTCGGTTTGTTAGCAAAATGAATGAGCTTTTTTCGAGCCAAGCTTCGAATTACTTTCGAACAGCTTGGTTCATTAACATGCCTAAAATAGTTTATTATGGTTTTCAAAAGTAAAATTAAATATTTAAATAAAGGTATCTGAGTAAACGCTGTACTTTATTAAATTTTTAAAAGTTAACACTAGAGCTTTAACACTCCTAGCTAACATATTTATCAATATTTCATAATTACATGATTGTTTTTAGCTTTTGCAATCACATTTCATCAGTAAGTGATTGGAGGCTTGAATGTTGAATATATAAATTTCTCATTATTTTCATTTATAAGTAAATTGTCATTCCTGATAAATTAAATAATTTTACATATAATTCGTATGAAAAATCATCGATATCAATATGGTCTCAATACCCGTTTGTGGGTATGCCACTAGAATTATCCACATAGGCAATTTAACAAGACAGGAGTATGTACTACTATTACATGTCATCCGTGTGAGATGCATGTTTGACATCAAAGTTAGGCTATGATTGGGCTTGCATAGTGTGCCCAAACTAGCTTTTGGGCTCAGGCCCCACCCAGGAAAGAGCACTTGGGCCTGCTGTTGGGGCTTTAAAGCCCATTATATTGGCTAGGCCTTACATGCAGGAGTTGTATTGGATTGTGCATAGCCTTAGGGGCCGAAGAGTAGGTGGTGTACATTAGATTGTGCATAGCCTTCGGTGGCGAAGACTGGGTAATATATATACTAGTTGATGATAATAAAGGTTTAGATGATATCATGTTTTGCCAAATTTTTCTTTGAGAAAGGCCTTCCTAGCAAAAGTAACTAATAAAAAATTATTTGAGGTAACATGAGAAAAATATATCAAGATAGAGTATGTACTTTGCAAAAACCTTAAGGATAATATTTAGTTTAATTAGTTCACAGACTAAGAAGAAACAAATCACTTTAAATACATATTGAAAGAGTAAAATTTAAAAATAAAAGTAGTATTAAAAAACTTCAATGCTATGAATTTTGTATACTGTTTTTTTTCTAGATTTTCGATAAATTATTAAATTTTATTTTCTTGGGTCCAAAAAGAGTAAGAAGAATTATTATTTTATGCATTTAGTAAAATTATTAATTTAGTAGATTTTCCTGAGTTACGAACATAAAAGATATTATCGAATCAAAATTGTTAATTTATCAAATATTCATTTATCAAGGTTTTACTATAGATAATATAATTGTATATTAATAGTTGTTAATTTATTATAAATTAACACTTGTTTTGTAGAATTTACTCTTGATAATTTATAACAATGATTTTGCATGTCGACTTTTGTTATTTGTGGAAGATTTTATTTATTTTTATAAATCTTTCATAAAAAAGTCAAAAGTTACGATTAATTATAATTAATGCAATTAATTACTATATTTCCGTTGGATTTGTCTATGCATATCGTTATATGTTATATGGACATATATTTGCTATTAAAAAATAGCCATAGTATTCATAATTATGTAAAATATATATTAAGAGCTTAAAAATATCACATTTTGGTTTAATAACAGATCTTAGACTTAATTTTACTCAATGTAATTAAAGACACTTTATTTGCATTGAGCTTTGTTTAATAAATATAATATCATAAAATTTTATTTATTAAATAATTATGTAAATTATTTCCGGTAATCATAAATTTTATATATACATATATACGGGTTTATATGTGGTTTACTTATCCGAAAAATAAATCCCCAAGTTATAAAACCCACTCGAACACAAAAATCAAGATTCGGTCAAAGACCCTATCACATGAACACAACACTTGCCTTAGATTCCAACATAAGCGAAAAAACTTGGTTTGGGTTGCTCCAAGGGACACAGATCTCATTTTACGTTGTCTAGGTAATGGGTGAAACAACATAAATCAGTAGTGATCAATTCTAAAACCCATTCAAAACATTGCAACTACAGGTCATAAATATAGAACTTAAACCTGGTTGAATATACACCTGCAGAAAAAAAAGGAAACACCATCTGTTTGGCAATTCTCTAGTCAGCTCGACATGCAAATTTCGAAAACAAATTTCTACAGAATAATACCTTTCCATTGTACAAGCGTCAGATATGTATAAGAAAATTTTCTGACAACTATTCGTAGTCATATCGGACTAGCTGCAACCTTTTGACCTATGGATACTAGACTGAAACATTTTGCTCATATTTCATAAAAAATCCAGCAAACACTCATTGTTAACAACACCAAACTTAAGACCAATGCATAATTCAAGGCACATCACATTTACCAATTTTACATTCATTTAACACAGAAACTACAAAAGTAAGTTTGAAAAAAAAAAAAAAGGAACGAACAATCTTATGTATATATATAAGGACAACAACCATTCAAGGAAGATGAAGGCAGGGAGCAATTTTATTCAACCAACACTCACTAGAACCAAATCAATATTGACTAATCATAAACCCTAGATCCGAGAAAGAGGGTGCTTACCTTAAGGAAGTAAGGAACAAAAATTGACAGTGAGATCCTCTTCTCCTTGTCGCCGCCGGCACTTCACGAAACCAAGAAAGAAGGCGAGGCTAGGTCTCGGGTTAAATTCTCTCATGGGTTTCGAGGCTTTCTTCCCACGATCTTATGGTTATTAGGGATAAGGGATGGAGGTAAGCGATAACACCCCTAAGTTTAAAAAAAAAATTTAAAAAAATAAAATAAAGAAAAAAAATCAACGGCTGCGATTTTAGGGTGGGTTTTACAAACTCAACCCCCCCCCCAAAGAGGAGTTTAGTCCTTTAAACTCTCACCTAATCGTCAGAAAAGGTACGGGTATTTCTTTCATATCTCCGATTCCAACTCCCAAGTTGCCTCGCGCTCTGAGTGATTGCTCCATTGAACTTTCACATAAGGAATGACCCGTCTTCTTAGTGCTTGCTCCTCGAAATCCATGATTTTAATAGGTCGTTCCTCGTGCGTCATATCACCATTAAGTTCAAAGTCGGAGAACTGTATCATATGATCAGGATTCGAAATAAACTTCTTAAGCATCGAAACATGGAACACATCCGGCACTCGAGAAAGTGAAGGTAATGCAAGCCGATATGCCACATCGCCAATGCGTTCCAAGATCTCGAATGGACCTATAAATCGAGGGCTAAGCTTTCCTTTAACACCAAAACGGATAACTCATTTAGTTGGAGTTACTCTCAGGAACACATGATCCCTACCCTGAAACTCCAAACTTCTTCTTCTATTATTTGCATAACTTTTCTGCCTACTCTGAGCTGCTCGTAGTCGCTCTCTGATCAGACTGTCTTTCTCCACTGTCAACTGCACAATCTTAGTCCCTAACAATCTCCTCTCCCCCACAACATCCCAACAAATAGGTGATCTGCACCTCCTGCCATACAGAGCTTCATAAGGAGCCATCTGAATACTTGCCTGATAGCTATTATTATAAGTAAACTCTATCAAAGGCAAGTGTCGATCCTAAGAACCCCCAAAATCAAGCATACAAACCCGAAGCATATCCTCCAGAATCTGAATCGTCCTCTCTGACCGCCCATCAGTTTGCAAGTGAAAAGCTGTGTTGAATGTCAATTTGTTTCCCAAAGCCTTGTGCAAACTTTTCTAGAAGTAAGACACGAATCGGGTGTCCCGATCTAACATAATTGACACTGGAACTCCATGAAGCCTCACGATCTGATCGATGTATAACTCTGCTATCTTCTCCAAAGACATGCCAGTCTTCACAGCCAAGAAATGTGCAGACTTGGTTAATCTATCAACCACTACCCACAGACTGTTAGAACTCTTGGTGGTTCTAGGAAAACCGAACACAAAATCCATCGCAATGTTCTCCCACTTCCACTCAGGAATCGGAAGTGGTTAAAGAAGTCTTGCGGGTCTCTGATGCTCCACCTTAACTTGCTGACAGGTTAAACACTGTGCCACAAACTGTGTAATCTCCCGCTTCATGTTATTCCACCAAAAAGTACTCCTCAGATCCTTATACATTTTAGTGTTGCCAAGATAAACCGAATAACTGGTGTAGTGAGCTTCTTCCATGATTTCTTTCTTTAACACTGAATCATTTGGGATACAAATTCGATCCTCAAACCTCACTTAACGATCCTGATGGATCCTGAACTGAACTTGAGTGCCAACTTCTATCTCCTGCCCAATCTTCTGAAAGTAGCTGTCTTCCTCTTGTGCTGCTTTAATTCTTTCCAATAAAGTAGGCCGCACCACTAAACTTGCCAAAGAACCGCATGCACCCTGTAAGGTCACCCGTAGCTCCATCCTCCTTATATCCTCAAGGATTGGTCTTTGGGAAGTAATCAACGCAGCTACACTGCCAAAAGACTTCCTGCTAAGTGCATCAGCCACTACATTTGGCTCACGAGGATGATAACTGATAGTTAGATCATAATCCTTCAGTAACTCCAGCCATCTCCTTTGTCTCATATTCAGTTCCTTCTGAGTAAAAATATATTTTTAAGGCTCTTGTGATCTGTGAATACTTCACAAGTCTCCCCATACAAGTAATGCCTCCAAATTTTCAAAGCAAAAATTACTGCAGCTAGCTCCAAATCATGAGTGGGATAATTTACCTCAAAAGGCTTTAACTGCCTTGAGGCGTATGCCACTACACGTCCATTCTGCATTAGGACACACCCCAAACCAGTCTTGCAAGCATCACAATATATTATAAACCCTCCACCAGGAGATGGGAGTGTGAGAATGGATGCAGCCACTAATCGCCGTTTCAACTTTTGGCAACTCTGCTCACACTGATCTGATCACTGAAAACTTGCTCTTTTCCTGGTGAGTTTAGTTAGTGGTACTGCTAATACTGAAAATCCTTCCACAAACCGTCTATAATAACCAGCTAGCCCTAGAAAACTACGAATCTCTGTTACACTAGTAGGTCTCTTCCACTCAACAACTGCCTCTATCTTTTTGGGATCAACAGAAATCCCATCCTTGGTTATCACATGACTAAGGAAAGCTACCCTGTCCAACCAGAAGTCACACTTAGAGAATTTTGCAAACAGTTTCTTCTCCCTCAAGATGCCTAGTATAATCCTCAAATGTTCTTTATGCTCTTTTCGGCTCTTCGAATACACGAAAATATCATCAATAAACACCACCACGAACTTATCCAAGAAAGGCTGGAAGGTTCGATTCATCAAATCCATAAAAGCTGCTAGGGCATTCGTCAACCTGAAAGGCATCACCAGAAACTCATAATGCCCATAATGAGTGCGAAATGCTGATTTTGGCACAGCTTTCAGCTTGATCTTCAAGTGGTGGTAACCTAATCAAAGATCAATCTTCGAAAATATCTGAGAACCATGGAACTGATCGAAAAGATCATCAATCCGCGGTAGTGGATATCTGTTCTTCACTGTCACCTTGTTCAGCTCTTGGTAGTCGATGCACAACCACAAAGTGCCATTCTTTTTCTTGACAAATAACACTGAAGCACCCCAAGGAGAAACACTAGGCCGAATGAAACCCTTCTCCAAAAGTTCCTCCAGTTGCTTCTTTAGCTCCTTCAATTCAGCATGTGCTATTCTGTAAGGAGCTTTAGAGATGGGGCTAGTTCTTGGAACTAAATCGACAACAAACTCCACTTATTTGTCTAGAGGTAAACTAGGGAGATCTTTAGGAAAAACATCAAGAAACTCGCTGACTACAAAAACATCCTCTAATACTGGCCCTCCTAATTTTTCTTCCACTACTGATGCAAGGAATCCCGAGAACCCACCTAAGAGTAATTTCCGAGCTTGTAAGGCGAAAAATACCCTAGGCAGTGATGCAGACTCACTCCCATGAAAGGTGAACTCTGCTTTTCCAGGGATTTTAAAGACTACCCTTTTTGCATGACAATCAACTACAGGTAAACGGACAGAAAATCCATTCCCAAAATAATATCATAATCACTCATGCTTATAACATGCAAATGAGTTAGCAATTCATGACCATCAATACTAATCAGACAATTCTCACAGGCTCTATCAAGAACAACATCAACTCCCAGAGGGGTGGCAACACAAAAATCATAATCCACAGCTATAACAGGCAAGGCATGCTTATGAATAAATGCAGACGAGATAAACAAATGTGTAGCTCCATAATCAAACAATGCACAAGCATAAGCAGAATAAACTGATAAGGTACCTGACACACTGCATTAGTGGTGTGTGCATCTTCCTGAGTCATCGCATAAACACACCCCTGGGTCTTCGACCTTCCTGCCTTTTGCAAAGTTGAGGAAGTTGGTTGCTCACTTGCTACCTCCTTCCCAGCATGCTGACCCGAAGATGCTTGGGGCTTAGGTGCTAACACAAATCTCGAATCCTGCACACTAGATGTCCTCTGTGCTCCAGAAGACAGCTGCGGATACCCTGCGATACGATGTTCCAAACTACCACACCTGAAACAAGTCCTAGTAGTACGGTTGCAATCTACGGTCGCATGATCACCTCCACAAGTAGCACATCTCTAGCCAGAATGGGGAGGAACATATGTTAACCCTTGAGATCACTATGCTGGTGGACTGTTGACAGCCTAAGATGTACTATGTCCAGCCTCCAACCTAGGCTTTCCTCCACTTCCAAACTGACGGGTGTTCTGATTGTCAAAGCTTCTATCCTTCTTTCTTTGAAATTTCTTGTTCTGATCTCTAGTGTCACCCCATATAGTGTCCAAAGACCTAGCACAACTCACAACATCCACATAACTGGTTAGATGTAAGGCGGCCAAACCCCTACGAATATGCGCTTGTAAGCCTCCCTTAAAGCGCCGAGCCCTGCTCTGATTATCATCTACCAACTTTGGGGCATACCTGGAAAGTCTGTCAAACTCCATTTCATACTCATCTTAATGAACTTCCTCTCAAATTGAACCATCTTATCTCTGGTGAAGTACTTGCAAAATAGGCCTTCCCTCAATTTCTCCCATGAGTGTTGCTTTGGTGGTGTGCTTTGCTGCAGAAAAATTGACTCTAGGCTACCAATTTGTTGATCACCAAGAAAGCCATGCTTGCTCAACACTCCCATTCCTTTCTCACTCATGCCACCCAATCTCAATAATGTCACACCTGTTACCATTACCCATGATAACTGTACCACGTGAAGCTTATTCATACGATGAGAACCAGTACTTATGAGGAGTCAAGTGAAATGTATTGCCTGTATTAATAACCCATTCATCAGAACCTGCACCAGAACAGGAAACCGCCAAACCAAATGATGGATCTGACTCAGCCATATTCGAATCAGACTAAATGTGACTGCTACTATAACCCTTCTGTCTCTCCTTATTTTACAATTTATAGCACTCTTCAATATTGTGGCCTTTCTTCTTGCAGTATTGGTAACTCTTATCCTTGCCTTTAGACTTGGAACAAAAATGATCCTTCGAGCCTTTGTTGTTAGTCCTACTCTAACAACTAAAGCCTCACTCTTACCTCTACCGAGACCATCATGTCTTATCTCTATATCAAACTTAGAAGAGAGAACATTCGTCACATCTGCAAGAGCAAGCTCAGTCCTACTATACATCATCATAGTCTCAACAAAGTGGTTGTAAGAGGGACCCAACGAGCAATGAAATAGAAGGGCTTGATCTTCATCAGTCACCTTTGCCTCCACCTTCTAGATCGACTATAATTGCATTATAGTCATCCAAGTGTTGTTGAGAGATGTGTCCTCTTTCATTTTGAACATGAACAGTTTTTTCTTCAGAATGATATGAATGGCAAGAAACTTCTTCATGTAGACTATCTTAAGTCTATGCCATAGTTTAATTGCAGACTTCTCCTTCAATACTTTTCTGATAACCTCGTCTGACAAAGACAATTTAATTGTTGCTTGTGTCTTTCTATCAAACTTTGACTTTTGCAAATCGTTCAAGGTGTCAGGTAGGGTCTCGTCACCATCCAAGACATCTTCTACTTTCTGCTGAACTATGATATGATACATTTTGATCTGCCACATTCTGAAGTTGACCTCCTTGGACAACTTCTCAATCTTCCACTAACTAGCTATGGCGATATCTAAAAAATCCAAATACAAATCTGACGGATTAAATTTTTTGTAGGTCACTAAGTTTTAGACTTATTTTATTAAGGTTACCATGTTTCAATTTGTATCAAAAAGGTTACTAACTTTCGATTTTGTTTCTCCGGGAGGTTACTCGCGAGTAAACATATCCTTTCTGCTGACATGGCTACCGGAATTTGCACAGTCAACATTACTGTGCCACTTACTAAGATGCTGAGGTGGCAAAATAAAGGGTTAAATTTTTGGTAGGTTACTAAGGTTTGGACTTGTTTCATTAAGGTTACTAAGTTTCCATTTGTATCAAAACGGTTACTAGAATTTGATTTTATTTCTCCTATAGGTGACCCACGAGTAACCACATCCATCATGCTAACGTGTCGACCAGAAAAAACACAGTCAGCCTGATGAGGCCATGTCACCAGGTGCCACATCAGCATTTGCCATCTGGTGACGTGGCCTCATCAGGCTGACTGTGTTTTTTTCCGGTCGACACGTCAGCAGGATGGATGTGGTTACTCAGGGATCACCTGCCGGAGAAACAAAATCAACTTATAGTAAACATTTTGATACAAATTGAAACTTGGTAACCTTAATGAAACAAGTCCAAACCTTGGTAACCTACCAAAAATTTAATCCCATTACCTGGCCATATGGGTGACATGGCATCATGGTGAGTGGCACAGTAATGCTGACTGTGCAAATTCCGGTAGCCACGTCAGCAGAAATGATATGCTTACTCGCGAGTAACCTCCCGGAGAAACAAAATCTAAAGTTAGTAACCTTTTTGGTACAAATTGAAATATGATAACCTTAATGAAATAAGTCTAAAACTTAGTGACCTACAAAAAATTTAACCCCAAATCTGACACCCTGATGTGTGCGCACTCTGATACCAGTTTGTGAGTCAGTTGGGTGGCCCAATATGTGTAGCGGATAATATAAGACCAGTCAAAATACAGGAAGATAGCACAAATCCAAAATTGATCTCAACAATGAGTCAAACAAACAAATAATCACCGATGCAGAAACAATCACAAGCAAACCAACATCGTAGGAATTTACGTGGAAACCCAAAAGGGAAAAACCACGGATAACACAACCCAAGCAATCCACTATATGAGTAATCCACTATATAGAAGAGGAAAAGTACAGGAAAGACCTACAAACAATCCGGAAAAAGAAGTCTCACCAGAGAGGGAATCCAGAACAAGGAAGAGCACTCCAGAAGAACAAGATTCCCCTCTCTAAAACTCTATCCAACCCTAATATTTTGGGTGGCTAATGTTTAATATAAAATAATATTCAACACCCGTGAAAACAATCTAAAAATTAGGGTTACATGTGGGTCTCTCTAAAAAATAGGATCCCTTGATTGGGTCTTCCTTTTGTTACCAAACCATAACTCCTCAAAAGCAACTGCTCAAGAGAATGACTGATATGGGTTTATATAAACCGGAGAGACTCATATCCTACATGTGATGTGGGACTAAGTGAGATGATACCCTTCCGGACACTATTCCCAACACCTTTATGGGTTGACCTCTTAAAAAAATAGGAATTTAGATTTTTGGGTTTTCTAGAATTCAAGGAAAATCTTCAACACACGACAATTGCCATGTGCCCAGCCTTAGGTTGGGGTGTGACACGTATTGTTTGGCTATTACCATCACTCCATTAAATGTTTTTAGTTTCAACCATAGCCCGAAATGCTCTATCATGTGTTTTTGTGGTTTCCAATATTTTAGTATAGTTTTTCACTATAGTCACACCATTCTATCTTTATCTTAAAAATGAGAGTTATTTACTCTAGCACATGAGGAAGCAAGTCCTGAACCATGCGAAGATAAAGGGGAGTTAGTATCTTTAGGACCTTCGAGCATCACTCACTCGTGACTCTCCTCCCGATCGACTTGAGAAAGTCTTCAAAATACTTGGACATGGTTTAGAACTAAATATATACTTGTTAAGACCATAGAGAACGTTAAAAAAAAAAAAAACTCTTCCTCCATGGGTCTTTCACATAAGAAATCCATCTCCTTCTAGATAGATGTTTGTAAATTTGTTGTAGTAGTCTCTAATGACAATTGTATCACTTGCTTAATGTTCTTAATTGCTAAATGAATTTCAAAAGACCAAGTAATGTTTTCTAGATCTAGATACAATTCCTTCACCGATCTTAAATCTCCTTCTCACTTTTGTAGAAAGGTAAGTTCAAGAAATGTGGTGCTTTATAGAAATTATTAACCATGTCATAGCCATGGTATATTTAGCCACCCATATATAGAAAACAACCTCTCTTTGTGTAGGTTTTCTTAATACTAGTGAGAGATTGCTTTTTTCTTCAAACCCAACAAAACAACATTCTCTAAAATTTCAGATTGGTATGGTGAGAAGCAAGGAGGGATACTCTATCAACTATTCCAAAATACAATTTTAATCCAAGAACTCTCACTCAAAATTGAGCAAAAAGTACACAGTGGTAAAATAATAGATTAATAGATAGATTGATCAACTACTAATCCTAAAAGCGAGTATTTATATATGTTTAGGCTAAAGGAAAAATAGTGAAAATAAAATAACTACAAAATAATAGAAAAAATCAAAAGATTAAAATTTCAATTCACCATCAAATTGTCAAAAGTCTTCTTTTACCACATGTCGTTATTTTTCATCACTACCATTTAGTTTGTGTTAAGTGATCAATAAAAGGTGATGATCACCAATAGCTATGCCTTGAATTAAGCTAGAGATGGGATAAGAATTGTAGAAGTATTGGAATTGGAGCGTTCTTTTGAGGAAGATTAACTCAAAACGTAGCTATGATACCATGACAGTTGAGAAAATGAAATTATAATCTCTGAGTCATAGTATCCATTCCACAAAACTAAAAATTTTATATATACAATCTCATTGTAGAAAAACATCACAATAATTAATTAATTAATTAAGAATCACTAATATCCCAAAGAATGAAGGAAAACCAACAAGTTAGCTAGGAAGGCAAAAACACAACATCAAAATAGCTAAAAATTAATTCCAATAAGACTGGAATTGGTCTCTGACATCTTATCCTAAACATCAATGCCTACAATTTTGTGGGAGACTTGTGGAGTTATGGATTAATTAATCTATTGTAACAGAGTTCTTTAATTATTTCTTATTGAAAAGTTTTCAATTAGTAGTTTAGCAAAGATCCAATAAAGGTGGGAAATTAATTTAGCATAGTTTAGCTACCTAGTGCATCTATTTGGATGATTGAATTGAAATTGAAAATTTTTAAATCATCTAAGTTGTTAAACATATATACATCAATGTGTTATTAGATTTATACAGGTTCAAAGTGTTTGTTCATTGACAAATTTAGGATTATCTTACATGGTTTTGGAGCTAGCTCTATAATTAATTGCACACTCAGCAGATATTTTGGATTCATGGGCTATAGGACGTAATTGTTGAGTTTTGAATTTGAATATTTAAATAGATTTTGGTTAGAAATTTGATAGATCCTGAACCTTTAGATTATACATTCATAACAAAGATATCTCTGAGATTCATCTGAGATGCTAACCAATTCCCCTTGGAATAGAAATAGTTGGAGATCACGTAACCCTTTATATGTTTTTTGATGTGACATAATAAGAGTATCTTGGCCAACTTTTGAGGATAAAGTGATTGTATGTCATGCCACCGGCTCAAAGATGCATCAGTGTCTGACACCAGACTAAGGTGAGCCATGGATTGAAGGTATACCAACATGCAATGATCTTCTAAGTTGCATCACTTGCTCAAATAATTGGAGCAGTGGTCCCTCAAAATCCCTACAGTAGAGTACTTTGGTATATCAAGGAAAAAGAAGTGAAGTATCATGAGGGTGGCACATGAGAACAAACAAAGCCTCCAAAAAATATATGAAAAGCAATGGAAGCAAAGGTTGGCTCTCCCCATTATTTGTTTAACCTCTAAACCAGTTGAGATCTTTACCTAACCATACAAACATGCAGTGTGCTAAAAAGTCTAGTGACAGCAGTGGAAAAGAGTGGCAGGCATTACTGCAGAAGGATAACAAAGTTATGGTGATGATAAATAAAGCAGACTAGCACTTGCACTGTGTCACTGTCCTTAGCCAATAAAACATGGTGGCCTGCCCTTGATCTTTGGGGGATATTAGGGATGGGTCCATTGCTAGCTAGCTAGATCTCGACGACATCCACATGAGTAGAGATGCGGCGTGGATGCCGTAATTTCCATGCATTGTCTTGCATTTCAAGTGAAGCAGGTTTGCAGAGCTTTTGCTGAGGTGAGAGTACTGAGATGATGATCATCCTCTTTGTGAACTTGTGAATCTATGGATGGTACTGGATTTCATGAGTTGCTCAAGTGGATAAAGATGATTGAGAGCCTATCTGCTTTAATTCTTTCTCAATCTTGAAAACCTTGTACTGCATTAGTCATTCAATCTTATTGTGCTCATGGTTGTGGTTGTTGTCATCATGAGCATCAAGTGAGGTGTGGCCTTTTACATTATTTTATTTTGACAAAAATATTTAAAGTAGATAACTGTAAGGGTTGATGACCTTACACTTGGTCAGCGGGCATACAATATCACATAGGGCGCACAGCTGTGTGGATTTGGTAGCGCGCGCGGTTAGCGCGACGCGTGTGTTGTGTCTGGACCGTGGGTGTGCGCGTGACCGATGAGTGCGTGGGGCAGGCGCGCCCATACCAAGAGTCAAGTGTCGCAGGACTTCATCATGTAGAGTATTGGATCTCTAGCAAGTCTAGGCGGGGCGGGACACTTGATCAGGCCGGGTGACCGAGAGCTGATCCCGGATCTGACAAGGTTTTTCGCAGGCGTATGCAAGTGGGTACGTGGTCGGGAGCGTTGCCGAGCCAGGGGCGAGGATGGCACGCGGTATTACCGCGCGTGACCGGTACTGCTGCGCGCTGTGACCAAGGGTGGATGGTTAAAGCTACACTCGAGTCAGAGGACATTTCAAGCTAAGTGAAGTCAGAGAATTCACGCCAGACCTGTATTGGACATGGGGCTCAATCAACCTTGGATTTGGGGTAGCTCTTGTCATAGGGTCAAATGAGTCTTTGGGAGGAGACAAGGCCACTTGGTGTTGGTTTTGGCCATGGTTGTAAACATTTCTCAATCTAAGATTGTTTTATGTTTTTCTCTCTCAAAATGGGTTTCCTTTGTCGTGTTTCTCGTACGGAGGGGTTTTCCGGTTTTGCTCACTTGTTATTATTTCGCTGTGCTTTGTACTACAAACAAGAATTCACTAACTATTCTTGCAAGGAAGGCTGACCTGTCGCTATGGTGCATGTCAGGGGACGCACGACCGAAGGTGATCGGTTGAGGCCGTGACAGCTAGTATCAGAGCTACGAGTTTGTGGCTTGAAGCGAAGCGTGAGATGACAAACAAGTGAAGACGGTAGAGACAGCCGAGCGGATGGAGAACGTCATCGGGAGTGTTGACGATCAGCTCGAGAGCCTATCGAAGATGATGGATGATCTTGCGAGTGGATATCGCGAGAGCCAGTTGACTGTCGAAGTTCTGAAGACGGCTGTTGAAGTCTTGAAGACGAGGGTACAGTCCCTGGAGGCCGAGGTCGGCCAACTCAAGGAAGCTAGTGCTTCACCGGTCTCGTGGGAGGCGCCCGCGAGAGTGAAGGTCTCCGAACCTTCCCCATTTGATGGCACACGGAGTGCCAAGACACTGGAGACGCTCAGGCTATGAGCAAGTTCCGTTGGTCGGGATGTACCTTATTGGCAATGCAAAGCTATGGTGGCGAACTCGTCAGCAAGAAGACGCTCAGGCGGGTCGGATAAGTTCGAACTCGTGGGCCGAGTTGAAGAAGAAATTGCGGGAGCAATTCTTGCCTGGCAACACTGCTTGGGTAGCTCGTTCTAATCTAAAGAAGCTACTGCAGACAGGCACTGCCCGGGAGTACGTGAAGGAGTTTTCATCCTTGATGCTGGATATCAGAGACATGTCCGAGGAGGAGAAGAAAAGGAAGGAGCCGATGCTTTCTGCGCACCAGGTGGAGAGCCCACATATGTTGCTACTTTATTAGAAGTGCAGGATGATCTGGTGAGTGATCTACCCTCAGCTGTGGCTGAAGTCTTGACGGAGTTTCAAGACGTGATGCCGCCGGAACTACCCCGTGAACTCCCACCTCACCGTAAAATAGTTCACCAGATTGAGTTGATGCCGGGCTGCAAACCCCCTGCCCGGGCTCCCTATGTCACACTTGGAGTTGACATAGTTGAGGATATGACTCACAGAGCTTGATAATGGCTTCATTTAGCCATATGGCGCGTTGGTGTTGTTCCAGAAGAAGCGGGAGGGCTCTCTTCGACTGTGCGCGGACCACCGAGCGTTGAACAGAACACGGTGTTTGTAGTGAATCCTATGTTGGATCACATTGTTCACTTGAAGCAAAGATTATCAAGATGGAGGGAGAGTCAACTGTATGTGAAGTTAGAGAAATATCATTTCTCGGGGTGAAGTCCGTATGGTCGGGCTAAGGTGGTGGCGATTTTAGACTGGCTTGCACCGTCCAAGGTACCGGAGTTACGATCTTTCCCCGGCTTAGCCAACGACTATCGCTTGTGTATCGAGGGATATTCAAGGAAGATCGTGCCGCTCATCGATTTGTTGAAGAAGGACCAGCCGTGGGGCTGGGCCGAGTGGCAACAGTCTCCTTTTGACAAGATCAAGAGTGTGATTGCAAGTAAACCAGTCTTAGCATTGCCCAACTTTGAAGAACCTTTTGAGGTGCACACCGATGCGTAAGACAAGGCCGTTGGCGGTGTCCTTGTTCAGAATGGGCATCCGTTGGCGTTCGAGAGTTAGAAGCTGAAAGACGCAGAGCAGCGCTATTCGGCGTATGAGCGGGAGATGCTAACCGTTGTTCATTGCTTACAGGTATGGAAAGTGTACCTTCTGAGCACCAAATTTCTTATCAATAAAGATAATATTGCCAATACATTCTTTGCTACTCAAAAGAAGCTATCGGCTAGACAAGCTCGTTGCCAAGAGTTTTTACAGGAATATGACTTTGAATGGCAGCATAAACTGGGGAGACACAACCAGGTGGCTGATCCGTTAAGTCACAAGCAGATGGTTGAGTATGTGGCTGCATTGGCGCAAGTGGAGAATGACTTGCAAAGTCGTATCGAGCAGGTAGCAAAGACGGACAGTCAGTATTTGAAGCTGATCAAAGATGTCCAAGACGGAGTCGTGCGCAAGTACTGGGTGGAGAATGGGCTTCTCTATGCCAAAGGCAATAGACTCTATGTGCCGAAAGGAGGAAAGATTCGGCAGGAGCTCCTTAGAAAGCATCATGATGTTCCATGGGCAGGACATCCCGGTCGTGAGCGAATGAAGGCCTTGCTCGCAAGACATTATTATTGGCCGGATATGGGCGAAGACATTGAAGCATATGTGAAGACGTCTTTCATGTGCCAACAAGACAAGTCGGAAAGAAGACGGGAGGCCGGTCTTCTCAAGCCGTTGAGTATTCCGGAAAGGCCATGGGTGTCAATTTCCATAGACTTTATCACCGGATTTCCTAAGGTGGAAGGGATGTCGACAGTGATGGTGGTCGTGGACCGATTCACAAAGTATGCGGTATTCATACCCGCACCGGTAGTGTGTTCGGCAGAAGTGGCTGCTGAGTTGTTCCTGAAGAATGTGGTAAAGCACTTTGGGGTACCGGAAGACATCGTAAGCGATCGAGATGCTCGCTTTACTAGGTTGTTCTGGACGGCGTTGTTCGGGTTGTTGGGTACAGAGTTGAAGTTTTCAACAGCGAATCATCCGCAGACGGAGAGGATCAATACTCTATTGGAAGAGTATCTCCGACACTATGTTTCGGTTTCGCAGAAGAATTGGCTAAGTCTGCTTGATGTGGCGCAGTTTAGCTACAATGCTCATCGGTCTTCATCAACGGAAAAGAGTCCATTTGAGCTTGCATACGGATACCAACCTATTACTTCTTCAGAGGTGGCGAAGAGGAGGACAGGAGGGAAATGTCATGCCGCGTATCATTTTGCTATTGATCGGTAAGAGATGATTGAGAGTGCTCGGGATAGCCTCGCCAAGGCGGCTCGTTGGATGAAGAAATATGCAGATCAAGGGAGACGTCATTTGGAGTTCCAAGTAGGGGACAAGGTTTGGTTGAAGCTCACTCCACAGGTGTGGAAGAAGTTACATCGGAAGGATGTATACAGGCTTAATCACGAGGTATGATGGGCCTTTCAATATTGTCCAGGGGTTGGGCAACGTGGCATATCGTTTGGATCTCCCCGATCGGCTGAAACTCCATCCAACTTTTCATGCGAGTTTCTTGAAGCCATGCCACGAGGACCCCACGGATCCGTCGAGGGCGAAGAAGAGTCGCGCTCCGCCGACTATTCGGAAGGAGTTCAGCAGAGTGGTTGAGCAGATCCTAGACCGAAGAGTAAAGGACAAAGCAAGAAGAACCGTCGCGTGTTCTTTCTTGTCCAGTGGAAGGACTTGCCTATGTCGGAGGCAAGCTGGGAGCGTGATACTACTCTTTGGCAGTTGGAGGAGTTGGTGGAAGACTTCTTGAGTTCGAGACCGACGAGGACATCGGGTTCAACTAGTGGGGTGGTTTGTAAGGGTTGATGACCTTACACTTGGTCAGCGGGTATATAGTATCACATAGGCCAAGCCACGAGGGCGCACAGCTGCGTGGATTTGGTAGCGCGCGCGGTTAGCGCGACGCGTGTGTTGTGTCGGGACCGAGGGCGGGTGGAATATCCCGCATGATCATAGGCTAAGACCGTGAGGCGCGCGCACGCTGGACCGTGGGCATGCGCGTGACCGATGAGCGCGTGGGGCAGGAGCGCCCATACCAAAGTTAAGTGTCGCAGGACTTCATCATGTAGAGTGTTGGATCTCTAGTAAGTCTATGCGGAGCGAGACACTTGATCTAGCCGGGTAACCGAGAGCTTATTCTAGATCTGACAAGTTTTTACGCAGGCGTATACAAGTGGGCACGTGGTCAGGAGCGTTGCCGAGCCAGGGACGAGGATGGCACGCGGTATTACCGCGCGTGACCGGTACTGCTGGGCGCTGTGACCAATTGTGGATGGTTAAAACTACACTCGAGTCAGAGGACACTGCAAGCTAAGTGAAGTCAGGGAATTCACGCCAGACCTGTATTGGGCATGGGGCTCAATCAACATTAGATTTGGGGTAGCTCTTGTAATATGGTCAAATGAGTCTTTGGGAGGAGACAAGGCCACTTGGTGTTTTTATTTTTTGCCATGGTTGTAAACATTTCTCAATCTAAAATAGTTTTATGTTTTTCTCTCTCAAAATGGGTTTCATGTGTCGTGTTTCTCGTACGGAGGGGTTTTCCGGTTTTGCTCGCTTGTTATTATTTCACTGTGCTTTGTACTGCAAACAGAAATTCACGAACTGTTCTTGCAAGGAAGGCTGACCTGTCGCTATGGTGCATGTCAGGTGCCGCACGGCCGAAGGTGATCGGTTGAGGCGTGACAATAACCATGCTAATTACTTCAGAATAAATAAATAAATAAATAAGACACTCAATTACTTCCAGGAATCTTACTCTAGATCATTGTTAATGGTAAAGCGTGACAACAGCCTCTACCAACTTTGGGATATGAGTGGTACTTGAGATACATCAACCAAAAGAGTAGAAGAAAGTTATTATTTTCGATCAATGTAGTGTTTAAATACGGATTTATTATTGAAAGTATTTTTCTTTAGTACACTCATTTAAGTTTTCATGAGAAATAAAAAAAAGAAATTGTTAGGTCCATCGCATTTGTAATCACTTGCCTGGTAGAGGGCTATGAGTATTGCCTTAAAGATCTTACATTTTTTTTTTGTTTTCTTTTGATAAAAGTGCCAAAAAGCTAATTTATTAATAAAGAAGAAAGTACAAGGAAAACAAAAAAGATGAATATAAGAACACCAGCTAAAGGAAACATAGAGCTATAAAGAGAAAGGATACAGATGGAATCCGTTCAAGCGAAATGTTTTCAATAACCATTTTGGTAACTCCCTTCCTTGATGGAATAAAGATTGAGTGGGGCAGGATATAGCATGACTAGCTAGCTTTGGCAGCACACACAGCCTAACCTTAGGGAATCAGGTGAACTGTTGGGTGCCCGACGCTTGCGAGTATATGATTGAGAAGCTGGAAAGCTTCTTCAGATGTCCTCGAATTTTGTTGTGCATCATCGCATAATACGGATTAAAGATCAGGGCTTGTAATGAAGACATGCTATATCTTGATTCCTTGATTTCTAACACATTGCAGGCTAACTGTTAGGGATTTGATTTCTGCATCAACCATAGAGTTGCTCAATAGGAAACAACTGTTAGTGTCTATATTTGGTCTCCTTGATTTATTCAATCTTGTATATTTGTCATATTTATATTTGGTCACTTGTATATTTGGTATAATTGTATTTAGCCAACTATACACATAAGGATCTAGGAATATGCTTAGGCATATACAATCTTGTATTCTTATATATGTTCTCAATATACATGTAAGCTCATCAAGCCTTATTCCTCTTCATGGTACCAGAGCCTGGTTTTTAAATTTTTGCTATCTTGTTTTTTTTTGTCTTGTCCTCTTTCTTCTCCAATGTCAACTATTGGTTCTCCTTCACCCTCTGCCATTACTTCTATGTCCACAAGAGCCATGCCGTCTTCTCATCATTCTGCTTTCTCTTTATCAAATATTCGTCAACATATTCCAGAAACACTCGACTTTTCTAATTATTTAGTTTGGCGTGAACTATTTATTCCTGTCTTGAAAGGTTATCAAGTTTATAATCATGTTGATGATTCTATCACTCCTCTTTCCATCGATGATCCAAGGGTATGCATAATGGTTGCAAATTGATAATCTTGTTCTTTCTTGGATTCAGTCCACTATTTCTCGTGACATTTTACTATCTATCACTACTCCTGGTAAGCCTCTTACTGCTCAAAATGCTTGGTTGAAAATTGAAAAACTATTTAGAGACCATGTTGAGTCTCGCATTGTGTCTCTTCGTCAAGAGTTCTATCATTTAGGAAAAATAAACTTTATCCATGAATGCTTTTCTTAATAAACTCAAAGAGTTGTTTGATTGTCGTACTGCTCTTGGAGATGATGTTTCAATCGTGATCTTATCATGCAAATTGTCATGGGCCTTGGTTCAGAATATAACCCTATCACATCTGTCATTATCACTCGACAACCATTACCTACTTTTCAGGAATGTCGGTCTCTCTTGCTTATGGAAGAATCCAAACTTCAAAAACAACAATCTCTTTCTTCTGTTTCTCAACAAGCCTTCCTTGCTCAGGCTCAATCCCTCCCTAATGGTGGTGGACGTATTAGCAATCGCAATGGAGGCGGTAGTCATGTTGGCTATATAGGTGGACGTGGTAACTTTCAACCCCTCAAACCAAGGACTAATAATACTTCTCCATGTTTTTCTCCTACAGGCATTCTTGGTCCTCCGCCTCCTACTTCAAATACTCTAGGAGCTCAACATTTTCAGCATCGCATTCAATGTTACACCTGTAGAGGTTTTGGACATGTGGCTCGACTTTGTCCTTCGGTCCCAAAAGTTGATGCTAGTCCACAGACATTCACTGTATTTCCTACTGATGCATCCAACAATGATAGTTGGGTCTTTGATTCTTGTGCTTCCACTCATATGACGAATGATCCAGGTAAGCTTTGCTCTCTTTCGCCATACTATGGTCCTGACACGATTTGTGTTGGAAATGGTGCCACGTTACCGATTAAATTCTTTGGGTCTTCTATTATCCCGATTGGTTCTCATAATCTAGTTTTAAATGATGTACTTGTTTCTCCTGCTCTTACTAAAAATTTAGTTTTGATTCGAAAACTTACCACTGATAACAATTGTGTTGTGGAATTTACTCCTTCTGGTTTTTGTGTTAAGGACCTGAAAACGAAGCACAACATTCTTAGCTCCTCTAGCCAAGATGGCCGGTATCCTCTTCGCAATTCCATCAACCCACCAAATGCATTTGGTCTTGCTGCTTTACATGTCACTGGTTCCACTTGCCACCGTCGCTTAGGAAATGCGAATTCTAAAGTGCTTTCTCATTTTTTCAAAACTCTTTAATTTCTTGTAATAAATCTGAAACTTCAGATACATGTGTTTGTCATGCCTGTCGATTAGGAAAGCATGTTCGCCTACCATTTGATCAATCTAAGTCTCACACTTCTTCTCCTTTTGAATTAATACATTCTGATATATGGGTCTCACCAGTTTCTTCACATAGTGGTTATCGTTATTTTCTCACTTTTTTGGATGATTTTTCTCATTATTCTTGGGTCTATCCCCTCAAACACAAACATGAGGTTTTCACCCACTTTCTCCAGTTTCATGCTTTCATTAAAAATCAATTTCATGCCACCATAAAAATGTTTCAATGTGATAATGGTAATGAATATTCTAATTCTTCCTTTTGGGATTTTTTCCAAATTAATGGTATTCATTTTGTTTCTCTTGTCCATACACTTCACAACATAATGGGAAAGCTGAACTCCTTAAACGTACCATTGGTAATATGATTCGTACTCTCCTCATACAAGCCTCTATGTCTCCTTCTTTTTGGGTGGAAGCACTCCTCACAACTAACCATATTCTTAATCTCTTGCCTAGTTCTTTACTCAATTATAAAACTACATATGAAACTCTTTACCATAAAGAGCCTTCCTATAATCATCTTCAGGTATTTGGTTGTGCTTGTTATCCTAACCTTCTCTCTCAAGCATCACATAAATTATCTCCTCGATCCACTTTATGTGTCTTCTTGGGATATCCACAACATCATAAGGGATATAGGTGTTATGATCTACATTCTCGCAAAGTTATTGTGTCCCGACATGTGGTTTTTGATGAAAACTATTTTTCATCAGCTAATTCTTCATCATCTTTTTCTTCTTCAGGGTTTTCATTAACTCCTTTTCATACAAATCCACAAGATTTTATTCCTTCTGTTATTCGAGATCGCCCTTCTTCTTGCATAACCTTACCTTCTAAAGATAGTGGTACCACAGCGGCAGGTCCAAATGTATGTCCCTCATCTAATGACCAACCCACAAATTCACCATCCTTTTCTACACATGTACCTAGTCCTAATCCCACTGTTTTACCCGTGTCCCAAACAAATAACACCCAATCCTCATCTGAAGACCAATCCTTATCCATACGTCATCCCATGATTACACGAAGTCAAGATGGAACCAGAAAACCCAAAGTTATTTTTTCTTTACATTGCATTGTTTCTAATACTCTTCCTCAGGGACCTAAGTCTGTACGCGAAGCATGTCAGGATCCATATTGGCTAGCAGCCATGCAAGAGGAGCTTACTGCCTTGGCCAGAAATCATACGTGGACTTTGGTTCCTAGACCACCTAATATTAATGTCATTGGTTCCCGTTGGGTTTTCAAAGTTAAACAATGGGCTGATGGTTCATTAGAAAGGTATAAGGCCCGCCTTGTTGCTCAAGTTTCAATCAGAGACCTGGCCTTGATTGTGGTGACACTTACAGTTCTGTGGTGAAGCCTGCCATTATTCGTGCTGTTCTTACATATGCTCTTTCGAAAAATTGGCATATTCATCAATTAGATGTCAAAAACGCATTTCTCCATGGTTTCCTTACAAAAACTGTCTTTATGAAGCAACCTCCAGATTTCATCAGTGCTACCCATCTAGACTATGTTTGTAAGCTCAATCGTGCTTTATATGGTCTCAAACAAGCTCCGCGTGCTTGGTACCAACGATTTACCTCTTTTATATGCCCCAAGGGCTTCATTAATAGCAAATCAGATTCATCTATGTTTGTGTATCGCCGAGGCGACAATATGGTTGTTCTTCTTCTCTATGTGGATGATATTATTCTTACGGCTTCTTCTACATCTTTATTATCATCCATCATTACTTATCTACAACTAGAATTTGCTATTTCAGATTTGGGTGACCTGTATTACTTTCTGGGCATATCTGTTACTCGTTCTTCTTCGGGTATATTTCTTTCTCAATGTAAATATGCTCGGGATCTTCTTGATCGGTGTCACATGTCTACTGCCAACTCAGTTTCCACACCAGTTGATTCAAAGTGTAAACTATCATTAACTGAAGGTGATCTCCTATCCGATGCTACAGAATATCGCAGCATCGTTAGTGCACTTCAATATCTCACTTTTACGCGTCCTGAGCTAGCATTTGCTGTTCAGCAAGTTTGTTTGTTCATGCATGCTCCACGGACGAGTCATATGAAGGCTGTTAAGCGGATTTTGCGGTATCTTAATGGTACTATTGATCATGGCCTTTTACTTTCCCCAGGATCTTTAGATAAAATGGTCGTTTATTCTGATGCTGATTGGGCTGGTTACCCTGACACTCGTCGCTCTACTTCTGGTTATTGTGTGTTTTTTGGTCCGAATCTCATCTCTTGGTCTTCCAAACGCCAGCCTATTGTTTCTCGATCAAGTGCTGAAGCTGAATATCGGGTTGTTGCTAATGCTGTGACTGAAATTTCATGGCTTCATTCTTTGTTGTCTGAGATTGGTCATAAACTACCATCTGCAACTTTGATTTTTCTTGCATCCAATCCAGTTCAAAATACGCGCACAAAACATGTTGAAATTGACCTTCATTTTGTGCATGAAAAAGTAGCTGCTATTGCTATTCGAGTCCTCCATGTTCCTTCATCCCTTCAATTTGCAGATATTATGACCAAGGGTTTACCAAATATCTTATTCTTTAAATTTCATTCCAATCTGAACGTTCAATCCGCTCCCGTTCATATTGCGGGGGGATGTTAGTGTCTATATTTGGTCTCCTTGATTTATTCAATCTTGTATATTTGTCATATTTATATTTGGTCACTTGTATATTTGGTATAATTGTATTTAGCCAACTATACACATAAGGATCTAGGAATATGCTTAGGCATATACAATCTTGTATTCTTATATATATGTTCTCAATATACATGTAGGCTCATCAAGCCTTATTCTTCTTCACAACAACCTACAAAAGAGAAGTTGTAGTTAGAATCTGCAACCAAGAACCCTGCTTCACCCATTGAAAGGCCCTTGGCACAGAAGGATACTGACAACAAAAAAGGACCATCAGTATATGAAAAATTGGTAAGGATTAGATTCCTCCCTCTCTGCTGCCTTGAAGCCGTGGAAAATACCTGCGCCATAGCGAAAGCACGCCTTGGAATGCTAATGTAATATAGAGCTTCCTTCCTGAAAATATGATTGCATCTAGCTTTCCATATATGCCAAGCTATAGCAGCAATTACAGCTTTACAAAGTTTGAGTATTTCAAGTGATCATCTGTAAGCCAAGATGCAGAAGAAAATCTATTAGGGAACAAGACATCTCTGCCTACAAGGTTACTAGTCAAATTCCAGATGCATTGATATTTAGGACATGTATTAAAAAGATGCTCAGTTATTTCAATGTTTAGTTCAAAAAGTACACAAAATTCCTGAGGGTCGATATTTAAAGCATGCAGAAAATCATAAGTTTGACTTTACCCTTCAAGAGTATGCAGATGAAAAACTTAGCTCTGGGTGCTAACTTTAAGGACCACAGAGTTTTCAAGCCTTTCCAAGGATCTTCAACATGTGCAGTAGATTTAAGTTGATTATATACTATAGTAGAGAGTTTAGAGTTGTATGATTTAGAAACAAAACCCAATGCATAGTCTCAGTAAAACTAACAACACTTAAAAAGAGAGCATGTGTATAATTTAGCCATGGACCAAAAGCCAATCTAAGCATTGATAGATTATAGTGAGTGTCAACCAAAAAATCAAATAAGGTGAGAGCATATAAGTTTAAATCCATAACGTGGGTTTGTAAGCAAGAGGAATTTCAAAATACCAAGAGTCATAAAGCAACGAAGTATGATTGGGAATAATAGTTTTGACCCACAAAAAAGATTTGATCTGATTTAAAGTTCTGCAGAGACTTCTAAAGAACCAGGAACAATTAGGGGGAATGCAATCTTTCTAGATGTTAATCTTACCATACTTATAAGTGAGAATATCCACCCATATAGTGTCATGAGCATTCAGATAATTGAAGACATGTTTGGTCATGAGAGCAATCTTAGAAAGTTTCAGGTCCTTTATCGAGAGCCCCCCCTCAATTCTAACAAGTGTAGTATCTTTGAAATTAACTAAATGAATGCGACTTTTTTGGCTACTATTAGACCAAAGGAATTTTCTAATGCTAGCAGAAATTTTGTCTAAAATGCCATTTGGGGCAGGGTAGACAGAAAGATAATAAATGGAAACAGCAAGCAGAACAGAAGCAATCAAAGTGAGTTTACCAGCATAAGACATCTTTGCTTTGTTCCACCCAGCAATAAGTCTGTCAATTCTTTCCACCATAAAATTGAAAGAAGCAGGGGCAATCCTCTTGGGAGAGATCAAGATTCCAAGGTAAATGAGCGGAAAGGAACCTATTTTGAAAGAAAGAATAGAGCTAATGCTAGAAATAATCCTTTTGTTTGTCCAAGAAGGAAAGAAAATCTCATATTTGAGTTTATTAGAAACTTGTCCTGTAAGTTGACTATAAATATCAAGACAGAGGTTAATAAATCTGGTTGCTTTCCTAGTTGCATGGGTGACAAGGATTAAATCATCAGCATATATAAGGTGGTTAAAATCATTTCTGAGGGAGCTATTGAAGCCCGGAATCATATTGTTTCTCAATGAAAAGTTTAAAAGGATAGTAAGATTTTGAGAGACTAGGATAAAAAGATAGAAAGAAAGTGGATCTCCTTATCTAACTCCTCTAGAAGAAGTGATCCATGGGGTAGATTTCCCATTAATCAGGAACAAAAATGTAGTTGAAGATAGGCAAACTTTTATCCAAGTAATCCAGGCATTAGGAAAATTCATTTTGGTTAAAGTAGCCAGAATAGCATCCCAAGTTAAAATGTCATAAGCTTTCTCTATATCTATTTTAATTAACATCCTTAGGGGGTTGTTGGAATCTCTCTCAAAGGAATGAACAATCTCTTGCAAAGCAATAATATTATCAAAAGAATTTCTACAAGACACAAAACCACTTTGTTCTTTCCCTATGAGTCTAGGGAGGACATGTTTAAGACGATTACCAAGAAGTGTAAAAATGATCTTATAACATACACTACAAAGGGAAATCGGTTGATAATTTGAGACCTTTTTAGAATTGGTTTTTTTAGGAATAAGAGTAACATAAGTTCTAGTCCAAGATTTAGGCATAATAGATTTAAACATGAAATAATTAATAGCCAAGCACATAGGGTCACTAACCTCATTCCAAAAGAAGCAAAAAATTCAGCAATAACCCCATCAGGACCGAGACTTTTACCATATGAAAGTGAAAGTAATGTTTGATGAAATTCATCTTTAGTTGCTTCCCAGATAAGAAAGTCGCCCTCACTATTGGACAGAGAATAAATATCGCCAGGAAGAGCACTTAAGATATCATTAAAACTACTATGAGAGGTGTCATTCCAGAGATTACCATAAAAGTTTAAAAAAACATGCTCAATATTATGACGATCATAATAAATTGTACCATCAGCACCCATAATAAAAGGTATGTTATTAGAGTGCTTACGAATACGAACGCTGTTATGAAAGTAGGCAGTGTTGGTATCACCATCCTGGATCCAAAGGAGACTAGCCCTTTGAGCCCATCTGGTAGTATTTTGTCTCTGGAGAACAGCATATTTATTATAAAGAGTAACTATTAAAAATGATTATAAAGAGTAACTACTTAAAAAACCAAGATCTTACATTGTTCAGAGCCTAAAAGTTAAAAAACGATAGAAGTGATCCCAAATTTTATTGTTTTACTGGGATAGAACAACATGACATTGATCTTGTTTTTATCTTCTGGTATTCTTTTCTTCTTCTAAACTCAATATCTTCATCCCTATGTAAAACTAAATCATATTATTGATACATCTATTATTGTTCTTCTCAAGATATATATATATATATATAATCTTATTTATTTGTTTTCTTGTTAATCGTAGTAGGGTATTGTGAGAACTGAGCTTCGAAAAGTCAACCCACGTCATCACAACCAAATTGGTCATATTAGCTCTTTTGCTCCGCAGTTTTAGTCCCATATCGCTTGACCAAAAAGATCTTTACTTGCATATACATTTCTTATGTAAAACTGAATTAGTTAATTAAACATTAGTGGCGGTTTATAATTATTTTTTATCTTATTTTTTTAATTTTTTTTTTTTTTTTTGTTTTTAACCTACTGCCTAGTGATAAATATTTTTTTCCTCTTCGATGACGTTATATCCTACCACATGTTTGGCTTATCCTATATATCAAGAATTTTTACATAGAGAGAATTATGAGAACCATATTCACTCTTGGCTCATCACATTTTTTTTATTGGTGCTTGAGTTTTGTAGAGGATTGACCTTCAATCCATCTCACTATAATAAAAAACATTTGAACATTTTTAAAATTAATAATATTTTTTATAATTTTTTTCCTTTTAATTCTATGCTGATATGAGATGGTCCACATAACATATATATGTTAGCCAGAGGAAGAAATTTATATATGCAAAATTCGTAGCGCATGATATTATCATTTGAGAAAATATTATAATGTTATGATCTATTGGGGAAATTGTCATTTGTCACCCAACACCTTCCTCATTTTGACTTCCACATGACGTAAAGTCTAAACATGCTTCGTTCAAATACAACTTTTCAAATTGTGACTTCCAATGCCAAAGTCCAAATAACTTCATCATCAATTTTACATTTTTCAATTAACATAAAAAATAAAATCAAAATTTATGCATCAAATTATCATGTATTTAATCAACCCATACAAATCTGGTGTCCAACTAATATTCTTTCGGAATGATCACTCAAAGGAGTTCCTTTACATCATCTCCCAGCTGCCATGCCATAAGTTTGTTGTGTGTAAGGAAGCCCTAACAGGCTTGTCATGAAAAAAACATAATTATCAAAACATTGATCAGTTATTCTGAATGTGAGATTTGCATCAATACATATTTTCTGACACCGGGACCACTCTGAAGGATTTCAATGTTTTCTGCCTCAAGAATCTACTGTCCACAAGATATGCAAAGCATAGAATCTATAAATAGACCCACCCACACCTCACTTTCATCTTACCAAATCCACAAACCATTCTTCCCAAACTCACAAGAGTTATAATGATCAAAAAGACCTTCACATGCACCCTAACTTCACTTCATCAGAGTTGGTTGTGGTGGTGGGAAGGTTCAAGCAAGTGTGATGAGTTTGCAAGATCAGTGCTCACATTCTCCATTGCATTGTTTGCAATTTTATGGTGCACTAGGAAATATGCAAGCTCAAAGAAACACAAGGCAGTGTTACCGCCGGGGCCGGGAGGTTTGCCATTAGTTGGCAGCCTTCCATTTCTTGGTCCTAACCTTCATCAATGCCTTGCGGAGTTATCTCGGTCATACGGACCGATAATGAAGCTCCGGCTAGGCACGAAGCTCTGCTTCATCATAAGCTCATCGTCGATGGCCAAGGAGATATACAAAGAGAATGACATTATCTTCTCTAACCATGACTTGCCGATTGCGGCGAGGATCATGTCCTACGGTGGCGCAAACCTCGTTCGATGTCCCTACGGTCCGACTTGGCGTGCCATGAGAAAAGTTTTTAATCAAGACTTGATGAGCAACAAAAATCTCGAACTTTGCAAGGATTTAAGGCAAAGAGAGATCCAAAGAATGGTGAGTGAGCTATATTTCAAAGCAGGCATTTCGGTGAATGTTGGAGAGCTAGCTTTCGCCACCTCTCTTAATCTTCTCGAAAGTATGTTATGGGGTGATAGACGCGGATGTGAGGCAATCGAGGGTGATTTTCAGCAGCTTGTGATGGAGACTATCAAGCTCTTGACAAGACCCAATATTTCTGATTTCTTTCCCTTTGTGGCTTGGTTTGATGTGAGAGGCATTGAACACAGAATGAGGAAGTGCATCTCCCGTTTGGATAGGATTTACGAAGACATCATTGAGAGAAGGATGAACTTGGATGGAGTGCAAGATGAAAATGCTGGTGCAACGGCTGGCAAAGATTTTCTTTCCGTTCTTCTCCGAGTTATGAACGACTACAATCCGACGAAACCGATATCAAGCACCAACATCAAAGCGTTAATTACGGTAATTCCGCAAGCCTTTGTAAGCTTTTCGGTTGAATTAAGCTCAAGCTATATGCCATATGACTGAGCAGGACATAATGGTGGGAGGGACGAGCACGATGTCGACAACAGTGGAGTGGGCAATGGCCGAGCTGATGCACAAACCGGAGATAAGAAAGAAGCTGCAAGAAGAGCTGGAAACAGTGGTCGGAGCCGCAAAGAGAGTGGAAGAATCCCACATTGCAAGATCACACTATCTAAGAGCGGTGTTGAAAGAAACGTTGAGGTTGCACTCTGTGGTCCCTTTGCTGGTTCCTCGTGTTCCAAGCCAATCTTGCATTGTGGGAGGCTATGAGATACCGAAAGGTGCCCGTGTGATGACAAACGTGTGGGCAATTCATAGGGACCCCAGTGTGTGGGACAAGCCCTTGGAATTCTATCCGGAGAGGTTTCTCTACAAGGACTTAGCTGATTTTAGTTTCTTTCCTTTCGGATCCGGGAGGAGGAAGTGCGCAGGGTTGCCGTTGGTTGAGAAAGTTTTGCCGATGATTGTGGCTACTTTGATGCATTTGTTTGAGTGGCGAGTTCCGGATGGAGTTGAGCTGGATTTTGATGAGAAGTTTAGGGTTACTCTTAGTAAAGCTAACCCATTGATCGCCATTCCTGTTCCGCGGTTTCCTTCATGCAAGGAGTTGTATGAATGAGTTTGAGAGGTTAATTTAATTAGTTGATATTATTACTGATGATGGTAATTCACTTCTCACTTTAGTTGTTAATTTGGGTCTTAATTCTCAACTGTTAATGGTACGTGCTTTCTGCTTCAAAACATGGAGCCCTTTCTAAGTTTCCTTTTTGTGTTGTAAGTTTTGCAAATTTCCTTTTTTTAAATCTGTTTTATCAAAGAGATCAAATTATTGGATTTGTTGTCAGAATGTCAGCCCCTCTCTCTCTCTTTTTTCTTTCTTTCTTGTTTTTGTAAGACTGTCCAATCACCTCTTGTGATTGCAGTCTATTGCTCAGCTTGTGTTTTCCACTCGATCTAATTATTGTGTTTTTTATTTTTTTTTTATTTCTTTATTATGAATATATTTTTAGTGGTTTATTATTTTTATTAAAAAATATATTGCATATATATTGTGTGATAATTGTTATCCACAGGTGGTAAATAAACTCACAAGTTTCTCTCTATTTTGTATTTATTTTAATCTTGTTCAGTGTCAATACTCATATAAACGCAAAATTAACTAAAAAATAAAGGAAAATTCATTCAAAATGATAATAAAATAAATAATTGATAAAAAATAATTTGTATGGTGGAAAAATCATTGAAAAAAAATATGGATAAGGACAACAAAGATTTCGATTGATCAAAAGTATGTCCATAGGGGGCAAAATAGTGAATTACTCCAAATTCAAGTCTCTAGATGCAATATATATATATATATATATATATATATATATATATATATATATATATATAACTCCTTAATTAGATTGTGTTTTAGGCTAAAGCAATCTATTACCCAGGCAGGCTTTCATTTTGTTTTTAAATTTTTCCCTGTCACACAAAGTTTGTGCATCAAAATTTATTTCTTTCCTGGGAGTCTTTTAAATTTTTTTTTTCTCTTACATATCTCTAAATCTTATATTGATTATTTCATTTTAAAAAAAAAAAAAAAGTTGCTTCGTTTATGTTGAAATTTGAAAAACAACATTATTTGAAATCAATAGCAATATACAGCTTTACAAAGTCAATTGCATATGTCAAATTATCAGAAAACTAAATCTCAAGCTTTTGATTACATGGAGTGAAGGAGTTTGGGCCAAAGAAGATGAGCATGATAGATACTCAGGATGCGATTGGTATTCATCGCCAATGAATGGACAACCTCTAATGACCACCCCAACGTCGAGGTCTTGTAAAGCTTTATGGTTAAAGTTAAAGACTCTGTGTGTTAGTTATTTTTTCATGAGAATTGTTATGGTAGTGAAATGATATGTTCATCTTATTTTTGTACTCTAGTTACGTACTATATTATATATTATATACTACCGTAGTACCATTTCACAGACATTATTATAGTTGTTGTTGTTGTAGAATGGGATTCAACACGTGGCTTTTACTCTTGCGTTTGCTTTGATTAGACCTTGAGATGGTGGCTTTGGCTGGGAGTAGATAGCTTTTTACCTGGAGTTTCAGAATTAGAGAATAATATTAGGTTTTAATGCGGATCGCTCGCAGGAGTTATATTCTCTATTTTTTTAGAATTATATGACAAAAAGATCTACTATTGTGGAATTATGGTTTTTCATTAATCTATTATCTTAGGTGCACATAACAGATGAGACTTTGACTAGAGAGCCGTTTGTTTCACCAAAGTGAGCATCGAAGTGGTCGAAATGGCCAGTGGTCGAAATGGCCACTTCCAGCCCACTTCAGTGTGTTTGTTTCACTAATTTGAACCCGGAAGTGATGATGTGACAACTTCTGAGTTTGGCCACTTCGATGTCTGACTTCAACTGAAAAAGTCCCGAAGTCACCACTTCAGCCTTCCACTTCAGCCCACTTTGCAATATTTTTCAATGATAAATAGAATAATTATTACCATGGTAATAAAATAATTAAATAACTACTCTCACTAATTAATAATTAAGCATAATATATTAACCGATTTAATTTAATTTAATAACATGGTATTAAATTAATTATGTGATATGCAAAGTTTTTAATTTAATAAATAAATTATTTATTACCATCGTAATAAAGTAATTAAATTATTTAATTAAATCATATGATTTAATTAAATAAATGTAAAAAACATGAAAGGGCAACGTCATCCCCTCACCGAAGTGGTGATCATATCCCCACTTCAACCATCCAAACACAGGAAGTGGTATCCGAAGTCCAATTTTCAGCTTGAACCAAACACACTGAAGTTGATAGTTCCAGCTAAACTGTTTACTTCCACCGAAGTGCCACTTCCAAACTTCCACCACTTCGACAATCCACTTCCGAACCAAACGGCCCCTAGGAGTAGATAGCTTGTTAACTGGAGTTCCAGTATTATAAAGCAATATTCATTTACTGTTCATTAGGTTTTAGGGTGGATCCCTGCTTGTAGGAGAAGTTGTATTCTCCACTCCTCCAGAGTTGCATGACAGAAGAATTTACTATTATGTGATTATAGTTCTAGCTAATCTATATATTATCTTGAATGCACATAGCAGACCTTAATTACCCTACATATTAATCCGCTTTATATAGTAAATCTTTTGAAAGTCGTAAAAATTATGGTAACTGATGCACCTTCGGATTTGTTTATCCCTATGGCAGCCCCCATTGTGAGATGACGCTTGCCGTATTTGTCAAGAAGAAGAAAGGATTACCAAAAATATAGCTAGGAACATGATAGAGTCTATTATTATACAACCAAAGTAATTAACAAATAAATTAGCAAATTAAAATGTGTAATTCTAATCTCCTAAGCCTAATAACCAATATATATGTCATCTTGAAATTAATAAATTTAAATAATTATATGTAGAAAGGTTTTTTTTTTCTTGTCATTTAAACCGTTACCTAGCAAATTTAGTAGCGTTTAGCCCGAAGAAGCAAAATAACTCAAAATATAACATCTTAATTACTAATACAAAAGTATTTTAATAATCTATTATGAAAACACATAAAACATCACTTAATCAAAATAAATATATATCTAGAAAAAAACTAATATTTGTTCGGATTTTCATGATAGCATGTTTTATCAAATTTTTAAAAAGAAAAACGTCTAGAATTAAATCAAATAATTATACCTAAATACTCTTCAATGATGTAGAGCCTATTGGAATCCAATCATGCATCAAAACACTCAAATGGTGTTTGGTTGGCCGCCAAGAAATTAGGTTATAACACGTGGTCAACCTAAAAGTGGGTTAGGCCTCATGAGTGATGAATTCCCAATACTTAGCAGTGCTATATGGCTCCCATTCTTTGGAAGAAACATGGTCACATATATTCTCCTAGATCATGGATACTATTCTTATTGGAATAAAAGTTCACAAACACCAAGAAATAATTAAGTGGCACACATTAATCTACATGAGAAGAGCTATGTAGCATCACTACTTCCAAATATTTAGGGGATCTTGATGCATCAAAAGGATAATTAAGTGGGGCGGTTCCATCAAAGTCTCTACCACTATATTTCTCAATTTTTATAATAAAAACTAGTCAGATGTACTTTTTTATTAATTAATGCAAAAGTTTGGAAAAAATTTTAGAATCTTTTTTTTAGGTGAAGGTGGATTTTTATCTTTAAATTATAAGTTATGCTAAGTTTAGTAATATATATATATAATGATTTAGTTTGATTTACAATAAGTGCAAATAAAGAATATTTAAACTATGAAAAGATTGACATTATAAATCCTAATTTTATATCAAAATTAGTATTTCATATTTTCCATCAGTCAAAATAAATATATAAATATAGTTAGTAGAGCTTGAGTATATTTATTTGTTTATTTATTGATTTATTTTTGCTATATTTTGAGAGTATAAAAATGTGTTAATATAAAAACAATAGACTTTCTATTCATGTAATTGCGTTCCTTTCCGAATAATACAAAAGATTAGTAACTAAGAAAAAAAAAAAAAGAAATATAGCATTGAAACCCTAATAATAGTACATGTTAATCTACTTCAATAAAACAATAATATTATTATATCAATAATATTAATATGTAACTTGATTTTTAAATATAATTTACATTATAAGCTTACCACTATATATATTTCTCTTCATCTTTATGTTTCTCTTTTTTATTAAAAAAACTAGATGAATATATGTTGATAAGGCGAAATATATGTACACGTAGTGATTTAAATATTTGACTGGTTTGTAAAACAAGATCATTGTTTACTTTTCAAATAAAAAATTGTTTTGTTTGTCATCTGAATAGAAAATTTATTCATTGAAGTCATTCTTTCTAAGAGATATGTGCCACATATCTAGTAGCTACATCAATGGTCATGTATTTTGTAAAATGAACTACTCAAACAAATTTATCCAATTAAATAATTAGATCAATGTTTTTTTTTTTTTTTTGAATAACTATATTATCATTGAAATAAAAAACCATTTTGAAAAAGTTGGTAAACAAGAAGCAAGAATTTTTGTCACTTGAACTATATTGGGCGCAACAATGCTTCCTAGCTTGGAAGGCACTAGACAAAGGCTAGCTAGGTGGCAAAATCTTTGCAAATGGTGTAGGAGGACATGCTTAAGATTTTGCTTGGATACACTGATGTGAACAATCCATGGATCACATAATGACTTGCATATGAAAACACACTAAGCAAAGATGTTCTGACTCATTCAACAATAACCTACAAACAAAGTTGATGACTAGGCACAATGTTTTTTGTCCTCCTTCAACTCAATCAAGGCACAAGATATTTAATATATCAAGCCTTTCTTTCTTTTGGGCTTGACAAGAACTTTCATGAAAATGATCTTAATTACATGAGCTCAAGTACACATGGATGATTTATTATCAACATTATTGTTGCTTTGAAATGTGGTGGTGCCATACTTTGCCAAACTTTGCACCACTGGAGACAAAACTAAGTTTGATTTTTGTGATGGATAAAGTAGATCGATGATCAACTTATTCACTTATAATATACAGAAGGGTAGGTAAAATACATCTCTATGTTTCTCTAGATAGGAAGAAACAAATGCAAAAACAATTGTTTGGCAAATTTGATTAGGAAGAAATGAATGCATATATAATTGTAATGTACTTTTCTTATCTTTCTTGATTTTTGACATCAAAGAAGCAGCAACTATAGATTTCACTTGCCGCGGTGAAGGGGAGCATATAGTTTCTAGGACCTTTCACACGACTTTGATGATGGTTTAGACACTTCCAGCTACCATATAGGTTGTATATGCGCCACTTATTTTAAGAGAGGATTATTTTTATGTTTAGGGATTTTTTTATGTTTTAGTTTACCCTGTTGTACCCTTGTTGTGTCCACTTTCAGTGGATTCTATTATGTTTTTATTTTTTCTACTCTCCTATGTATCCTATTTGTATCTTTTTATATGTTTTGTATATTTTCTGTATTAATATATTATGATTTATCCATTTTATAAAAAAAAAAAAGCTCTAGATATATGGGTGTTTGGTTTATTATAATATTTTATATTACATGTTTTTAATTAATTATTTTATTAAAGTATCTCAGTCTACTTAGATATATACACATAATTCGAATTGAGAACACTCCATATACTTACATGCAGATAACCTAATAGATTTTGAACCTTATTATAATGGTTATATAATGAGTTTTTAGCTGAGTAACTTCTTCAAAACATCATTTCCTGGTTCAAATTAAAAAAAAAAAAAAAGGAAATGAATATAAGAATTTTCTAAAGATTTTTAAATTATTGTGCATGATTTGCAAAAACATTATCCAAAATTAGTTTTCCAACAAATGATGGAAATAATGTCCCATAGCAATTCTCAAGTAATCAAATTATATCTTATGGTTTACAAGTTATAAAAGATAAGGTATTGTAATAATAGTATGGTAATTTTGCATAATTAATATTGATATAGCTATATTAAATCATTCCTTTGTCTTTGCCATATTCATCCTTATTATGATATTAAAATTATTCAAAAGAGATGAGATTTTTATTATACTTATGATAGTTTGGAAAAAAAACGAGAAGTGCTATCTTATTAAGGTATTTTCAAGAAAATGACACATACTTGTGGAGCATGAGTTACGATGACCTAAAAATTTATTAATCGAACAAATATCACATAAGACAAAGAAAGTCCAGTCATGTTAATTTATGACACTTATACCAATTTTAATGATGTTAATCCAAGTTTTTATTTTAGATTTAACTGGCTTTGTTACTCCAATGCCTATTACGTTGGTGGTAGTATGTCAACTAAGTACTGATTTAATCGTTCAATTATTGTTTTAGTTATGCTTGTACTTGATCAAATCATGCTCTCGATAGTTTAAATTAGTGTGTGACTCATCTAAGCATGGTTAATTGTGACTGTTTATGATTTAATTAAGGTTCTATTCATTTAATATAGATAATCAAATCTTGCTTCTTTTGCATCTTTGCAATAATTAATTGTTGTTCACACAATGAGTATTCTTTTAATTCGATTAGGTTTCGTTCCAATACTTGTTACTCATGTAGCATGCATGTTGATCATGCTTCTCATATTTGACTTTCATTGTTATAACAAATTGTGTTTCTAAAAAAATTTAAATGAAATTGACAAATCTTTAATTTAACTAAATACCAATGAATGAACCTTATAAGAGAAAATACTCTTTTCTAATCAATCATAAATGCTTATCACTATTAATTTTTTTCAAATATAATTATGAAAATATATGATTTATTAATTAACTATTGTATATAAAAACATTTTCGTAGATCTGATCGAGCAATTATAATTCTTCTCTTATCCATGCAATCTCGCATGTTTAGATATTAATAATTTATTATTTTTTAACAAATATAAAATAGTGAATTATTAAATTTTTTTTAATTTTTTTATATAAAGTGAATATGTCACTTTATCCCAGTGAGAGAGTTGATTCTTGTTATAAAAGCAAAAAAAAATTATCATCTTCTTGTTGTAAAAGTAATCATGTTCAAGATTTTAAAATAATATCATATATCCAGAAAATACAAAATAACAGAAGTTGAATGAAGTTCAGAGAGAAAAAGTGTTGAGAGGTGTTTTAGTAATTTGAGAGGGGAGGAGGAGGAGAGAGAGTGTAGCAGAATCACTACAATGAATGAGTTGAGGAAGCTTAAGAAGGAGAAGGGAGAAGGATAGAGGAGAAGAGAAGACTGGAAGAAGAGAGACAGAGAGTATGAGAAGGAAATTCTGGCTAGCTGTTATGAACCAACTCAATCCTCGGTTCAAATCAACCCAATCATCAAAATATCTTAATATTCAGCTCAAAATAAATCATCATCAGCAGGAATATTCAGGGATAGATATAACAACCCAGGAAACTATAGAGTATTTGCAAGAAAATTAAGAACAACAAGCAAATACTAAACCAGAGACTGCAAACAGTTCTCAAATATAGCAACTAGGAAAAGAATGCAATTAAGTAACCGGATAACCAGACCGCCGACGAGCGTCGATCAGCCCCTACTCTCAGTCCGTAGAACTGAGCCTCAGCCTCCTACTTTTTCTTTTTCTCCCTTTTTCCCTAGCAGCCCTTTGCATATTTCTTTTATAGCTCTTGCCTTGAGATCAGTTCTTGTTACAAAATACCAATCCCGATGAGTCATAACATTACCCCACCCATCAAGCTTGACCTTGTCCTCAAGGTCAAAGTGAAGACCAGGATGTTGGATAAAGCACCGATCAACATACGGAACTATTGTTCTCAATGTAATTATGGCAACAACAACATTAACATCTTTTGTCACAACTCCAGCATTTGTAATCTCATTGACAGAAAGCTGCAACGAAGGATAGATGGTGGAACCAAGTTTCAAATTCTTTCCATAAACCATGGACCAGTGTTCCAAGAACAAGGAGCCCAAGTTAGATCCGGTCACCACCAAGGGCCTTGAAAACCAGAAATCCTTGCCATAAAGGGGATGCTCTAGTTAGAATAGCTGAACCTCCAACACATGGAAATTTAAAAACTGTTATTACTCCTACTAGTGATTGCCAAACCTCCAACACATTATAATTTTGACAATCTGATAAAATGACGGATCCATTGAGTGGCATAATCATACAAGCAGCATAATCACACATGTCAATGAATTCTTGAACTTCCCCAATCCTTTCTAGAAGTATTTCTCCCATTTTGAGAGAAACAAGACTTTCAAGATTTTGGAGTTTGGCTTTTAGAGCACCACCAATCTGTTTGATAATCTTGCAAGCTCCCTCATCAACCTTTGTCCCATGCTCATAATCCTGCCTTGACACCTCCACCACCTCCACAGTCATAGTAGAAACAAGAATATTGTAACTTGTGTCTACTCTTGGTGTATTCCAAACTGCTTCAAGACCGGTTGAAACACCAAGGCCATTCAAACAAATCTTTGCCAATGGAGAAAGTGGATCAACTTTTGCTTGGTGGTCTTGAAGATAGGCAAGAGTGCCAGATAAGGCTTCTACAACTACTCTCATACCCACATGTTGGAAGGCCTGCAGTAGCTTGAAAGAAGTGATGTTCAATTGAGGAGCGACATAGGAATAACTAGTTGAAAGCACATGGTATACAATTGATAATAAGATTGTGTAGCTATCTTCTCCAGTATAATGCTTCAGCCTCTTCCAAATATATCTGACACATATATTTGTCAGATTGTCAGTGGATCTCAAAAGATATGGCACAACAATATGCAAGGGATAAGCATCAAAATCTTGCCAAGCAAATTGAACAAAACAGTCAGTAGTCAAATTGGTCCATTGGTCAAGCACAATTGAAGATGTGTGGAGATCTTCAAGAGTAATGGGCACCAATGATGCAAAACCTTCTACTAATTCAACCTCTTCATTCTTGCATGAAGGAGACACGACCTTCTCTAATGGATTCCCGTTTTGGTCTGATAAACTAGGCAATGATAAGAACTCATCATGTCCTTCCATGTAGCACTTAAACATTAATGGATAAGGCTGGGCAACAGATGCCGCAAAAACATGATTGTATTCCCATTCTAAAGAATCACTTCTAAAGTCCATTTCGGATTCAACACTTCCAATGCTGCTGAATACAAACATATTTAATTTCTGCACAAGTCCTGATCTAGCACCGTCATAACGCAGTAGAATGCCAATGAACTCCCACTGCTTTGCATCAAGGAGAATTTCGTACAATCTTCTAAAATTCTTTCTAATGATAAAGAGATCAGTGAGACAAATAGAAGAAAAGGCTATGGTGATAGCTTCAAGCACCATAGCAGCATGGTCATTCAACAGAATACCCACGATTTCATTACATACGTTGACGTTGATGTCTTTTTTGTGCTTTCTCTGGAACTTTTGAATAGAGTGATTGACCATTATGTTGTCAAAGTCTTCTCCTCCAAGATGAGTGCCACCAACAATTGCCTTCACCTCAAATATACTGTCTTCAATAGCGAGGAGAGAGACATCAAATATCTCACCACCAGGATCGAAAATGAGGACATTTTTCTCACCTAAACTGCCGGCCTTGTCATTACTACCACTAACAATGGTTGGAGCCATTGATTCATCAATGATTCTCATGACATTGAGGCCAGCAAGAAAATGAGCATCGTTTTGAGCCCCATGTTGTGAGTTATCTATGTAGGCCGGGGCCACGACGACAAAATTCGGATTGCTATCATCACTGAGAAGAGTAGCCTGAACAACATCATCATAAGGAATAGCCTCATCAAGATTGACGTTCTTGCAAAGCTCTTTGTCATTGACAAAGTCCTGGATTAATTACTGCCCTTTGGAAATCCTAGGGGATCCTTCAACAAGAACAACATCATGGACACAGCTTTGATCGATTTTGGCATCCCTTAAACACTGTTCTATAACCACTTTCCCCATTTCCAAACTGTAAATATCACCACTTTCAATGTCATTGCAGAACACCACATGACTCTCCGGCATTTTGTCAAACAGCTGGTGAGCAACTATACCAATATGAAATTCAGAAGAATTGCAAAGAGATTTTTCACCAGTCTCAGCAGCAACCTTCGCACTTGTCGCGACTATATCAACAACTTCGCTGATAGCATCCATTCCAAGGTCAACCTCAACACCTAACTTGTCCGAGTTTGCAAATGCTCTAGCACTAGCAACCAAAAATAATTGATCAAAATGAAAAGATGATGTAGGGAATTGTTGTGGAACTAGACGTGCAAGAATTCGATCCAATTTATTGGAGATATCAGTGAGAATGTTATCCATGTCATCCATGATGGAAGTGAGTAGAGAATGAAAGCACCAAATGTTATGAACCAACTCAATCCTCGGTTCAAATCAACCCAATCATCAAAATATCTTAATATTCAGCTCAAAATAAATCATCATCAGCAGGAATATTCGAGGATAGATATAACAACCCAGGAAACCATAGAATATTTGTAAGAAAATTAAGAACAACAAGCAAATACTAAACCAGAGACTACAAACAGTTCTCAAATATAGCAACTAGGAAAAGAATGCAATTAAGTAACCGGATAACCAGACCGCCGACGAGCGTCGATCAGCCCCCACTCTCAGTCCGTAGAACTGAGCCTTAGCCTCCTACTTTTTCTTTTTCTCCCCTTTTCCCTAGCAGCCCTTTGCATATTTCTTTTATAGCTCTTGCCTTGAGATCAGTTCTTGTTACAAAATACCAATCCCGATGAGTCATAACACTAGCTACCAGCATCATTGCTATTCATTCATTATATATATGTAATTAAAACAGAATCATTACAGATATCAAATCATAACTGATTACTCTCTACGGCATATTCTCGAGCACCTTCTCTGCCAGGACAGAGATCATGACAACCACACCGTTTGTAACTAATTAAAACTATTAATTACAACAAACTCCATTACTACTAATTAATTATGTACTAATTTTCCACATAATCATCAAGATACTTGCTCATCTTGCCCTAATTCATCCTTGTACTGCGCCTGAGAGCTCCCTTTGTATTTTCAGCACATGTGATTGCTTTTCCTGCAACAATTGCTCCCCCTTTCAATAGATCCTTGTCCTCAAGGATGAATTGAGGAAATGTTTTCTGAAAATCCTCAGTGTCTTCCCATGTGGCCTCCTCCTGAGAATAACCTTTCCATTTAACCAATACTTCAGCAAAAGTGCGCCCCATCTTGATCATTTGACGATTGTTTAAAATAAACTCAGGCTCACGTAACGGGTGTTGGTTTAAGTACTCTTCTTGTAAAAATTTGGGCTCTGTGCTCGGATCCCCAACAAACCGTTTTAACTTTGAAATGTGGAAAACATTGTGAAGCTTAGCAGAGGCAGGGAGGTCCAACCGATATGCCACAGCACCCACCTTCTGAAGGACTTGAAAAGGCCCGTAAAACCTGCGTGCGAGCTTATTTGAACGGCGTCGCGCCAAAGTTGCTTGCCGGTAGGGTTGGAGCTTGAGCCAAACCCAATCCCCTACTTGAAATTTAGCATCCTTTCGCTTGGTGTTAGCCTGATTATGCATTCGGACTTGCGCTCTGTGCATGTTTTCTCGCAAACTGGCAAGCAGTGCAGTGCGAGTAGATAAGATGTCACCCATTGAGGCTATCGGAGAAGTACCAGCGATGTAGTCTTGCAGTGTCGGAGGTGCTCGTCCAAATGCTGCCTCATAGGGGGTCATGCAGATTGCTGAATGCCAAGAAGAATTATAGTGCCACTTTGCCCAATGGAGGTACTTAAGCCACTAATGAGGATGGTCGGTGGCGAAACAGCGGAGGTAGTCCTCCAAATATCTATTAAGTATCTCTGTCTGGCCATCACTTTGGGGATGATATGCGGTGCTGTGCGCCAACATAGTACCTTGCAGCTTGAACAATTCTTTCCAGAAGCCGCTCATAAAGATCGGGTCCCGATCTGAAACAATTTGCGCCGGTGGTCCATGGAGCTTAATGACATCCTTCACCAATGTGTTAGCAACCTGTGATGCCGTAAAGTTGGGCTGGAGAGCAGAGAAACGGCCCTGTTTTGATAGGCGATCCACCACAACCATGATCACCGTCTTCCCCCCGAATGGTGGCAACCTTGTATGAAGTCCATCGATATGGAGTGCCATATCTTGCCAGGAACTGGTAAAGGCTGAAGTAATCACAATGGAACGTGATTGACTAGCTTAATAGATTCACACACCGTACATTTAGACACAAACGCCTTCACAGTCTTAGTAACATTTGGCCAGTAAAAGACACTTGCAAGCCTTGCTGCTGTGCGGTGAGTACCAGCATGACCCCCGATTGGTGTAGAGTGGAATTCCGCGATGATCAATGGTTGCAATGCCGAGCTCGCCGGAATCCATACGCGGCCTTGGAATGTGAGTAATCCTTCCTTTACTGCAAATTGGGGGTATTTGCCTGGTTCCTTGATGACATTCTCCAATAGAGAAATAGTAGCAGGATCAGCCTTATGAGCTTGTTTAATTGCATCCCATAGCGCGGGTATTGGTTGAGTGGCGGAAAACAGAGCATGATATGAATTCTGAGTCACCCTTGAGAGAGCGTCCGCTGGGCCATTGAGGACTCCTGGTTTATATTCGATATCAAAATCGTATCCAATGAGCTTGCATAACCATTTTTGTTGCTCCGGCGTTTGAATGTTTTGATGTATAAAGGATCTGAGACTTTGATGGTCGGTTTGAATGGAAAATCGTCGACCCAACAAATATTGGCGCCACCATTTAACGGCCTCTGTAATCGCAAACATTTCTCGGGCATACGTGAATGCTGCTTGAAGCCTCGGGGCCATCTGTTTGCTAAAATAAGCAATGGGGTGCCCGTTCTAGAGCAGGACAGCTCTTATTCCAGTACCCAACGCGTCGGTCTGTACGACAAACGGCAGAGAAAAATCCGGCAATTGCAGTACCGGAGTGTTGGTGAGGGCTTCTTGGAGTTTTTGGAATGCTTGTGTTGCTGCTGGGGACCAAATAAAGGCATCCTTTCTTAAGAGCTCTGTCAAGGGCGCTGCCAGTTGAGAGTATTTGGCGATGAAACGCCGATAGTATCCACAGAGGCCGAGAAATCCCCGAAGAGCTTTGAATGTTTTCGGTAGCGGCCAGTCTTTGATTGCCTTGATTTTTCCCGATTCCACCGCAACTCCTTCACCGAAAAAAAAAACTGGCGCACATAGAGAAACATATCCTTATGATGGGCTTTCAGTAACTTTCTCTTTAATTTATATCAAAGGCCGGTTAGTTCCTGAATTGAGAATGAAAAGGAGTAATAGAAATGAAGGGGAGTGGAGGAGAATTAGGAATCAAGTATGTGTTTAGTTGGCAAGATATGAGAGAGTAATTCTTTGGGAATGGAAAAAGTAAAATATATATATGGTAAAATGACATTTATAACCTTTATAGGAATAAATAACATTATATATAAAATAACATATTAAAGTGAAATAATAATTATTTTTAAGTAATAAAATATTTCAAATATTGTTTTATTATCATAATCATAGTTAAATATTTTAATTAATATTCCACTTTGTGAATTATTTATTATTAAAAATAATAATAAAACATACAAAACAAAATGTTAATACTTTTTAGTTATATTTTTTAAGTATTGCTATTTCTCTTATCATAATTAAATATTTAAATTAAATATTCTACTTTAATAAAATTTTATTATTAAGATTAATAATAATAAATATAAAACACAATGTTAATACTTTCAAATAAAAAAAATCAAGTATTGTGTTATTTTCCTTAACATAATTATATGTCCGCGCGAAATATTTTACTTTAATTTTTTTATTATTAAAATTATTTATTTTATTATTATGTTAATTAATTATAATTGTAATTATTAAATAAGTGCGGTAAATTTGATATTTCACCCCCAAGGAGTGAAATATCATGGATATATATTGCAATAGCTAAACGGAATATATGTACCACAGGGATATATATTTTATTGCAATAAATTTGTAGTTTGCTTTCTGTCTAGTAGCTTCAACTTCCAAGCATTTATTTTTAAGGTAATCAAAAGTAAATATAATAGCTGGTCCTCTTCCTGTTACATTTTCATTTCCTTGGTCATTCAATGACTTATAAATTAAATCTCCTAAAGGTTTTGGTAACTTGTTAAATCATCTCTTTGTTAATTCAATAGTTCCAAAAGCTTTGTCAATTTTTGCTACTAAAGTAATATAAGCTTGACTGAATTTGACAATTTCACTAAAACTTGAAATTTGAAGTCTTTCTAAATCTCTTGCGGCTACATCTTGTAATAACGTATCCTCCTGAGAGGAGTTAGTTCCTAAGATAATTTGTTTTATTTGTTTTGTTATATATATTATCAGCCATATCAATCATATGTTGGAATTATAAGGGATATTGAATTTTTCCAACTATTTAGAATTTAGAAGTTCTCTACTAGTTGTTCTTAATAGATTCTCAATAAAATTTATTATTCCTATATAATCTAAGGTATGCCCTATTCGTTATATGGCATTTACTGCATCAGATTCCCATGTATCTATGAGCTCGAGCCATTTTTGTGGATGGACAGCACTTAAAATAAGCATGCTCCCATCATTGTTTTGCATGGGCATTGTCCTTATTACTTCTAGGAGATCAGGCTTTCTCCTCTTTTTAACATAAGACTGTTTAGGATATCTAGCAAATTCATGAGCTGAAGGCTATTGAATAAGCTGGGTTGTTCTAGTTGATGAGGTGGAGGCAACCATATCACTAAACGGGAGAGCTCTACTTCTTGTTGATTCAGTATTCATCATTATTTCTTGTAAAGGAGTAAGATTATGTTTTTGAACAATGTCTTCTATATCTATCTCATCTAGTTGTTTAATTATTTTTTCTTCAGTTTCTTCTACATATAAATCTTCTATATGAGTTACTTTCTCAGGTTCAGGTCTAATATATTGTTCGGGTTGCATCCTAGGCCAGTTAGAATAAGTGTAGCGACAAGCAATTAAAAACCTAACATCATCAATACTAGTAGGCAATTCTTCAAAATCTACTTTCCAATCATATTCAGGATAAAAGTAATCTATTAATTGTAATACTATTAAAGATTCTAGCTCTTCACTTGTATAGTAACAATCATCCATTATTTTAGCAATAACAACACTCAATGTTTTGAAGTTTAATATCTAAATCGTCTTTCCATTTTGCTAAAAAGTCTAAATCATGTTGTGTCCATCCATGGACTAGATCAACCGTTTTAATTTTTATTTGGCTAGTGGAGCTGCTGGCTTCATCATTTCACTTTTGTCTTTTTTTCAGGTTGTTTATCCTTCTTAACCTCTTTTTCTAAAACTCTATACATTAAACCCCTATGAGACCGTTCAAGTTCAATTTTAGTATCTATATATCTTTGGACTTCGATTAACCAATAATATTTTCTTGTGTAAATTTCTTTTGTAATTGTAAAAACATTTCTTTCTAGATATAGATATTTTTCAAATTTTTGAAGCATAACAACTACTTGGTCTGGGGTGCCCTTGTCCAATAAATACCTCATTAGCAGTAACAACTTTCTATGGAATCATATCTATCTGCTAATTGGGCTTTTTCTTTATCTTATTCAGCAAGTTCCTTCTTATGCTCTCTAAGTATAATTGTTGGGCTATGGTTATATGTACCAAGGCCTTATGTTCATTATAGTAATCTATAGTTGCCAGTCGCCTATCTACATAATCTTCTATTGCTAAAAGCCAGCACCATTTTTCAAGTATAATTTTCTCATGTAAAGGTAGTAAATAATATGGTACGTCTGAAATTCGGTTACTATAGTATCTTCTCATATTGCTAATTGGATTAATACTATTTGAATCTAATAAGCTTTTCATTAACATTAACAAGATTCAATCATGTCAAATTGTAATTTAAATTTATTTTTTAAATAATCATAATAATCAATCTCAACCTTTTGAAGTTATAAAAGTTTGTTTCTTCTTCTATCATATAGGGTTTTTGATAATTCTATCATATAATAATTTTCTATTTCTTTATGATAGTCTAAATATGTTTCTACCCGTGATATCCAATGATATTTTTGACAAAGAATTTGAAGTCTCAATTTTCTTGAGTATCAACGACCATATTTTTTATGTAATTCTTTTCTAATCGATATTATAGTTGAGAGCTATTTAGTTTCTAATAAGTGTTTCATTCTTCTTCTAGAGGAGTTATTTCTTCTAGAGACAGTTGTTTATTATATTTAGTTATTCTAAGACTTAGCCTACCATCTTGATGTTCAAAATATTCGCTTTTTTTGACCTTAAAGTTGGAGTAACCAAAGGTTGTATACTCCATTCTAAACCCGCTAGGGCTTCAGAATCATAATATTTAGCCGGAATGGCTCTTATTCCTTGGCTACCTAAACTATTAGAAATATTTTCTACTCTATCAGTTATAAGAGTATATTTAATAGTATTAGTTTTAGAGATTTAACTAGTAAACGCTTTAGTATTTGATAAATTAGGTTGTGTTGTGACCATATTATATCCTTTTGTTTTGGTTATTAATTGAATATATTTATACAAAGTGTTAATTGAAACTATATAATCAGGCGTCATATATACCACCTCAAAATTATTATTCAAATCAATTTCGGTAATTCCTATAGTTGACTTAGACATTGAATCCAAATGTCTAGAATCTACTAAACTAGCCATTGCTTTCGTTCCTAATCCTTTCCTATGCATTCCTGTAACTCCTAAAAGAAACATTCCTAAATGTATAACAATATATCCTGACTCACATAGTTTTTGATATGCTTTGGGGTTAACAAATCTAACTCTATTTGTGTTTCATCATTAGAACAACAAACTTGCGTTTCATTATAGTGTTCATATGGTTTATTTTTGAAATAAGAAAAAGCCATGCTTATATAAATGTTCTCCAGGTAATAATGATAGGTTGGATTTTTGTAACCTTTCAACTTGTTCTTGAGGTGAGAGAATTACTTCTACTCAGTTTATATGACGAACTCCAAATAAAGGAAATCTCCTAATATTGCTTCTAGAATTAATTAATTTAACAGAGTTTGATGAAGATTCTTCTTCATTTTATTCCTTTAAAAATTTTCTCGGGAAGTTTAACCTATACTCTGGTGGTTTCTTTAATTCTTCCTTAGTCCATACCGCATAAGGTAATATGGATTTCCTGAGTTTAGAATTACCAATATTTATCTAACTTCATCTGTTTGTTGCGGATCTTTAATCCATTTTACACATTTCTTTAAATAATCTAAATTAGACATAATTGTCTCAAATTTAAGAAGACTTGTGCTATTGTAGTTAATCTCTTAAAAACAATCTGTATGTGCCTAATTAATTTTTCCTCTACTTGATTTAATATAGCTTTGACACGCCCTTTGTGTCACTGCAACTGCACGGGTCGTCAAGTAATACAGTGGACTCGGTAAAGGGTCAGATTGTCGAACCACAAGGAGCAAGACAATTAGTACTAACCTTAGTAATTGAAATCTACCCTAAATGATGTCGCGCAGCAAAACCTATAAACTACTATGGCGAAAGATTAAGCAGAGGACGGAGACTAAACCAGGGAGGTTAAGCTATCAAGATTAATAGGAACAATTGGACAATACTCCCTTAGGGTTTCAACAATGAAACACAAATTCCTAAAGATACTCCTCACTCGAATAAGATGGAAGTCGATTTGAAATGTGGCGTCTCAATGGGTTTTCACCGCGTGCTAATTACTAAGGTCTAATGGGTTTTCACCACACGCTAATTCTTAAGAACCAACAAGTTTTCACCGCACGCTAGCCTCGATAACTAACGGGTTTTCACCGCACATCAATAGCCACACAGTATGCAATGTGAATTGAATCAAACTACACATGCATTTCAAAATCAAACTTCATAAATAAATACAATATAAGAGTATAATTTGAGTCTAATACAAATCCCTAAGGTTTCAAGTCCAAGCTCCCAATGGGACTTTAGCTCATTATGAAACAAAAAGAAATCATAAGATTAAACATGTTCATCTTCATAATGAGAAAACAAATGAAACTCCCTCAAAGACCCAGAAAGCAAGAGCAGGCGCGAAGTTCCCCTCGACGTTGGTGGACTATGACCCTTGATCGCGATGATGCCCTAATGGATGACGGTGGTGGTGATGATGAATACCCATGCGGATGTCTTGCCTTGGAGAGGTTGGAATAGCTCTTAATCTCACAGTCTTCTTCTCCCCTTCTCCAGCCTCTTTTCTCCTCAAGAGGTACGAATACCTAGCATCCCCTTTCTCAGATTCAGTAAAATCTTTTATACTTGTAAGTTTACGGGTTGTTTACAGGCGTAAGACCGGCCGTAAACCTCGGGGGTTTCCTCTGATGTCATGCCTTACAACCTCACTTACGGTCGTAAGCATCTCCCGTAAGGATCTCAGTCTTTAGGTTACGGTCCCCGTTACGGGCATAGCGTTGTGACCGTAAACCTCATCTGGTAAATCTTGCCCTACTCCTTACGGGAATAAAGACTACCCGTAAACTCTTCTGTCTTCCACATACGGTCCAACTTACGGCCATAAGTTTAACCGTAAGGCTCGCTGTCTGACATGGCTTCTTTTCTTACGAGCATAAGTATGCCCGCAAGGCTTTCTAAATGTGGCTTATAGCCGTAAGACAGGCCATAAGAGAACCCGTAAGTGGTGCTGCCTCCCAAGTTACTAAGTCAGGAGAGTGTCATCTTCTATATTTTGATTACTAATCACTTCCTTTGGGCCTCCTTTGCCTTTAACCTCCACTTGGTGCATGCGAAGACAATTTATACCCGATTTAGCCTCGTATTCCACCAAATCATTATAATACTGACTCGATAAATATACAATTGATATGTAAAATATAGTATAATTGTATACTTATCAAGCGCGATGATACGTGTCCTCCAGGAAGATGTGCAATAAGATCCCTTTAAGTGGTTAAAGAAGTAATCGGACCAGGTGGGGCCTCATTACCAACTTTGTTATCCTTGGCTTCCTTTTTATGGACAATATACCATTGGATTTTCCTCATTTTTATCTTAATTCTAAAGTGTAGGATACTAACGTATATTATCATGTTTAGAACAGAAAATTATATTTTCTAAAATAATAATATATCGCTTGGATTAGCCAAAAACTATGCCTAACCATTACAATGAAGTAAATAACATATATTATCATGAGACTGCTGAGTTAATGAAGCAGTAGTATTTTGGAAACTATTTAAATTTTTCCTGTAGGAATTTTAATAATATTTATCTATTAATCTACTTAGTCCTTACTAAGGCAAGAGTATCCTGTATATAATAGGAGTCACCTCTAATTAGTGTAAAATTTAAGTTGCAGGAGATAATAAGATAATAACAAAAGTAAAAGTAAGTGCTCTTTAAAAGAAAGTTCGGGGATGCTTCCATAATCCTTCCTGAATTAGATGAGTTTTAATAATAAAGAAGTCTTTTCTTGCTGCCAATTTTCAGTAATAAGTGTAGACTTTATCAAGTCTAGCTCTAGGATGGTTTCCAAAGAACTCTTGAGCTAAGATCACCTGACAACCTTGCGTTCCCATTTTCTCCTTACCTCAAGTACTTACGCGGTACTTACCCCTAATTGCCAGTAACCAGAACCCAAAATTTCAAGAGGAGAGCCAGCATCATGGAAAATTTAAGCATATTGCCAAAATACCTTAAGGAAGGTTTTGACTTTACCTGAAACTTACCTCATCCTCTTCAAGGGACAAGGAAGCAGACTCCGAAAAGGGTTTTAGCCTTGAATGGTAGTCATTTACCTGTCAAAAGATGTAACCTTGGCTCCAATACCAAGAAAGGGGAGATGCACTGGATAGCCTGAGCTGCAGAGTGTTTTGTAAATAAAGACATAATTTAATCAAATAAATATCTCAGGCAAGATTATCCTGTATATAACAAGAGCCACCTCTAATTTATCTATTAGTTTACTTAGTCTTTACTAAGGTAAGATTATCCTGTATATAACAAGAGCCACCTCTAACCTTACCAAGTCTAGCTCCGGGATGGTTCCTAAAGAACTCTTGAGCTAAGCTCACCTGGTATCAGAGAGGGGAGATGCACTGGGTAGCCTGAGCTACAGTGTGTTAGGTCAAAGTAAAAACGAGCGAAAGAAGGAGAGAATTAAAACACTAAAGCTTTACTGATAGATGAATGGATTGGTGTGTAGATGTATCAAGGGATTAGTGGATCGGTGGATGGATTACAAAGACTCTAGGGTTCCTTTTATAGATCTAAGGACTCTTTGGACTCTTTACAGGCGCTTATGACTCAACCACTCATGGAGAATCACAATGACTCACTATGCTTGACAAAAAAACTAGCTAACGTTGAAAAAGTAAAAGCAAAAGTAGTGGGCATCTTAGCCCACTTTAAACTCCTGCCTCTATTTTTTCTGCCAACTTATCTTAAGGGAATCAAGGACAGTTTTTTCCTTAAAGAGCATAGCGACTAAAGCCTTGATTTCCTTTCTAATCAAATAAAACACACACTCTTAAAGAAAACACACTTATTTACAAAGCAAGACAATTTACTCAACTACATCTCTCTTGGCTTAGATCACTAACATGGATGATCAGTCATTTAGTCTTCCATCATATTGACTATATTCTGTTCTGCTACATCATCAAAGTCAGGCTCGTCATCATGGGCTCTGGGCAAGTCCGGACTTGATATTGTTGGCAAGAGTAATAATAGCTCGGAATACTTGTCTTTCCAAAACCTCTGAACCGGATTTGTCATATCCATGCTAAAGTTTTCTTCATATGATATTTTAATCTCTGATCTTGCTTAAGTAAATGTGGGAATGGCACATATAGCGGAAAGTACTAGGGTTCGATATATACCTTCATCACTGTGAATGTAGGCCCTGCAATATTAATGGTACTGGGGGTCGATATATAGTGGAAAGTACTGGGTGTCTCCAATATTAATGGTATTCACTGTGGCGGAATAAGAGTGGGTCCTGCTCTCTTCCAGTAGGTTGTGAGTGAGTAGGCCCTTCATAAATTCATCTATGCCCTTAAGTCTGTGTGGTTAGCGAATTCGTTTGTACCTATAGGGTCTAACTGTCTCTGAGCTGGTTTATGGTGTCTGAGTAACGTGAGCTTTATGTGGTGCCTAGCTTCATTAGGGTAACTTGAGTCAAATGCCGGAGGAATAAAATTTACCTCTAAATTGGCATAACCTTACTGAGGACCAAGGGTTTTGAAAAACTTTTGCTGTAGAATTCCTACTAAGTAGTGTCAATGAAGATGATCCTTGAAATAAAGCCATGTTGCAGTTAATTTTGAAACTGTAGTTGGATGCCATCAACCTCAGAGTCTCTCCAGGCGGTTATATCTAGAGAACACTTGTACACTGTGAATAATTTAAATTGCAGGAGATAATAAGATAATAAGAAAAATAATAAGTTAATAACAAAAATTAAAGTAAGTGCTTTTCATGGTATCACTCTACACCCACTCCTTACTCCTCACCCACTCCTCTCTCACTCTTATTACTCCACACCCAAACAAAGGTTACACAATGTAAGTAATGACTTCCATTCCACTCCTTGCAACCAAAACATTTATGGGCTTTGGGACATCAGCAGTCAAAAGGACCAAAAAAAATTTACACACACATATTTAGGTTTGTTTTATAAATTTATTTATTTTTAATTGAAATGGCATAACCTAATCTATAGTAAGATTCATAAGCAAAATTTTGAGTTTTTCAAAGTATACAATATTATAAAGGTTAAATATATAATTATCAATATTTTCAGCAAACAATATATATATATATATATATCAGTATTATTGAAACAAAATGCTGAAACTTTCAATAAGTGAGAGGCTGCCGGGCCGTGAGCTACAGTATTGCCGAATTTGGCATTCTTAATGGGCCTTGACAGCCCGACCCAGAACCTAACTTTATGAAGGAAGCATATAATAACAGTTGTTGGGCTTAAATGTTACGAAAGATGGGCCAAGGGCAGAACAATTGGACAATGGCTCTACTTGATTAATTTTCCAATAATAAATAAATAAAATTTAGGGGAAATTATTTATTAGTCCCTGATACTTTTCAAATATCACTATCAGTCCCTTTGACATTTTGCAATACTGGTCCGACCCTACTTTTTAAGTGTTATCATTGCATCCCTCTAGTTACACTTCTCCGTCTTATATTTTCAAAATTCCAAAATTGCCTTTTTATTTGGAGGGAATTTGGCTGCCCGGTCTTGTTATCGTATTGGTGGTTGTACCTTGTGACTTGTTTAAGAAGTTTTTCCACCATTTTCTTCTTCTTCTCCTCCTCCTTGTTCATCTTCTTATTCTACTTATTCTGGATAGTTGCATGCGTGACTTATCGGGGAAGCCTCTTCATTTTTTTAAGTACTTCTCTTAATTTGACCATATGAAGTCCTCCGGCCAAACAACATTATAATGACGAAGGTTCATGTTTGGTTAAGACAACTTGGTTGATAACTCTAACTGGAGATGGGTTGGTTTTCTCATGCAATGATGTTAAGCTTGTGCTATGATCCTAACGAGCTTGTCAACTATGTGAATTTTACTTTATTTTATTTTATTTTATTTCATTTTTTTTGTTCTCCGGTCTTGAATGGATACATTTTATAATATTGTGAAATACAAAAAAGATGGATGTATCGTAGAGTTCTTCGTCGTATCCAAATGGGAGCAAGTATTGGATGAAATGTGCACACATTGGGGCCTTCATGCTCATGTGGTAAGAGTAAAGTATTTAATTCATGATTAGCATAATACGATAGCTTGCATTATCTCGAACGGTGATTTTCACATAATGTGTAGCATTCACCATACATTCAAGAAGAATGTGATTCACATGGTGGTTGAGATGGTTGATGGAACGACAGAGTATCCCTCGGGGGCATCAATGCCATTGTAAATGTCGACCCTCTTTTTATTCTTCACCTCCTGACACTTGTGGTCCCCCAAAATCTCTTGCTTGTTATGGGAAGTGGATGTTATGTAAATGATTCCTACAATAAAACGTTGCGTATGTTTTAGGTTTTATGTTCCTTTACACATTTTAATACTTACTAAAGTTTATTTGTGTTTTGCACTTTATTTTGTCCTTTACAACTGATATTATTTTTGTTTACAATCTGTCCTAGTTTTTTATTTAATATGTTTTATGTTTACTTATTACACTAACCATTTACTTACCATGTTAGAACCAGGGAACTATTATTGCAAAGTATTTCATATAGCCCAAACCACTTGGTACTGCCAAAGATAGGTGAGGGAGCCATAACACCATCTAGTGCTTTAGAGAATTCTGAAAATGTAATAACTGAAGTTGGACAATGTTACGAAACTGCAAAAAACTTCAAGGAGACCTGAATGACTTCGCTATCAAACGCAATTTCAACTTTCGCTGTATAAAAAATGATAAACAAAGAGTTACTTTCACTTGTGCTACCATTGACTGTCAGTGGCATGTTCATGCATCCAGAGAAGGGAATCTCCCCATTTTCGAATTAAAGCAACACAAGATGTTCACACATGCGGTGAACGTACGGCACAGCATCCCACCCAAAAGCTTCAAAGAAATGGGTTAGGTAAGTAATTCGAAAACTTCATTAATGTCCTCTATGCATGTCTATTAATATACAATGAGATATATTATTCGAGCATGGTGTTAGTTTACCTTACAAACAAACTTGGATGGGCAAAGAACTTGCACAAAAAATCCTCTATGGGTCTGAAGTTGCAAGCTATGATCTACTGAGATGGTATACAGGTAATTTGGCTGAAACTAACTTATAAAGCTTTGTTATCATTGACAAGATGGAAACCGATTCAAGCATGATTTTTTCTGTTTTCGTACTTGTCTCAATGGGTTTAAGGAATGGTGCAAACCCATGCTCTTTTTTGTCAGAACTCATTTGATGGGGAGACACAATGGTATCCTCCTAGGTGCAATAAATAAGGATGGTAATGAAGGACTCTTCCACTTAGCGTTTGCCATTGTGGATAATGAGACATATGAGAATTGGAAATGGTTCATATCTACTTTGGATGATGCATTGCATGTTGAGGAAGACTTGACAAGATCATTACATTCATTTCCTATCGATCAAAAGGACTCATAAATGCTATTGCTAAAGTTTTTCCCTTTTCCTCGCATGCTTATCGTTTAAGACATCTACAAGCAAAATTCCTCAAGACCAACAGTCGATTTGGCAAGGAGTTAAAAGATGAGTGCTAGTGGTTGATTACCAAGATTGCATACGCATGCACGTTAACAGAATACAATAAAACTGCAAATGAGCTTTCTGCCACATTAGCACAAGCGCATAATTGGCAGCTCCAGAAATCAAAGGTGGAACATTGAAGCAATTACTTGTCCAAAGGTCATCGATGGGATGAGATATACTCTAATGAGACTGAGTCATTCAATATTTCAATCAAGAAAGCACGCCACCTTCTGGTGTGCAACATTGTGGACTCCATTAGGTACGTGCCCTATTGCTCATTATCATCAAATATTATATTTGCTTTAGAAGTTAGAGATTATGCAAGAAGTTTCTTACTCCTTATCTGTCATTATATATCAAAATGATGTCCTCACGTTTATTTTCATGGCCTACTATTCCTTTTTTATTTTACAGTTTCATATTCATTGTTAACACTATAATACAATTTTACTAGGCACTATGTAATGTAAGTGTTCAACTTAAGAGTGTTATGTCTAGAAAGTAGATTCCCCAGTTCATTAAATTTGAGAGCTCTTGACCTTTGTTAATTTGTGCAAGTATTATCTCGATTTACTTGCACATATCCTCCGGTGTGGTAGGTTCAAATTGATGAACATGATGTATGATCTACGTCAGCAATGCCATAAATCGATATATAACTATTAAGAAGAAATTCCCTGATTTAAGCAATTCGGATATCAATCACAAAACTGGTTGTATCATACATTTGAGGTAATAAGTGAACTCCTGATTAAGATGATAAACAGGAACATAATTAGTGCATAGCACGCTATGATCTAATACAAGTAACACTTATACCAAACAATAACACTTGAAGGTAGAATGTAATCCATGATACTAAACAGTAATATATGATACAAAATAGTAACATGAAATACCATATGATAATATCATATACTATGTAATAGTGTGGAATAGTTGAATTAGACAGGGGTGAGGCACTTACTTGTTGATACGAGATTTTAGGAAAATAGACAGAGTCATTTGATGCATTTTGTCCAACTAAGCAAAGCCTCGGGCACGCTTATTTTAGGTGATAAATTCACAAGTACCTTTGTCACACCATTGGTATTGTCTGTATTGTCCACTTGGATGTTCTCAACATCAATTGTGACATTGTATTTACCACATTTGGGTGTTGGTGTCTCACCTTTAAGGGATGCAAGAGACTCATCTACTCTCCTTATGACATCCAATATGTCATTATCTACTGCAATCATTTGAGAGGGGGTTATGGTGCCTTTTTTCCCTTTGCTAGTGGGAGAAACCTTTTTTGGCAAGGAAGGTACAAGGTATGAGGCCACTGCTACCTTTGCATCATGAGTGACAGGCCTCTCAAAATATGTCTCCTTGGACAATTTTAAGAGAGGGGGCTTATCATGTCCTTCTTTAGATACAACCCTCTCTATCCCTTTTGGTTGGATAGCGTGAGACAGTTCTTTTTGTGAAACTTTTTCATCGGTCTTCGCCGCCTTAACCAGCTTCGTCATCATCTCCTATTCATTTTCATTTGGCTCATCTTACTCCAGTGCCTTATCTCAAGGAGCATACATAAAAACCATCCCCGCAAAGATGGTAACCCTCTCTTTAAGTGCACTTATCTCATTCTTCATTACTTGCTTTTTATCGTTAGTAGCCCTTCATTTTTGGGCTCAAGGAGGAGGAATGTAAGTCAGTCTTCAATGGATGAATTTCCGAATACACATTTCTTCAATTCTTCTTCTAGGGGGTTCTCTTGTAACTTTTTCTTTGCCTTGTCTAGCCTTGGTTTCACATGTGGTGAAGCTGTGATATTGGTGGATGCCTTTATGGCAGCTTAGCATGCATTCCAATCGTGAAGTGTTCCACTTCCAATGAGATCAAGCTCATACTTGTTCTCTCGGATCAAAGCAAAAAACGGGTGCAAAGTAGAAACAGTTGGAAATAGAAGCACTAATGCATTGTTATTTTCACTCTGATCGATTCAGTTGCATTTTTCTTTTTTTGTCTAGAAACTTGTTTGTCTGCTTATCGAAGCATAAAATATCCAAAATAGCACTAAAATAAAGAAGGTAATGCAAAAATACAAACCATAGATATATATATATATAAAATGTGTATGTTATGCACTCATCAATAGGAAACAGAAAGGAAAAAATACAAAAAATAAAGTATGAACGTAAAATAAAATGCAATTCACTAGGAGTGATCCAACCCACAAACAAAAGCACAAAACCACCACGACTAAAAAAACACACCATAACACTACATTAGAATAAAAAACAAAGAGAAAACGATGTTGATCTACATAAGTGATTTCCACATTTGACATTCTCTTATACTGTTTGAATTTAAAACAAAGAAGAATATTGGAATTTGAGAGATACTATTATTAGATTAATACCGAAATATTTTAAAAATAAAATTTCATACATGTTAATGTCCACATCCAACAATACATGCAAAGCTTTGATGTTCTTATATATTATTTGAATCTAAAACAAAGAATAATATATCATAATCATGTAATATTCTAGCTAGTACTAATTAATATAAAAAATTTTAGAAAATAAAGTTGCATGTTAATCTCCACATCCAACTTGCAAAGCTTGCTATATTCTACAATAGAGGAAATTTTCTATGTGGATACCTCTTATAATTAACAAGAAAAAAAAAATCACAAGTTGTAAATAAACTACACATACGTTGATCCTTACATGACAATAAAAAAAAATATATATCAATAAAAAAAGATATTCTAGTACTTAATTAGAAAATCAGGGAGTATTTCAATGTAGAGCTGTCAATTTCCACCAACATGCAAAACTTAGGTAGCATGATTAATTACTATGTTTATCTTCTCGTATAATTAACAAACATGAAAGTAATTAATAACACGTTATTAGGACAAATCATTTTGACTTTAAAACCAGTATAATATCAAGGTTAAAACGGGATTCTAGTATTAGAACCCATATTGAAATTTCAAAAATAAAGTCATCAATCAACTAACATACAAAATTTTAATATAGTACTGATTAATGATTACATTGATATATGTTATATCTGGCTATAACAAAAAAGAAACATATAGGATAATGGCAAGTTAATGGCATGAATAAAATCTCCTAATTGTGGATCCATCATTAAATATAGTGACTTGACAATGAGAATAATATCAGCAAAAAGAGAGAATTTCGACCTAACGAAAAAATCGAAATGAAAAGTGGAGTTGTCAATCATTACCAACGTGCAAAACTTGCAACAAAATGAGTTGGGTATTTCGTTTATGAATGGTGTGGTCCGTGCTCTCTAGCTGTTACGAGAAATCAAATTTTGTGTTTTTCGTAGTCTTTTTTTTTTTATTTTATTTCTCATTGTTAGTTTTGGCACTCAAACTCTTATATAAGTACACACACAATGCAAACAATCAATCAAAAGAAGAGATACGAAATTGTAACCTAGTTCTGGACACCACTTGCTTACGTCTGGAGAGCCAATTCTGTACATAAAACCTGCTAAAAGAGAAGAATAAATATGAGTACAATACACTCACTCATCTTACAAAAATATACAAGAACCTTCTCTAGAATGTCCAATGCCCACTCTCTCATCCACTCACTCGGATCTCTCACTCTTGTAGCTCATCTTAATCTCAGAGTATGATCTCTTATATCAATGTTTCCACGTCCCAAATATAGCGTAATTTCCTTTTATAATTTCGGAGTTTCCTAACTTAGATATCTTCCAAATTTGGATGTTGCACCTCTAGTTAAGATTAAGCTTACAAAGTAGCCCGACTACTTATCATGATGGAGTTCTAACTTCACATTGCAACGTGACCTTGCGACGTTTACAACCTTCCTAGTTGTCCAATCAAGTCAATGCAATTGAATCCTTCTAATCTCAACCTGTCAACAACTAGTTTGTATTCTCATGTTATCTCAACAATACCCTCTTTAAGGGTAGCGCGCTACATGGCGCATCTTTATCTTCCCCAAAATGGTTTTTAAAGATCTTCAAATCTTTTCTTCGAATTTGATTCTTCATTTTTCTTGTTACTAAACTTGATCTCTTTTCATCCAAGTTTAGTTCTTTTTTATCTACCAAACTTAATCTTCTTTCATCCAAGCTTGGGAGTGAAGTTTCTCTATATATAATTGTGTTTTCAATTAGATCCTCTGATAAATAGCCTCAATCTTTTCTCAAAATCTGAGTTTCACATGGTTGTGCTAAATATGGTTCATGTCTTTATTTGGTTTTGTCTTCATATGGTGGTGAGATCTCCCTTGCTCTTGCTTTTCCTAATTTGTGTCTTCATAAACTTATCCTCAACGTAATTGATCTCCATGATTGATTTACTTGTCAAAGATAAATTGTAACCCCTCATTGATTTTTCTCCACATGGTTAATTCTTGTACTTCAAAAAAGGACCTCCAAGTTGATTAATTGGCTTGCTAAAAATAACTCCTCCAAAGATGTCTTCATGTCTTCGAACCTTCATAACTCCATGTGATCTCTTGCTACATCACCGCGATCGCCACATCATCATCCTACGTGTCAAATGATGCCAACTATAAAATCTAAACTCTAAAACCCATGTTTAAGACTCTTTTTACAATTTTAGGGTTTTCACTGTTATATAAATGCTTGTAGCATCTGTTCTAGCTTAGAAAAAAAAATTCTCAAATTTCACTATTGAAGTGATTGTCAACCTTATAGATAAAGAGTGATGAATTACCATGTTGATGTCATCTTTTTATTATTTTTGAAAAACAATGAGAGTTGTAAATAAATGAGAAAATAATCTTCTTGTAGATGCATCATTACAATAATATTGAAGAAAAACCATATTCTAGCTAGTGTAAACTTAAAAAGGATATATGCCGAAAATTTGAAAATTAGAATTGTCAATCTCCACCACCATACATGTAAAACGTGCAACCCTATAATAGAGTGATTAATTACTATGTTGATGTTCTCTCATAACTAACATGCACACAGAAAGAAAAAGACAACAATGGCGAGTTGTATTTGTTTGAAGAAGCACAACAAAAGAACAATGATTAGTAATAAGCCTTTTGGTTGAGAGGAATCTTATGAAGCCAAAACAAGCCACATTCTAGAGCCTTGTTTGCATGTGATTAGTTGCCACCTTATGAGATAATTGTTAATGGCTTCTCAGATCTCAATGTCCTAATTAAGCTTCTTCTTCTTCTAATCCTTCATTATTTGTATAGTAATTAGAAACACATTTAGGTTCAATGTTTTTGCAACTTCTACAATGTTTCCTCTTGGCTACATGGCTCTAATTATATTGTCATTAGTTGAATGAAAAGCACATCAGTTGTAGTTGTTCCCGGCTAACCCGGCAATGACACGTTGTGGCATCTTTCTCCAACAAACCTTTTTTTAAAAAACAAATTGTTTTATTTGTTGTATTTCTATAAAACTCAGGGCTCTCATGGTGGGGTCACAGACATAAGAGCCCCATTTGCTAATAATTTTCACAACTAACTCAAGTTGTAGAAAGGTATCTTAGGTATGAAATAATGTTGATTAATTATCTTATATTAATTAACTCTGTTCAAGTTCAATTATATATTATATGTGAGTCTGTTTCTTTTTTTTTATATTATATGATGTAAGTTTTCATCACAGAGAGCATATACTACAGTAATCTTACAAGAGAAAGAAAACTCAATCTATAATATTTGATGTAATCAAGATTTCGTTAACTACATTAGCGTTATAAGAGACCGGACTCTCAATATATAAAAATAGAAGAAAGCATGCCAATGATATAGAATAGCTATAGTATAATGTTTCTTTTAAACTCAATATCTTAATATATATATATAATGACATGGTTTACATTGTCTGAAACATATAAATTTTGAAGCCCAGTTGACATGGTCTAGAAAAATTAATTAGTAGTTTAATCTAAAAGCCAATCTCAATTAAAATTTTCACTACACATATATTTGCACACATATATATGGGGTTGGATCTCTCTTTCTTTTAGTTTAAACTTTTAGATTTGACCAAATCTATTTATATCATATGATATTGAAGCACTTAACTATGATTTAAAAAAATTAACGAATTCCATTTTACAAATAAAAAAATATTACTTATAAAAAATGTCTGTTTGCATATTAATTAGAAATAAAAATGTTGTGAAAATTTATGATGACAATAATGATGAAGAGTTGAGACAGAGGATACAAATATGTTAATAAAAGAATAATTAAGGACCCAATTCTAACAAGCTTTTCACATTTCATTGCATGGGTGATCGCATGAGGCACATATAATCTTCATATATATATATAGCTAGACTGTTTATATACATCACTTAAATCATAGCTAATTAACTAATTCTTATTCAAACTCAACAATAAATGAACAAACTCAAACAATACTTTATTTTAAATTTATAATAATTTTTATATAAGTAGATTATATTTTATAATGTATATATATAGATGATGATTGGGAGATCATGTATAGACGATGATGAGGGGGAATATATTTGATGAATTTCATGGACAGATAAGAAGGAAGGCAGTTCCATGTGACAAAAAAATGGGAGAACGTGAGTGGCACTTGGGAAATGTAGGGTTTGCATGAAAAAGCTCCGAAAGGGATGCTTCATGGAATCCAATTATTTTGTGGGGCTACTACATACATGCAACGAACCTTGTTTTGCATCAAACGTTACCAACTTTTTACTACTTTGTCCTCCTCTCACGTCAACAACAACCAGTCACCACACCCTGCACACCCATGCACGTACGTACTTTGAAAAAAAAATAAAAAAAGAAAAAAAAAACACGTAGGCCACTAATTACAAAAGTGGCTCTTGTGTATCTCACCACTGCCTTCACTTGATTACTATTCTTTTTGTTGGTTATATATTTACATGTAAAAGAAAGTAAAAGAATATAGAATAGCATGTGGATCTAGCATGTGTTGTGTTGGATTTAGTTAAATCACCTTCATGTATATGCATGTCGAGCTAGCTACTACTTCATGACACGTGTAAATCAAAAAATATAATAGGGAAAAATACAAAACAAAAACCTTGTGGTTTTTTATTTTTACAAAATAAAAACCGAGGATTTTTTTTTTTATTCTATAATGTGGGGTTTCCGATATTTGCAAAAATACCGATGTTAATTGTTTTTTATAAAGACAAAATCATCAATTTATTTAAAAAATTATCCGTAACATAAAAACATGATTTTATTTGATTTTTGAGATTTAAGTTTTTTTATTAAATAGAATCTTGTAAAAGATTAAACAACTTAAAAATATATATGTTTTTATATCAAATAAGTTGGTTTTTAAATAAAATGATAATTTTTACCCCTTTGAGTTAACATCGTTAACGGCTTCTTAATTGTTTTCCTTTTTCTTTTTTTGAAAATCTGAGAAACCACACATCATACAATCGGAAAAAATTCTTCTACCCCTCTTCTATAAAAGTTGAAAACCACAAGATATTTTTTTTGTATTTTTCTAATATAATATATGTATATATACGCCAGAATAAGGATTTTTAATAGCATTTGATTCACATTATATCTCGTCTTAAAATTTTACCTTTCACTCCCTACAATACAACACATATAATAACAAATTAGGTTTGGGGAATTTTAACATTTTCTCCCTTTCTCTATTTTATTATAATGAAAAATAATATTGGATTGTTCGCTTTACTGTTATAAATTCATAATTAGAGTTTGCAAGAAAAGACAACAAAAAAATCAAAACTTTTTAGGTTAATTGTTCTTATACATCAGACTTTCATACCCAAATTTAATCTAAAATCTATTATGTCATCTATTTATTAGTAATATCAAAGTAAACTAAATAATTTAATAAATTAAATTCAATCTTTTTGATATATGATTTCATATTTAAAAAATCATATAACAAAAATATTATCTCATCAAACTCATATGTTTGTTTGAAGTACCAAGAAAATTCATTCTATAGAAATAACAACAAAAAATATTACAAGGGTGTGTGTATATATATAACCTCTGGAGTATGTATATATATATATAACCTCTGGTGTGTGGAAACCCACTTCATCGGTTGAAATCAGACTACACTTTGAAAATAAATTAATTAATTGTTGACCATGGTCTTCAAAAGTAATTCATGCATCATGGGTGAAGCATAGGGGCCATAACCATTTAATGCTTTGATTTTGAGATGTGAAATGAAAGACAAATGGGATGTAATTTTCCTAGTAGCTTCATCTATTTATATATAGATTAAAATTTTCTAAAATTATTTTGGTGCAATGTCACATGTTGCTTCATTGGCTATTGATATTTCCATGACTTGTTTTTTGGGGACAAAATGGTTGTTTAGTGGACCATAACTGTTCATCACTTATGTGAAATTGCATGTTAGTTGTGTATAAACACAAAGTGCATCCTGTTTGTTTAGTGGGAAATTAGGAAATTGTTGGGGAAGTAGGTGGAAGTATCATTTTCATGAAAACATATTTACAAAAGTTTTTCTTAATGAATTTATTTAAATTAGAAATTTTATTTCTATTATGATGATCCATGTTATGTTTTGAAGGGGTTTTGAGATATAATAACAATTAAAAAAAATAAGACTATAATTAGTAATGACACATTATATTATTTGTGATGACTAAGAGAAAATAATTTAATTTATTATAAATATTTATCTTTTTTTTTTCATAATATTTATAAAAATATCGTTTTCAACCAAACAAATGTTAATAATAAGAAATTTTTAAAAGGTGAATGATGATGAGTGTTTTGTGTCATTTATGTCTTTGAAAAAAATTATTTTAGGGAATTTTTTTATCCACTCTTGAAAAATGTAAATCACTAATATACCCCTACAAAATTTATATTTAATGAAAATATATTGCAAAAAATTGTTATGGGTTTATATTCCTTTCAGCCAAAAGCCAATTAAAAAGTATTATAACGAAACACCAAGCTACCCTTCACTGCTGCAGTTTCTTTGTCCATATAATTCGAACAAAAAAAATAAAATAGGTAATTATTTTTATAAAGAAATTTTATAATGAATAATCATTCATAGTATAAATATTTTTGCAAAAATATGTAAAATTATCAATTTGATCATGTAGAAGAGTAATTAATTATTTTTATTTATTATTATTTTTTAATAAAATAGACAAGCCTTCATATTATTCACCATGTGTTAAATGGAATTTAATCTCTTAAGCTATCACGTGAAACTTTCGCACTTTACTGGTTGGCTATAGCCGCGATGGCACAAGTCATTCGTTTTTTTTCTTTTTATATTATTTATTTATTTATTTATTTATTTATTTATTTATTTATAACTAGTAAAGTTCATTCAAAAGATAACCCGGAATGATGATGCTTGCCTTTCAAACACATACATATGAACTCAAAAGTTTGGTCCAAAGTTCATTGCCTTCTTAAGAAGGTCACAGGCTTTGCATAAAGCCTTAAAGACTCCCAATAAAAAGAGCACCAAATGAAAGCATGTGGTTCCATCTCTTACATTCTGTTCATTAGAAGAATCCAAAGACAAGCAAAGATATAGTAACTACATATTACCAATTAGTGAATAAATATAACTTCAAACTAGCCATCACTGAAAAGAAATTTCATGAGTTTATTTGTTATAAGATTTTTATTCTTTTGTTGTTTATTTGTGGTCTAGATTGTTACTTCGAAGTTGAAGAGGTTGCTTATTAATTAATTCGATTTTAATGTGACTTGTGAGGTACATAGATCTCCAAATCATGCGCAAAGGTAATCTTCAACCCACAACACTATATTTGAAGCTTCAATATATAAAAGTACAGTTTCTATAGTGAAAGTTTCTCTAACCAGTATCTCTATTTTTAACTCAAACAAAATATTCTAAAAATATTCTCCCCACTTCATAATTTAATATTTCCTACCATTAACAAATTTAATGAATGAATTTGTTGGCAATATCGGTGTTAGTGGCGATAACATACCAGACTATTAACCCCATCTACTTCCAACTTTATTAGTTGTATTTTGGATATTGTGATTTTTTTTATTGTTATCGATGATAATCTATGTTATGAGTATTTTTTATGTTTTTATTTTATTTTTCACGTAGAATTTATATTTCTTGTATTATTTTCTCTGATTTTTTATTTTTTTATTAATTAAAAAAATATAAACTTGAATTATAAGTTATTAATTTAATTAAAATATGAAACTATAAGTACAAATTTTATAATGATGTATATTTATATGGTTAAAAGTAGACTAAAATTGTAAATTAATGACCCAAATTTTATTAAACAGTTATTAAAAAAATATAATATTGTGCAACTATTAAACAATTATTAAGCAACTAATTACAGAAAATAAATAATTAAGAAAATAAATAGTGCTACAATGATACGCAACCATTTGCAAGTCACTGTAGCATTTTATTGATTTGGGCAGAAAATAGTGCTCTGTTGAAGGTCATCCTGTGCCAAATCAAAATATTTGGCGCATGAGTGAAAATGCCTAAGACAGACAAAAAGTGCAAATAAGTTAGGGGAAGTTCAGGTTTGTGTATTTGATTTTTTTTTTTTGTATTTATTGTTTAATTTAGTATATTCTATAAAAAAAATTTAATTAATAGTAAAATATAAAATATTGATTTCACCAAATGATAACATATTTAAAGTAAAAACTATTTGACAATTAAAATTTTTTGAAGATGTTCATGTTTTGTTACAATACAATTAATTAACTATGTCATAATGATCTAAAATTGTGAATCATACTATTTTGGAATAATATAATATTCACATTAAAGAAAAACTACTTCCATTAATTAAAGCCTTTGAATTAAAAATCTTATTAACTATAGATGGTTCTACAAATTTCCGTTTATTTTTACTTTTTAGAGTTAGATATTGATGTCAAAAATTTTTCAATTAAGTAATCTCAACAACCCAAGTTATCAGTTCACCTTTTAATATATTTCATTTATTTGTATATTAAAAAATAAAAATAAAAAGCACCATACTAATTAAACTAAACTACACAAAAGTTTTACTAGTTGTTTAAATATTTATCATTAACGAGCCGCTAAAGCATTTGACTCCCATACTAAAGATAAAAAATTTGACTCTCCCAATGTATAGTGGTTTGTTCACATTATTTAAAAAAACATTATTTAAGTATTAGATTTATAAACAATGTCTCTCATTACTTAATAATAACATGCAATAAGTTTATTAATATTATACCAAGTGGTTATTTTGTATTTTTTTTCAATAATACAAATAATTACAATCGCTTAGAGCAAGCAATGGTTAGGTGACTAAAATAAAATTGGATGATTATATATTTTCTCATAATAATAAATTAAAAATGTTTAAACGCTATGGTTCGCTCTCCATTTTCCACCACCCATGAAAGTTTAATTTTTTTATTAATAATACATAATTTTTCAATCTTCTTATTAAATAATTTTATTTAGTTCAATAAAATAAAAAAAAAGTGAATTAAAAAATAATTCTTACCATCATTAACACTGCGTGTTTGAAGCTAAGAACTAAAAAAACCTATAAAATGATAAACCAGTGGTATTATTATTATTACAGATAATGAACAAAAAAACCCTCTAAATTTCATATATTCACAGACCAACCCTGCACTTTTCAGTATGAACAAAACATCCCTCCTTTTTGGGATGATTTCCATCCTGGTCCCTGCATGGCATAACGCCGTTAAAGCTTCAATGGATTGACGGTTATACCCCTACATTAACGCGATTATGGGCGCGAGTACGGCGGTGCGTGTTCCGAGACATTTCAGGGTTTATGATGTTCTGTTTGGCTTCTTTTCACCTTCTTTTCACCTTCTCTCATACCAAAGCGACAGACAGAACAAACCCTGTAGCTCCCAGACCGGCGGCGCAACGACCATCCGATTGCAGTTAATCCCGACACACTATTATCTGGTAAGATTAGTATGGTTTTATTCCCTTCCCGTCGGTTGTAGTTGAGGGTTTTGTGCTTTGTAACGGTTGCTGTTTATATTGCGGAGTTTTCGTTTACAGTTTAAGGTTTCTCTTTAGATTTCAGGCATTTTTGGCTGAGCGCTGTTGTATGTAACGCAGATATGGCGTCCAACCCAGTGAACGGCAGATGCTACCTTGCGCCCGTCGTGGATACTCTGGCCCAACTGAGGCAGCGCATGTCACAACGGCAGCTGGAGATGGTGAGGAGGACACCATTCGGCCATCTCATGGAGGTGGAGGCGTTGCTGCAGGAGAGGGGGTTGCTTGATGCCATATTGCAGCGATACGACCACGAGACGAAAATGTTCAGAATAGGGGTGAGCCTGGTGAGCTTCCGACCGGAAGATGTTGCCATTATCATGGGACTCCGGGCAGACGGGGATCTGGTGCGGTTCAAGAAAAACAGAACACCGTCTGATTTCGAAGAGAAATGCATGTCCAAGGGCTTCGAAAGGACCCGAGATGCTATGAAGGCGTCTCTTCTCAGAATGGTCCGGACAAAGGGGGAGGAGGTCAACTTTGTGAAGCTGCTGGTGGTCTACCTCATGGGGACGGTGTTGTTCCCGAACACCACCATGTCAGTCCCGCCATGGCTGGTCGACTATGCTTCCAACCTCTCCTCGCTACGCAGGTACGCGTGGGCGGAGGCCACTCACAGGTGGATCATGGAAGACCTCCCCAAGACGGCCACCCGCGTGCAGTCAAGAGCTAGGGGGGAGCATATTGAAACGGGATACATGCGCGGGTGCACCATCGCCCTCATCCTCTGGTTCTACGAGGTCACTGGAACAGGGCAGAGGGCCCGGGTTGGGAAGACTCCCCGGATTTTGTGTTACGGGGAGGGAAGTTTTAGGAAACAAGCGTCGCTGGAAAAGCTACTCTCATCCATCGATGAGAAAGAGGTATGAAGTCTCTGTTTCCGTTTACTTTCAAATGTTCCCGTTTAGCCTCCGACGTTCCCATTTATGTTTTCCAAGTTCTCATTTATAATGGCGAGATTTCCTTTATATTTCAACGTTTCCGTTTAGGTTATAGAGTTTCGATTTACTTTTTGGTGTTCCCGTTTACTTTTTAAGCGTTGTTGTTTACGATCAGACGTTCCCGTGTATGATTTTATTGTTCATGTTTATCTTTTATGTTCCCATTTATCTTTCTGAATTTTCTACTCTCTTGTTGACAGTTTTCCAAGCTGACCGTCGACGATCCCGGACAACAAACGTTGGCTTTGGTGCCAGCCGAGCCACCGGTGGTGCGTCCAACAAAACGTGGTCGGTCACCGGATCGACGTAGTATCTCCCCCCGTCGCACTCGTGTTCGTCGCGTGGAATGGGTGTCCCCCTCGGTGGCAATTGAAGACGATGTAGCCACCCGGCTACAGCGGGCCATCGAGACATTGTCGCGTGACGTCCAGCGTTTGGCTTCCCGGGTGGATGTGATCGAAGGACGCCTTCGCATCGTTGTACCATCTTCGGGAGATCCCACAGCGGAGTCCGGTTCGATGCCATCTCCAGTAATCGCACACCCGGCGAAGAAGGTCGCCACTCGACGCATTTCTAGGCGTGTCTCCCGGCGAGGAGAACAGCAGCCCGTTGGCGTCCCGGAGAGCGCCATAATGTTGTGCAAGCCGAAGACGACCTCTCTGGTGCCCACCGGCCCGAGGACGAAGAGACTCTGCCGTAAAGGCGGACCGAAGCTGGACTGCAGACGAAGTCCACCGGTGACCTCATCCGGCAATGATGGCTCCGATGCGGTCGACGTCGACAACATCATAGCGTCTTTGACCGATATGAAAGGTAAGATCGTTATCCCGGCCTTAGATGTTGAGAGACCGGCGGTGGCATCCGACAACGCCGAGAGGCCATCCTCTTATGTGGACGGCATGGACGAAGAAAATGCGACTCCGTCCACCGCTGCCGCGCAGGCTCCAACCCCACCCCCCACGGCGGAAGAGGAGGCTCAACGGCGGTCAACCACCCCTGACGAATGTGCGGCCACCGCCACAGATGAACCCCCAGCTGATCTCCCCACTGCGGTAGAGGCGGCTCCACCGCAGCCCTCTGAGGCGGAAGAGGTTTCTTCACCGCAGCTCGCCCCATCGGAAGAGACAGCCCCACCGCGGCCCCCGACGGTGCGCGCAGACGTCAGTGCGGGCACCATTGTGGAAGAAGGTCCACGACATCCCCCCCCAACGGCTGAGGAAGCCACTCCCAGCCAGAAACCGTGTCAGCTTATTGTCGACGTTGACACAGTGGCAGTCATTGAGAAACAAGGGTCAGAATCCGTCAAGACTGCCTTTCTCCCCAAAAATAAACGGCCGACTGCATTTCATCGCCTGAGTCGAGGTGGAGCGAGCGGCAATGGGAATGTACCTCAACCGTAAAATTGACAGGTGAGTGCAATGCGTTTTCGTTTCCTTCTATGCGTGTGGTTTACATAATATATTGTTCCCGACTTACTTTCGGATGTTTTCCTTTACCGTGTATAGTTTCCGTGTATTGTTTACATGTTTCCGTTTATGTTTCTAGGTTCCGGTTTAGATTATATATGGTTCCGTTTAGGTTTTGGAGTTTTCATTTACGTTTTAGTTTTACCGTTTAGAATACGGACGTCTCGTTTACATTTTGTGTGTTTTCGTTTACATTACATGCGTTACCGTTTACCTTTTCTCCTTCCCGTTTACTTTTTAGTGTTGCCCTCTAATACTCGCGATGCCGCGTTTAGGACCATCGTCTGGAAGAACGACCTCTCCTTCACGACCAGAGACCACTTGTACACCTTGGTGGAGGGGGTCGTCGTGCCTGATGATGTGCTGGACGTTTGGTGTGTCATGATCATGGAATCATGCAAGCGAACGCCCTCCCCCTACAAAAGACGAGGTGCTGTCACCCGACCGCTGGCGCTTCTCATGTCACAGACGGAACATAGTGCCGAGGTGGCGCTTACGTTGGTCGAGGCGGGCACCGCAAATTTCAACGAGGTGGAAATTATTCTGCTCCCCATAATATTCAACACACATTTCCACCTCATTGTACTCGACAAAGAGGTGAAGCAATATCTGCACTACACCTCTGCGCAGAGCCGCACATACGACGCCGACGCGAAGGCCATGGTAGGGTCTTACGTCTCCTTCGTTGTCTGTATTTGTTTCCTGTTTTTTAAAAAACGTCGGACGACGACACTCACACGTCTCCTTCGTTTTTCCTTTTTTTACGCGCCACGAACAGAGGGAACTATTCGACCGCCGTCCGGATGTTGAGGTAGGCGACACCGGGACGGCGAGTTACCCTCTTGTGCACGTCCGCGATTGCCCACGGCAGAAACCCGACAGGCGTGGACTGCTGCCTTTACACAATGCGGTTCATCGAACAACTCCTCAACGGGGAGAGTCTTAGTCCGCCTCACTCCGACGTGCCACTTCGCGTCTGCGATGACGCAGCCCGTATCGTCATGGACGGCATCGCAAGGGGGAAAGAAGATGGCAAACAGAGATGATGTAATTGATATTCGTTTATACAAGTGTGTTTATTTGTTGTACATATATTGCGAATGTAAATATATTTTCAATTGCATCCCATTGTTTTCCTTTACACAAGTGCCGTTTCTATTTACAATACGGGGTTTCCGTTTATATAGTAGAGTTTCGGTTTACATTTCAGCGTCTCCGTTTACATCTCATTGTATCCGTTTACATTTCATTGTATCCGTTTACATTTCATTGCGGTTGATGAAAATTGATACAAATATTCCCTCCCGCACATTCTCTATAGCTCATATTGAAATCTCTTGAGATTCATTGAATTTGATTAGGGTTGGTAAAAATCTCACTTTCCGTTTGTATCCCAAGTGTTGTCCTTTACACAATGGCGTTTCATTTTACAATCAAAGGTTTCCGTTTACATCGAAGAGTTCCGGGTTACATTTTAGTGTCTACATCAAAAGGTTTCCATTTACATTTCGGTGTTTTTGTTTACATCAAAGGGTCACGGTTTATATTCATGAGTTTCCTTTTGCGGCTCGTCTTTTTTCGATTACATCAAAGTGTTGATTATGTAAGGGGGGTCTCAATCCGCGATGGGTGCGCTGCACGACCGCCGATTGTGACCAACCTCGCTACACCTCGCTGCACTTGAACTCACGTACGAAGTGTGTTGCGATTCGATTCTTTTCCTTTTTGGGCGCCCCTGGTTGCCTCTTCGTGAGTGGTGGCCGGATGGCCAACGGACGAGAGTCATCTCGTTGGTCTGTCATTGTCGGGGACAGGGGAAAATTGCTTCCGAGTAAGACGTCCGGTACGTGTCGCCAGTGAAGTAACTGTCAACATATCTCGTGAACGTTTGCATCGGTTTGCATTATAGCCGCGCAGGCGTGCTTACACGGGATCCCGTATATCCGCCACCGTCGGCACGAGCACGTCCTTGCGGACAAAGTTGACGGAGAAGCTATTCCGTTCGACTACTTCGGCGCCGTCGCTGTTGATCTCCCAACAAGTAGTGTACGACTTTGTTCCACCACTTCTTCGATCTTGCTTTGTGTATGTCGGGGCACGAGATAGGTCTCCCACCGCCGAGATTGTTCACGCCGATTACACAAGCATGTTCATGAGCTTGAAGCCGGTGTAAGAGGGTAGTCGATCAACCGGACGTCGTCGATGAAAGGTAAACAAGAATAATAACAAAAGCAATGAAAAATCTAAAAGTCAAAAACGTAAACGGGAGCGTCAAAACGTAAACGGAAGCCCACACACGTAAATGGGAACAAGGATACGTAAACGGAAACTAGAAAAAGTAAACCATGTCTCACATAAGTAAATGGGAAACCGGAAATCTAAACGAAAACCCGTAAACGTAAACGGAAACAACAACAACTACGTGGAAAGCCGACAAACTAAACCGAAACTCACGAAGTAAACCGCAAATAGGAGAACTAAGCGAGAGCCGGTGGAAGTAAACGAAACGCTAACAAGTAAAACCGAACGGAGGGATCTAGACGAATTATTACCGGATGGAATCAACCATATTCGTCACAGGGAAGATGTCTTGCCTCCTTAATCCATGCATTGAACGATTCTGCGACGTTTGAATACATCTCGCCCCATCTTTCGCCCTTGAACATGTAATTCGCCCAATGCGTGATGTCGGATTTCTGGATTAGCCACAGATGAGTATGTGGGGATGCGTTGAGAAGGTCGTCCATCGCGTCATTGAACTCCCTCTCCGTGCACGCAAATGCAATCCTAACAATGATGGACCAGCATAACTCTTTTAATGCCTTCCCGACGCCGACGTTTGCCTTCATAAAATTTGCCTCCAGGTGCCTGAGGCAGTACGCTTGCGGGGATGAGGGGAAAACCTTACTGACTGCGTTAATGAGACCCTTCGACCTATCTGAAATAAATGTTATGATCTTCGTGTAGTGATCGTCCCCATACAACACATCACCAAGCATGGAAAGAAACCAAGTCCAGTTTGCATCCGTCTCGTTGTCAACAATGGCGAATGCAACGTGAAAGAAACCGTCGTTGGCATCCTTCCCCGTTGCACCAAGCAAGGTGCCTCCGTATTTCCCTAGCAAGTGCGTCCCGTCGATGAAGAGCAAGGGCCTCGCAACCACTCGGGAAACCCACAACGCACGCGTTAAATGCAAAAAAGGCCCGTCTAAAACGATCGCCCTCATGGTCCACTGTAACCACGCTCCCGGGGATTCGTCTCTAAAACTTTCCCGGCATACCATCCGAGGAGGTCGTAGCCGGCGACTTCACTACCGTGGAGAACACCCCGGGCGACCTCTTTCCCCAACCAAGCTTGCTTGTAAGACAAGTGAACGCCATGCTCGCGCATTATATCACGTTGAATATCGACGGCCCCGTAGAGAGGGCGATCCTTCAGCCTCCCGCATGACTCGCGCGCTTACCCATTTTTTAGAAGCTTTCGGGTGAGAGGTGGTGCCGATACCTCCGCCGCATGTATGTGCCGAGCACATTGTCTTGATCATAAACGTCTCTTGGTTCCCAAGCTTCGATGCGTGGACACGCCATTGGCAACCAGCGGATGCACATTGGACGATTACCCCTCGCTTATCGTTCTTGACGAAGATAAAGTTAAAGTTCCGGTTTATGGCGACACTTCGCAGCGTGTCTTTGAAATGATCACCATCGCAAAAGCGTTGCCCGACTTCGAGACGTGCACCGGCAGGTTGGTCTTCGACCATAGATAGGGCACCCGACGCATTTGGTTGGGACGACATTATGTGTCGGCTAACCGGTAGGCTTTCCGAAATTGAATCCCCGCTCCCGGTGCACACAAGGATAACGTAAACGGCGACGGGTTAATGGAGAATCCCAAATGCAAACGTAATAGTAAACGAGAACGCCCAAACGTAAACGGAAACTTACAATGGTAAACAAGAACTCCAAAAAATAAACCGGAACTCCCGGAAATAAACGAAACTTCTAAAAGTAAACGTAAACGGATAATAGTAAACAAAAACTCCAAACAATAAACGAGGAACTCCTAAAAGTAAAGAATCGCCAAAAGGTAAACACAAACGCACAAATATAAACGATAACTACACAAGGCTAAATGGAAACTCCAAACACTCCGCTTTGAATGCACGTAATCGCTTCATTTGAATGCAAAAAAAAGGTGCAAGTGTTTACGAAAGTAAGGAGGAGCCCGGGGTATCTTCGACGGCATCGTCATCGTCGGTTGATGTGACTATAAGATCGACCGCATGGCAATTGAACATATGGTGAACGCGACACATTCGGCGAAAATCAATCTCGCATTCTATGGGGCGAGACCGTGCGATGTGCATTCGGGGTGACAAACTTCACACAAACACTCTCGATTTCGAGGCTCCATCTTTCACATATCTCTCCGCAAAGACCGACTCCCATGAACTTAACAAAGTGAACTGCAAAGCACTCGACCCTCGCCCTTGTATCGGCTATTGCGCAATAGGTGTCCATTGAGTCGCGATGCACGAAACCCTCAAACCGCCATGCATTACGGACACACAAATATTCATACCTTCGGCGCTAACAAAAATGAAAAAGAAAAAAACATCCTCTCACCACGGCCTTCAATATGAACAAGTACACCCGCTCGAACACCGGTGGGGAGAGAGAGAAACTCGGCAGACGACGGGGAAGAAGACGAAGTATAGAACCCTCCTTAGCGAAGCACGCATTATAAGAGAAAAGTCGGCCGAAAAGCCTCTTTTCCCTTTGGCCGAACACTTTCAAAAATGATGACAAGACAGGGCGGGACCTTTCCCACCAAAACCAAGGGCCAAAGTTGGTATTATGTAAAAAAGCTATTGACGGAGTTGGACGGAGGGACTGAAAAGGAAGGTAATTTAAAAAGGAAGGATGAACAGGTATATTCAAATGTCAGAGGGACTGATCGGGATGTTTGCAAACGTACAGGGACTTATAATAATAATTATTATTATTATTATTATTATTATTATTATTATTATTATTAAATCAGTGGAAACGTCATGTCCGGGAATTCAAAGTGATGGAGTGATTAATAAGTCAATAAGTTTGGGATTAATGAAATATCTTGATCACAATGGAGTTGCTGAGTCTTTTCCGGTTCCCATGCCATCTTTTCTCTTTCGCTTTGATTGATTATGACCATTCCAACGGACTTTCATGGGATGGGACTCCTCCAATCTTTTCACTTGTTATTTTCATTATTAATTAATTTCCTAATTTAATTAAATCAAATAATATTTCACACCATTAAAGAAAAAACTATTTTTCTTATTATAACACAGCGTTTTTGTTAAATCTAATTAAATCTTTGCATCGATGTTTTTTTTTTACACAACTTTGATTAAGTATTACCAAAATGTCTATTTAATTTAAATTAAATAATTAATATTCGGAGAGAATACAGAAAATTAGATCTGATGTATAATTAAAATATAAATATAAATATAAATTAAATTAAATTACACTAAAGTGCAGGTTGGACTGGGGTGAAAATATCAATGTCCTCTCAAGACATTTTCCTTTAGTAATCAATGGCAGTGGGCCCATGGTGATGCCCACGTGGCAGGCAGCATCGGCGCTGTTGGGTCCCACTCAAACTGACACTCCCGCCGGTATTGGCCCAATCACATGCTTGGGGCCCACGTATTGACGTCAAAACTCAGGGCCTATGTTCCCTCACCCAACCTCAACTTCCTTAATGACCACTCTACCCTTCCGTAATATGATCCCCAATTAAATTAATCAATTAATAATTAATAATAAATAACTAAGTGGGTCTTAAATGTTGGTGTCGGTTGTGGCCGGCTCCTATTTGCCTTGCGATCTTAGTCAGCGTGGACCAAATCCCTGAAGAAGTCACCGATTTCAGCAAAAATACAGTAGTGCCATTCATTCATATACACTCGCTCACGTTCACATTTCCCAACACACGCCTGTTTAGTTATTAAAAACCAGGTGAGATTAGATAAGACGTTGTGAATGGTGATCATGAGTTATTAGATGCCCCTCACCCAAGCCCTGCTCTCTGTCTCTATTATATATATAAAATTTTAAAACTCATATAAAATAAGGGCATATAGATGGTACTTTTTGAGTTTGTAATTGTATTATACGTCTTGATGATTTTCTTCAAATAAGTTTTTTTTTTGTCACTTATTATCAAAATAAATAAATAATTAAATAAATTTCAAAATTCCCAATTTTCTTTAGTCTTCGCCCACTTATAAAACTAATATTTCAGCTTACTTGTATTACAACCGGCACATAGCTGAACTCGCGTTATATGTGGTAGTAGTCTATATGATTAATTGAAAGGGTTACCAATAGGGCTGTAAACGAGCCGAGCCGAGCCGAGTATCACCAGGCTCGAGCTCGGCTCGTTTATAATATTCAAAGGCTCGAGCTCGGCTCGAGCTCGTTCGAGCCATGTTTTTTGTGCTCAAGCTCGGCTCGTTTAAAAATTTGATGTCATTCAAAGATATCTCTCCTATATGTCATTAAGCTAAGTAAAAAGCATCTTCATGTTGCAATAAAAACAAATTCAAAATATAAACTCATATAATCCCAAAAAACTTTCAACTAAACATAAGAGTACTTTTTCTATGTATTTATATATATCTACAACACTACACTACACATATATATATATATATATATATATATATATATATATATATATATATATATATATATATATATATATATATATATATATATAAATAAGCTCGTTTAGGCTCGCGAGCCTCACGAGCTGAGTAATTTTGGGCTCGAGCTCGGCTCACCAAACTAAATGAGCAGCTCGAGCTCGGCTCGGCTCGTGAAAAGTCGAATCTAATTCGAGCATGGATCAAGCTGATCTCGAGTAGCTCACGAGCAGCTTGATTCATTTACACCCCTAGTTACCAACATCAAATCTATATATTTTTTAATTTTGTTAAAACACATAAGTCAAAATATAGGTTTTATTTAATAAAATAAAAAATCATTTGTTCTACGAGTTTGTCTTTGCACAATCCACACAAAACCGCACATATAATTTGATCTCAACTATACTATTGATGACTATTTGATTGAAAATGGACAAATGTTGCATATTACAACGAATATACAATCACATGGATCACTCTATTATCTTCTAATATCTCACAAAGATCAGTTAAAAAAATAAATAATAAAATTTAGTCATTCATAATTATATATTTTAATATGATAAAACTCCAATAATTTTTCCCTCCATAATATCTCCCATCCTTTAATATACATATATACATATTTCTAATGCTAAACACTGAAAGCAAATTGACCATTTTAAAGTTGTTGTCCCCACATGAACTCCTATGTGTTATGCCAATGATTAACAGTATGTTGATAATAATAAATAATTACAAAATTAAGATTATTTTGAAACTAAAATAATAAAAAAAAACATTTATATGTATTTGATGCAGAGTAAAGATATCATGCTGACTCAATTCAATTAAAAGCTTGAGTTAATAGGATAAAAAATTTAACTCTATTTATTCAATATATTTTTGTTATTGACTCGTAGGTTTAATAAGAGTGAGCACAAAAACTCTATAAAACACATAAATCTATATATTCTGGTGAGCAGTTTTTACCCAATCCATAATTCAATTTTTTAAAAATTGAATAAATAGATAATAAACACCAATTATTTGATAGAAATCAAGATTGTGCATTTTATGTGCCTTTTTGAGATTTAATCTTGAATCTTTGTCAAAATAAATATACTCTTTAGGGGGGGGGCATTCATTTTGGAGTAAGTGGGGGAGAAGTGAGGAGAAATAGACTCACTTCTTCCACTTATGTTTTGTTTTTCTTTTAAAGTGGGGAAGTCACCACTTCCCCTACTTCAGACTAAAATAAGTTTTAACTAAAACCCACTTTGATATTTTTTTACATCGAAATCGGAGAAATGAGTTTTTTATAAAGCCCACTTCCCCCACTTTCAAAGAACTTTAAAAAATGACACTATTTACACCGAAATGAATATCGAAAGTAAAAAAAATAAGCACTTTATAAAAGAATCACTTCCTGCAAAATAAACCCAAAAAATGAAGGAGGTAATATCATTCTCATCCCTTTCCACCGATTTAAAAAAGTGCCATTTCTAAAATGAACCGCGTTTTTGGAATCCAATCTAATCCTATTGGTATGGTAAATTCAATTTTATTTTATTTTTTTTCAAATGCTGGCGTTAATTCTTACGTATGAGCTATCATGATAATGATATGATAATTAAACTCAAAACCTGAAACTCGAAGGGGGGCCCCAGCGCTCTTCCTCCTATGTTTCACCATCTCCCCACACTTTCCAAATCCATAAATACACACTCACATCCACAAACAAGCAGCAACACGAGCTACACCACATCATGGAAAACCAATTAGAACCTCCATCTCCATCTCCACTCCCCTACCTCTCCGACCTCTCCGACCTCTCCGACCTAGACCACAGCTTCACCAGCTCCACCACCTTCACCTCCTCCTCCTCCGCCCGGAGCAGCCTCAGCCTCCCCTTCCCTCTCTCCTCCATCTCCACCTCCTCCTCCCTCCCCCTCTCCCCTCATCCCCACTCCTCTTCCAACCCTCTCTGGTCCTCTCTCCGCGCCACTGCCTCCCTCTCCCCCGACGGCCAACTCCACCTCCACCATCTCCATCTCCTCCGCCCTCTCGGCTCCGGCGACCTCGCCCGCGTCTTCCACTGCCGTCTCCGCCACGTCCCCAACTCCGACTTCGCCCTCAAAGTCATCGACCTCGACTCCTCCTCCTCCAAACCCCGCCTTTCCCACGTCCAAACCGAGTCCCTCGTCCTCTCCTCTCTCGACCACCCTTTCCTCCCCACCCTCTTCGCCCGCCTCGACGCCTCCCACTTCTCCTGCTTCCTCATCGACTACTGCCCTTCCGGCGACCTCCACTCCCTCCTCCGCCACCTCCCTCTCCACCGCCTGCCTCTCCCCTCCGCTCTCTTCTTCTCCTCCGAAGTCCTCCTAGCTCTGGAGTACCTCCACTCTCTCGGCTTCGTCTACCGCGATCTCAAACCCGAGAACGTCCTCCTCCGCGCCGACGGCCACATCATGCTCTCCGACTTCGACCTTTGCTTCCACTCCCCCGTCCAACCCCAGCTTTTGCCTAGTACTGATAACAACAACAGCAACGAGCTTGAGTTCGTCGCCGAGCCGCACTCGGCCTTCTCCACCGCCTGCGTCGGCACGCATGAGTATCTCGCTCCGGAGATCGTGAACTGCAGCGGCCATGGGAATGGTGTGGATTGGTGGGCGTTTGGTGTGTTCTTGTATGAGATGTTGTATGGAAGGACGCCATTCAAAGGGAGGACGAAGGAGGAGACGCTGAGGAATATAGTGGGGAAGGGCGTCAGCTTCTCGGAGGAGAAGGAGGAGATGGCTCCCGCGAGGGATTTGATCATGAGGTTGCTTGTTAAGGATCCCAAGAAGAGGATGGGTTGTAGCCGTGGAGCTGCCGAGATCAAGAAGCATCCGTTTTTCCATGGGGTGAAGTGGGCTTTGATCCGGTCGTCGCCGCCGCCGGAGCATCATGGTGGTGGTGGTGGCCGGGAAAAGAGTGGGTGGTGGAAATTGAATCGTTGGCTTAACACCATGAACAAGAAGAAGAGAGAGAAGAGTAGGAGACTGATGGTGTGATTTTGCTCTTTTTTTATTTTTATTTTTATTTTTATTTTTATTTTTATTTTTTTGAGGTTTTGTATAAAGATGAGGAGGATAGATTGGGTAGTGTCTTTTATTTTTGTTTTTATTTTGTTTTATAAATATGTATGTATGGATGGGTTTATGATTTAATAGATTTGATGGGACAGAAAAATGCATGTACTAAGATGATGGTTACTAATCTTGGGACTCATTGGGTGTGAACTATTTTGTTGAAGTAGGCCTTGACGAGATGTAACCTAAGATTATTATTCTTTTCTTAGGGTGTGACTTTTTTGTTTTTTAATTTTTTTAAATGCAATTATTGTTAGGAATTAGCTGAATTGCTTGACTGGGTTGGCCTAGTTTGAGGCCTTAATTTCTCCTTGAAATTGAAATTAGATAGCTCGAAGTTGATTGCCAAAATAATAATAATAATAATAATAATAATAATAATAATAATAATAAAATAAATGGAGTTCAGCTTAATTTTACTTTGTAAATTTGAGAATGATCCAGTTTAGTTTGAATTCAAGATTGAGGATATTTATTTTTATAATTTTGAATCATGCATGGTTTAACATGAAATAAAACACTTATTTCTAACTCTTTTATTTATTACTGACAAATATAAAAAGAAAACCTAAAAATCATATTCATTGCTGTAATATTAGTGAAGTGCAAAAGAAAAAATAAACAAAATTATTTTTTTAATGATAAAATTTAAGTTAAAGAAAATGAGTGATTAATATTGGAACTATCAATTTGAAGATAGGTGTTTTTAGTTTTATGTGTTTTTATCTAATAATTTTATATTTGATAAGAAAATAAATTTATTAGATGCACCGAACCATCACCACCACCGCCAATAACAACCAAATGATTTCAATTATTTGGAATTCCCTACGTGATTATTTCTCTTCCATATTTCTCTATTAAAAGTGAAAATACTAGGCAAATTGATCTCAAATATATCAATATATAAATCTTTAGCTAATCATTTTTAGGTTTATGTTTTTTTATCTACAGCTCTTCATTTGAAGAGTGTTTTTTTTTTTTTTTATGTAGGCCGGTTTTGAACTGATGATTTAAGACATATCCATGCCATCTCAATAAATTTTTTTTAATTTAGCATAACTTTAATTTTATAATAGATTTAAATTATTTTTTAAAAAAAATTTAGGATTTAAAAATTTAACCTTAATTATATTTTTTTTAACTTATTTGTATATTAATTTGTATAGATTTGTTTTTCAAATTTTTAATAACATTGTAGATCTCAAGCCAGTCCTTAGATCAATTAAATAATCATATTTAATATTTAATACATAGTTCACATCTATAAAAGCCTGGTTTTTGGGTTACTAGCCTCTAGAGGTTTACTGGCAGGCAGGAGCTCCAAAAGCTCATATATATACTTTTTCTAATTAATAATGTATGAATTCCATGTATAGCATCACTTTTTGATCATGGGCTTATTATACGTAATACTTAGTAATATATTTTTAAAAATTATTTATATAAATAAATGAGTAAAAAATAAAAAATTGTAACAAAGTAAATTTTTAAAAATACATTTAAAAATTTGGGATGTAATAAATGATTTTGCTGGTTGGTGTAATCTTCATGCAAGTGTCTATGAACCGAAGTTATATTTATTAGTATTAATTATTTAATTATTAAAAATTTTAGTTACGTAAATCAAATTAATGTGACAAATGCATGCACAATCAGGAGTATGCGTACTTCTATAGCTAGGGACCTTTAGGCACCACTGCGTCCAATACATTTTAAACCAGATATCTAAGCCTCTCACAAAATATTGCCTTTCATAGTGGGGTAGGTGCCGCTAGACCAAAGGCCTTTCTAATATTTACATTGAATCTTAGAGGCTCTAACTAAATGTTTGATATGTCTCTTGCGTATAACCAAGTGCACGGGTCGTATAAGTAATAATATGTACTTAAATGAGTCGGGTAATCGAATCCACTGGGACTGGTATAACTTTCAATACTAATTTCTCTTCCCGTATCTAGTCTAGTAAATATTGAATAAGATTCAAGACTAGAGTTCGGGTAGAGAAGGAGAGCGTAGGGATCGAGAATGGAAAGGTATGGGAATATTTCAATATGTAATAGTGATAAAGAGTAGCACCCCGGATCAATATCTCAGAGAACTTGTAGCGGCTCTCCCACAATGTCTATCAGGTACATTCTATGAATTCTATGTGTGCTCTCAAAGCCTTGTCACATCTATGGCAATCATAAACGTCAATTTTTGCAACTATAACTACAGAAATCATACACATCAAGTTTTGCAACTACCCTACCGTAATCACAACTATGGCAATCAACACACGTCAAGTTTTACAACACAACTACGCTAATCATGCACATCAAGTTATGTAACTCAAGATTAAACATAAAAATCAATAAAACTCCATAAACATTGCCAGGGAGTATCAACACTACAAATCAAACATCCGAGTTCAAGAATCCGGGGCACCAGAGGATGGTTAGCTCCTCATGGGTTCATGATAACTGTCTAAATACACTGTATTCTATTGCATTATTTTATACACTTTCATGCATTTTTGTTAACACCGATGCCATTTACGTCATTTTTGTGTAATTTCATTTCAGGACATAGAGAATTTTTGAAGCTCGTGGAAAGATTTTAAAGGTGTTTTGGAGGCCAAAAACATTATTTCGAAGACGATTCAAAAGTCATATGGTCCCCTAAGCACCGGGCGATGAGAAAATAAGTGAATGGAGCCAAAATGCGGCAAAACAACCTCTATCCAAAGACCATGTTGGTCTACACGCCAGCTCGCACAGAGTGGGCCGAGATATGTGTAGCCTCTGCGCGTGCTGCACACCAGGCCACACAGAGTTGGTTGGGAGGTGTGCGGCCTTTTGTGCAAGCCGCACAACAGCCGGCACAACACACAGGCCACACATTTTTTAAAGTTATAAAAGCTATTCTAGGGCTTTTTGAGAGGGAACTTCAGCCACCATCCTCCGCCATAATCTTCTAGGGCTCTATTGTAGCTGGAGGAGGCGAATTTGAAAAGCAAAATCTAGGGGAGAAGAAGGTTGCACTCAAGGAACACATCAAGGAGCTCGATGGCGCGGATCTACTGAGCTCTCATCACCACCTTTTAGTCAATATTTCAAATGAGTTTGTCTATGATTTTTGTCATGCTTTCTATGTATTTTGAGATCTCTCTCTTATTCATGTTGAACTAGACTCCCAAGGCCATCATCAATTCAGTGAACCTTGGGAGAAGAACATGTTTGTATGGATGATTTTTATTGTAATGGATTGATGGCATTTTTATTTGGTTTTATTCTATTGTTATCATGTTCAATCTACAATGGATGAATTCCGTTGGTTTTGACTCTTGAATGATGCTTGTATAGTGGGATGCTTGCTTGTATTACGCCATAAAAATGTTTGAAAAGGGATTCAGTGTACCGGTACATCGGAGGTTCCGGGTGCCGGTATCCTCCCGTGGGTATTAAAGATAGTTCTAACTTATAGAGCATTAGAACTTCTTTAGCCAAGACTCCTTGTACCTAAAGACATCGTGAGGGTATCTTCCGGATGGAGGAACCTGTACTGGATTAGGGCTATACTACGGAGGTTCTGGGGTAGTCGACTTCCGAGTCTTGCGGACCAACTCTAGATAACATCATTTAAATTCCCAAATTCATTATTACGTGTTCTTTTTCCTAGGGGATCCTTGCTCGATACCTCTCGTTTTCATTGCCACTTACTCTTTAGATCGTTTATAATGTGTGCCTTAGTCCATTTTTATTATAGTTCTTTCTTTTAGTTATTTTATATTTTGTTCTCAAACAACAACCTATTTGTTTAATAGATTAGATAGTGTCACCAAGGAGGAAGTAATAGCAGATCTTGGGCCCCAGAGAATACGACCCTCTCATACTTGCGCGAGAGATTTATTACTTGACAACCCATGCACTTGAGACTGAGGAGTCGTGTGTACGCTTTGGCATGCCCCTATACATATATAAAATCCTCAAGTGCACAGGTGTGAAAGTAGTAAAAAACCCAATGGTCGGGTTATCATATCAACAGGGAATTCACAAGTACCAGCTATTTCTTTAGTTCGATTATCTAGCCCTATACTTGAAATGTTTACTTGAGATGAGGGTTTAACAGCGTGAACAGCAAAAGTACAAGAAGGAAATAATTATTAGTAAAAGAAGCGTGGGCACTCGAACGATGATCCCCTTAGGATATTGACCAAAAGCAATATAGAAGTATAACTTTTATCTACCTCTTCTCTATTGAATGCCAAAGTTAAGCCAAAGGAATCCTAAATTCTTTCAATCCCGTTTGCACAACAATTGAAGTCTTCTTCAAAACAATCCCCATATTCGTAACCTGTCACATTACAGGAGATTATATAATAAAGCTCTAAAGATTCCTATTTAGATCCACTGGGTACCCATAGTAGACTAGCGCTTTTGCAAGACCACTAATCTCTAATCTAGAATAAACTCTAACAGTATCTATTATATCCAAGGGTCTACACGATTGCATTAATCACTCGGGACTCTAAAGTATGTGTGGATCACCTTGAAGGAGAAAATGAAAATCCTCTACCTAAGGTTCACTCCTTCACTCTCTCAACCCTCGCTAGACCTATCCAAGCGGGACCTCCCGCCTAGAATATTCAAAAGCAAAATCTAAGTTGTCACATACAAAGATTCAGCACATTAAACTCATGAGAGAAGAACTTAACCAAAAACATTCAAACAAGAGAGATTGAGAAAACAAATCTGAATAAAATTAATGCATCCTAAGGTTCATATATTCAAGTACCCACAAAAGAAGTTTAGCGCCTCATGAAGCAGTACAGATTATGAATAAAGGTTTTACAAAAGATGCTGAAGTCAATAGACATAAGAAACCACCTTATCTAAGGCCTACGGGCCAATGTCCGATGCTAAATGATTGCTACTCTAACTCTTACAATGACACCGAACTACCCCATTTGCACTGATGAAACCTCCTTCTTTCCTAGGGTTGCAGCTGCTTTGTTCTCCTCCTCCAAAAAGATCCCTCCTCTCCTTCAAATAGAGGGCTTTATAACCCTATCCCGAATAACTCCACTACCGTGGACAGGTGTTCCCAAGGCCATAGACTTCATGCTTTTGAAATTTTCTCCCATCAACAAATGCCCACACCTATGGACATGCCAACTGTAAGGGTTGATGACCGTACAATTGGTCAGCGGGCATACAGTATCACATAGGCCAAGCCACGAGGGCGCACAGCTGCGTGGATTTGGTAGCGCGTGCGGTTAGCGCAACGCGTGTGTTGTGTCGGGACCAAGGGCGGGTGGAATATCCCGCATGATCATAGGCTGATACCGTGCGCATGACCGATGAGCGCGTGGGGCAAGACGCGCCCATACCAAGATTCAAGTGTCGCAGGACTTCATCATGTAGAGTGTTGGATCTCTAGCAAGTCTAGGCGGGGCGGGACACTTGATCAGGCCGGGTGACCGAGAGCTGATTCCGGATCTGACAAGGTTTTGCGCAGGCGTATGCAAGTGGGCACGTGGTCGGGAGCGTTGCCGAGCCAGGGGCGAGGATGGCACGCTGTAATACCGCGCGTAACCGGTACTGCTGCGCGCTGTGACCAATGGTGGCTGATTAAAGCTACAGTCAAGTCAGAGGACACTGCAAGCTAAGTGAAGTCGGGGAATTCACGCCAGACCTGTATTGGGTATGGGGCTCAATCAACCTTGGATTAGGGGTAGCTCTTGTATTAGGGTCAAATGAGTCTTTGGGAGAAGACAATGCCACTTGGTGTTGGTTTTGGCCATGGTTGTAAACATTTCTCAATCTAAGAGAGTTTTATGTTTTTCTCTCTCAAAATGGGTTTCATGTGTCGTGTTTCTCGTACCGAGGGGTTTTCTGGTTTTGCTCGCTTCTTATTATTTTCGCTGTGCTTTGTACTGCAAACAGAAATTCACTAACTGTTCTTGCAAGGAAGGCTGACCTGTCGCTATGGTGCATGTCAGGTACCGCACGGCCGAAGGTGATCGGTTGAGGAAGTGACACCAACCATGGCGGTGGGTTCTCTTTGCAAATTGCCAACCACGGGCGTGGAAAAGTTTCCCATGCCCGTGTATCTCTCTGTCTTTTCATGGAGAAAATCGTCCACGGCCGTGGTTCCCCTTTCCATGGCTATGGGTCTCTCTATCTTAGGTACTTAGTTGCTCTAAGTTGCTCCCACGGCCGTGGAGAATATCACCATGGGCGTGGATCCCTCTAAACTCCTTAGAACATATTCTTTTCCGCTCTATTCCTTTTTCTCAAGACTTTTTCATGGGATCTGTGCAAAGAAGCATAAAACAAACAGTTGCGCCCATAAACCTGCAGTAAAGTATGCTCGTATGTAATAATTAATGTGCATGTGCAAACACTTATCATGCTTTCTAGCGTGTCACGCGCTTAACCATCAGTTCACACAACATCGAATTAAAAAAAAATTAAGTAAGAATCCATGGATTCCCTATGCTTCTGAATCGATGATTGTGCTCTAAGGACCTTGCCGATAACGAAGCTTCACTCCTGATCGTGCCTTCAAGAGGTTGCTCTGATTCCCTTCCAGATGGTGGTGAATGTCTCTCCTCAAATGGCCTCAAAGTCTCAAGCCGTCACCCCGTTGAAGTCCCCATCTAACCCTAACTTCAGGGGTTAAAAATGTGTTTTTGACCTACGTAAGGGAGTGCTTGGGTTGTGCTCTTTGCGGCCAGATCCTGGGTTCAACATCAGGATATTTCTCGCCAGACAGTGAAGCGAACGGCCCCCAACACCCGTGCTTCCCTAAGCACGCCCGTGCTCTAGGGATTGTGACCGTGCTTTGTATTTCTTTAATCTCTCTTGAACTCCTGTAATCTGCACAAGTGAAGAGTACACCCGTGCTTCCCTAAGCATGCCCGTTCTCTAGGGTTTGTGACCGTGCTTTGTATTTCTTTAATCTCTCTTGAATTTTTGTAATCTGCACTGGTGAAGAGCACACCTATGCTTAGGTCGTGCTTATCCTGGTTTATCTCATGCTTAAACCGTGATTAGGCCGTCCTTATAAAATTAATAAAACAAAAGGAAAAAAGGGTTAACGATTGGCGTCAAAATAAAAAAAAAAAAAATAAATCATGAAATTCACTGAATTGATTATGATGGAAAGATACATTCTTTATATGGGAAATCTAATTAATAAATAAAAAAATCTATATTCTGAAGCAGTTGACTTAGGGTCTGCTTGGATGGGGGGTTTTAGGGGGAGGCAAGGGTTGGGAGAGGTTAGTGGAGGTTTTAAAATCTCCACTTTTTGGTGTTTTCTCAACCCTCCAAATTGGAGGGTTGGGGAGGTTTTGAGTTGGTATTTTTTATTGTTGACCAAAATACCCTTGTACATTTCACCTAATTCCACACTTTATTAAAATATTATTAATAATATTCATAATATTATTATTAATATTAATAATATTATAATTATTAATTGTTTAATTATATCATTAATTATTGATGCATCATTCTCTTCCTCACTTTGTCTAATTATAATTTAAAAAAAATAATTAAAATTGTAATAATAATAATAAATAAATAATGACAAAAAAATTGGGAAATATTACTTAATTATTAATGATAATGTTTAAACTCTTACTCGTTTAATTATAATTAATAATAATAAAAATGATAAAGAAATATAGAATTTTATAAATTGAGAAATATTACTTAATCTATTAATGATATTGTTTAATTAATTTTATTATTGAAAATGAAATTCTATAACATTGTTTTTCCTTATTTATTAACCACAATGGTAATTTAGTAATATACTATGTAACCTTACCTCCACTAATCTCCCAACCAAGCATGATAAGGTTTCAAAACCTTCAATTACATTACCTTCTATCCAAGCAAAGTATGGTTCAAAACCTTTCTCTACCTTCGTTTACCTTACCTTACCTTATTTTATGAAATCTCCAAAAACCCGCATCCAAGCAAAACCTTAGACATCGGCAACTCCAAAATAATACTAGGTTATTAGTATCCTGTGAACTGTTTACCTTTACATTAATAAAAATATAAACTATAAAAAAATTTCAAACCATTAAAAACTCAAAGGTTACACATAATTAGAAAATTCAAGTACATTATACACATAAAGTCGACACAATAAATTTCAAAATACAAAGCATGATCACCAATTTCAGCCAACAAACACAAAATCTTGTTCATTCATACTAAATTATAGATCTACATAACATGAGTAGAATATGTTGTCTTTAATCATGTTAGTTCCGCACTACTTATTTGAAAAATTAAATAATTATGAATTTAATGTTATAATTGCCAATATATTATTTTGATAACTGAGGAAAATGCTATTTTTTAATAAATCAAACAAAATATTTTTTTTTTTATCAAACTCAAAAGATATATAAAAATTCAAAAACAAAACCATAAAAAAAACTTAGATCTCACAATTCTTAAGTAATCATACTTCAATTATCCTTAGAATAAAGAACAGAAGAGTTACGTTGTAGATAATTTCAAAGCAGGATATGGAAGAGAAAGGGAATTCCTCTGTGATCCCTTCCTTCCCCAAAAAAGTTGTAGCCTTGCTTTTTTTTTTTTTTTTTCTTGCCAAAACTCCACCTTTGAGCTTTGTTTGACTCAAATGTCTAATTTATTCCACAAAATATAATTATAATTTATAATCACAAGTATTTTATCAATCAAAACATATTGAAGAGACGTAATTTGAAATGTGTACATTATTGACGCTATTCCCGTACGAAATTTCAATGGTCTTCTTGATATTTCATATCTTAACATTTTTAAACTACAAATATTTTCTTTAAGTAGATTAACTTTCCATAATAGATTCTTATCATTAGCTTTTATTTTGAAATTATATTATCTTGTAGTTAAAGTACTTGGAAATCATGAGTATATTATTATAAAATTTATCTGTTTTGGTAGTTAAAAATTATATAATTATATTATAGAAAAACTACTTTTACATATTTCTTTGTTACATTATTTAGATACATACATTCATACACATATGTCATATTTAATTTTATAAAAATTATTCAAATATGTCTTTTTTTTTATAAAGTATATGAACCACACTATATTAAAAATTAAATAACATTAAAATATATGAGAAAACTCTAGAATAGGACAATCAAGAAGAAAATAGACTACTTTAGCAGCTAAGAGTATAGTAGTATAAGACCGCAAAGATTCAAAAGGAGAACAAATGTGCTAACACAGATCCACCGAGGTCATGGGGGAAGGTGACAAAACCAAACGGATGAAAGACAATAACATACTCCGAGCAAGCTTCATTCAAGGGACAATGTTCCTCTTGGTGGGTTGACACTGGGGGATTGCAGTGCGAGCAATGTTGTTCTTAGGGTCTAAGCTCCAAACTGCGTAGAAAGGTCAAACTTCTTATTATTATTGGATTAACACCTTTAGTGTAGCTTTTGTCTTCTTTAGAGCTTCAAATATCTAAGCAAGAAGCATGTAATCTGTTTTCTTATGAGTGAATGAAAAGACATGCAATTGCCAATAAAAATATGATTATCTCTCTGTTAAGATATTTCAACAAATAGCCCTGATTAGTAGACCTCCTAATTTCCAGTTGCACACCATACTATACAAACTAGGTGTCTTTCATGTTTACTAAGAAATGGGAACAAGTAAATATATGTCTAAAGTAGTCCCACACCTGGTAACGAAAGAGCATTGAAGGAATAGATGGTCAATTGTTATGCACTGTGGTAGAGAACGCATGTTGTGGTCGATATATAGTTACATCTAGGGGTGAAGGGATAAAAAAGGGGGGGGGGGTCCCCCCTCCCCCTTGTCACCGGTGGGGTCAGTGGATCCCTTGACCCGAGATGCCTTCCGCCCTCTTCCCCCGACGACCGATATCCTTCCTCTAACCATGTGGCTCCCATCTCCTGTCCACTATTCATGCCATCCCCCTTCCCCCGTGGCGGGAATTTTTGGCTCCGCCCCTAGTTACATCTTTGCTTGGCAAGTCTTCCAGTAACATAATTTGGTTATCTTAGGTAAGCCAATTGAAAATTATATTTTCTGGGAGCAAACCCTTTTTCATAGTATCTTGCTCAACAAGCATGGGGACCATCATCATTGAGAAAAAAAGTAAAAGGACTTAACCTAGAAAGAACCATTGGATTCCCAATGTTGGTTAGGATGGTCAAGCTTAGTCATCAAAAGCCGCGAAATTTGAGTACCAGTCGAGAAATCTCCTATTAATAACATAGGTTGGTAATTAAGTGAAAGCATATACTAAGAGATGAGGCATCGGATAGGTTACGTATACATTTGGCCAAATGTCAAAAACATTTCAAATATATCACTATTAAGATATATAAAAATGTATTAATTATTTAATAAAAAACATTTTTTTATTTTTATTTTTTTTAAAATGGTTCTTTGTAACTTGTTTGGTAAAACTAGAGAATAAAATAAAATTATTTTTTAAATAAAATATTGTTTTATTTTTTATGTTCTCAAATCCCAATTCGAAATCTGATCAAACTCGGAATTTGTGTTTCTGGGCCAACTAATTCAGCCCTAAAATTGAAGGCCCATTACTTGATAATTTATTAATTCTCTGAAATATGTTTTCCTTGGGCAATACTCTGAAGCGAAACTTCGATCTTCCCCTAAAATCAAGCCCAAACCCTTTCCGCCGGCCGCCAACGCCGGCCATCGCCGGAACCTACGACGAGAGAGAGCAAAGCCATCGTTCTCTTTTTCAGGCAATCCTTCACTCCGTGTTTCTATTGCTCTCTTTTTTCTTTTGGTTTTCATTTGTCTTTTGATGTGTTATTTTGAAGAACTGGCGAAAGGTCTGTGTTCTGAGCCCTAGATTTTGATATTTTCTTTCGAAAGTTAAACTAGAACCGATTATTGGTGAAAGTTTGGGGATTTGTAGTTGATTTTCTTGTGTTTTTTTCCTATTGATTTTGTAGCATCATCATGAGTTCGTGTTGATTCAAACTCATCTTTGGATTACAAAAACGATTTGATTTTTTGAAGGTTCACGCGTAAGTCTATTGAGATGAAGAGAGAAGGGGATTGTTTAAAGCCTTAATTTTGGATATATCCTGGGGAGAAGTTAAATTGGAATCGATTATTGGGTGGAATGGGAATTTTTTCTTGATTTTTGTATAGATTTTCTCTTTTTCTTTCCTTTGATTTTGTAGCGTTTTCAGGAGTTCATGTTGATTCAAACTCATCTTTGGACAATAAAAGATTTGATTTTTGGACGTTTCATGCTTTAGACTATCTGATTTTTCTTTTGGTTTTTGATAAATAATATCTATAAAATCCATTCAAATTGCTTTAGGTTCTTAAAGCGATGCAGATCATGGGGTTGCCATTATTACTTGACATGCTTTTGGTTTAGAAACTATCCGAGAATTAATTTCATGCTTTAGGTATTAGAGATGGTTTGGTTATTTCAGTTTTGGCCTGCATAAGTGTGCCAAATCTGGTGGGTTTGTTTTGAATATTATTATAAGTTGAGTTTGTCACTAGTCTATAATTTTAGAGATGGTTGGGTTTGTTACTTTAAAAGAGTGTTTTTTTTTTCCTATTTGGAGTCAAACTTTGCTTAGATAAGTTCTCAAATCTATATAAATATGGACAAGGGGATGGTTAAAAAAATTACTAGATTTTTTAATGGGGATAATTCTTATTCTCCTGTTGTTTCTTCTCTCAGGTTTCATTATTTTTTATTGTGAAAACATAGGTTTGTTCTTGAATTGCATACATATGCTTCAATCTAATCTTTCCTATTTAAATACAGGGCTTATATTTTGTTTCTCAAAACAATTTAAATCTCAATAGGTTACATTGCCAAAAGGCAATGGATTTAGAAACAGAGAATCGTCTGGCAGCCATGCTAATGGAAGAGGCGAGGAGATTGAGGCTTCAAGCTGAAAAAGATGGTGTCCATGCATATCTCAAACCAAATGTAAGGGCACGTCCAAATTCACGCTTTCTTACAGCAACTGTTCTTGGAGTTCAACAAGGCAAGTTGTTACTTTGATTGCTAGTTTTTAATCCCATTTTGGTTTTGTCAGTGTACATAACCTGATCTTATTTTTACAAAAAAATGGTTATATGGCTTCCTGTAAGAGGATGGGTTGAGTTTTCTGTGATGTTATCTAAATCTTTAGATGTGTCCTCATTTCAAACATTCTGACTTGGTATTCTATTTATAATACTCATGTCATGAATATGTCCATGTGTTGTAACAACCCTTTGGGCCTGTTATGATTCAAATGTAACATTTACGAGTGAATGTAAAAGTCTGAAGACCTTTGCATAAGTTTACTTATTTGGTACAATTGATTATCTCCATGGTATGTAGGATCCAATAGAAGGGTAAAAGTGGTCCTTCACTTAATATCCTGTCAACAACAAATAACCTTTTTAGTGCAAGTTGAATAACTATCTAATATTTCAGTTAGCTATTTTAACTTCTACTCTATATGCCATCATTTCAAACCTCTTCTCTGTTGTAGAAATTATATATGAGAAAATAATTCAAATTTTAAACCTTTTTCTTAGGAGAGAATTCTGAAGAATAAAGAGCTGTATGTTGCCATTAATTTCTTACAAGATTTTTGGATTGTTGTGCACAATATGGTCTCAAAGAAATTCATTTGGGGAGTGCAAGTAATATGGTTTCCCTTTTTATCTTGATTGGTTAATTTGAAGTAGTTCCTATAAACCCAAATTGGTATGGATTCAAATATATTCATTTGGGAAGTACAAGTAAAATGGTTTCCCTTTTTATCTTCGCTGGTGAATTTGAAGTATTTCATATAGACCCAAATTGGAAGATAAGCCAAGTCTTTTTGTGGTACACTTTCTGTAAATTCAAATTAAGTGTTGGAGGGCTTTCTGATTTGCTCACTGATGGAAGTTCTTTTGCAGCTAACAGAGCCGTTGAAGTAAGTGAACTGTGGCGTGCTCGTGATAAAGAGCTGGAGCTGGATTCTAGACCACGAGACATATCAAAAAATAGTAGCAGATCACGATTGGAAAAGCACCATAATGGACATGTAGAAGGAAGACTGAAATCTAGACATAAAGAAAATGATTCTGCTTCCAGATCGAAATTTAGGCATGAAGAAAATGATAAAGTTTCTGCTTCCCTTTGTTCATCAAGCAAACATGCTCATGAAGATTTTTACCACAGCGAAGATGAGATGCAGGATGAGGAAATTGAGAAATTTCTTCACTCAAGGTTAGAGGATAATTATTCAGATGTCTTTCGCTGTATGTCACACAATACATTAGTTTTACACTCTTAGTTGGTAAGATACTTTCTTATTTTATGATAGACATGCAAAGTAGATATCATAACTGGCATTGGTTATGCCAAAAAGCATGTTTGTTCTTTCACTCTGACCAATCATTGTCTTACTCCTGTCATGTGTCTATGTCTGAATAAGTCATTGGTTTTCTTATTAAAATTTGTTTATCTGACAAACAACTTATTTTGTTTTTCCCAGAAGAAAGCGAGGTAGAGGTGCTGTAGGTTCACGGATAGATGAACCAGGTCCATATCTTTCTACATCATTGAATGACAATGAGCGGCTTCTACTGTCTGCCGATGTGAGGGAGAAAGAAGAGTGGGAAAACCGCATTATCGGGCCAGAAAAACCATCTTTCATGCAACTTAAAGAAAACCTTAATGATTCTCACAACTCGACAGATAGTGAGGATGATAGGCTCCTTTCTAAGAAACATCATGTTAAAAAGCATTGTTCGAAGAAGGACAAGTCAAAAAAGAGAAAGGAAAGGAGAAGCAAACACCATAATAAGAACCAGAAGATAAGGTGACTTTATGCAAAACAAAGTTATGCATCATTGTATAAATTGAATATCAGTCTTTGGTGCAATGAAAAGCTTGTGTTGTAGGAGTTGAAACTTGTGATGATTGTTGGAAACCAGAAGTTGTGATTTCTGATGGTGATATTGTTACCATTGTTGAATTATGAAGGATATGTAGTTCGGTCTGCTGATTACTGCAGGACTAGCAGATTGGTGCCTTGCTTTGAGGCCTGTATATTTTTTTTTTGTGTGTAATATATGGAAAATCATCTGTGCTTGAACTGGAGGATGATCTTGTTTATTTTTTCCCTATGTTTTTGACATAATAAAAACTGATGAATTGCTGTAATGCTTTTAAACTGATGAACTGTGTGATGTAGGATTTTGAAAGACAACTTTAGTCACAATGCTATCTTCTCTCAACTGTTTCTTTTTACAAAAAAATCAAGTTAAAATACAAAAAATATTGAGAAATATTTCAGTTTTAAAGATAATAACCAATCTAGCCCTGTTCGGCCGGCTTCCTGGTTTTTTGTTGTTTGAAAACAAATTTCAAGTTTGTCTTTCTTGATTATTTTTTTTAAAAGAGAACATGAAACTAATGTTTCAAACGTAGATCTTTATTTTTTGTAAATAATGCCGGCTACAACTTTTAGTTTTATTTAAAAAAAGATGAAGATTAGTTTCTTTGATTTTTTTCTAATTTATTTTTTTCATTAGTGTTTAATGCAACTATGATGGGAAGTAATAAAAAAGAGTTATTTGATCTTTATTTATTACTGTTTGTCACAATTCTCAATTATTATTACGAGGAGTTGAACCTCAACTACTCAGAGAGAAAAATGAGTTATTATTCTTATTATCAAGGTGTTATTTGTCACTATATTCACTAAATGAAATTTATATTAGAATTGTTTAGATATTTTTAGATGATGTCATTCACATTTAGTTTTCTTTTTTATATAAATCATAAGTTTGCATTGAACTCAAATAGTAAGTAAAAATATTATTTTTTTCCCAACTAATTTCATATTAAACACAGAATAATTCATCATGCTTTTTTCTAATAAACTGTGTTTGATTAACTATTTTCACTAACAAGTACGATCATTTTTACTTCAAATTTCAATCACTTTGCACGAGCAATATGGTGACCATGTATTAGTAATAATACCAACTAAACAAAAGCATGCAATTAATTTAAACTTATCTAAAACACTGATATTATATGTAGTGAATTGGAACTATTAAGAAAATGGATAATATGGATTAGGTTTAGATTACGTGAGCTGAGAAGCTAATTAATATGCCAAGGGTATGACTTAAAAAGGATGGTGATGACTATTCAAATAAAAAAAATTAAAAGTAGAATAAATGGAACGTAGGGATAGGAGAGATGGAAAAGAATAGGTCTTGACAATGACATGTATGTGTACTATTTTGAGTTAATGAAGATAAGCCTTTTTTTTTTAATTTTTACATGCACTCATTTGACAATAAGAGGTGGGTTATTTTATCTAAGCTTCAAATATTGGCAAAAAAAATTGAATATCTTTTGTATAAGGTTTAATTTAGAAATTAGTCAAGCATGTATTTATTATTGGTGATGTGAAAATAGACAAATCTTAATCATGAGACAGATGAGATAATATCGATGAGATTAACTTTAATAGTGCCAATATATGGAGATTAGATGGATTCTTCTTGGTTACTATTTTTTAAGGAGGACAACTTAGTGGTGAATCTGTGAGCATGAAAGTAAATCAAAATGATTTTTAAAGATATATATATATATATATATATATATATGTAAACATTGATTTTATAGATGGTATATGAATAAAAACAAGTTAGGGTTTGTTAATGATGATTGTAAAGGACAATTTCTACCTCCTTTGATTTGTGTAACTAGGAATGTTTCAACAATGTAATTATCTCTTGGAATCTTATTGCTCTAGCCAAAGAAATATCTGAATGTGGTATATTCAGCCACAACAACTTAAATTTGGTCTGAACTTGCTACTACAAGTACTTCAGCAAGTACAATGTTCAAGCCTCTTCATAGCTATAATGGTTCTTACATTTGTTTAACAACATGGATTATTGAAATTAGAGCAAGTGATCAAATGTGTCATGATGTTAATTAAGTGCTTTAAAACATTTAGTTTTTTATCTAAATTCTATCAAATTACTTTATCCACTGGCCATGAAATAACAATTACCCACATTAGGACTATTATATTGGTTGATAAGCTTCTTGCTATAAATGTCCTATGAATACATAGTTTCCATTATAATTTATTGTTCATTGGGAAACTAACTCAACAATTGAAAAGTGAAGTCACATTAGCTAGCAATAAAACTAATATTATTTAACATTAAGCAAAAATTTATAAATACTAATTTGTAACATTTATATACGATGTACATATAGTATATAATACCCAAAATACAACTAATAGCAATGATGTAATTTAAAAAAAATAAAGGTAGTTTGGTCAAAAAATAGATTTCAGTTTTCATTCCCACGAGATCCCAACTTTCAAACAGAAAAAATCACTTTATCTCAACCTAATAGAATCATTCTTTCATAGTAATGTTATTTTAAAAAAAAAAATATTCTATGACAAAGTCATTCCCTTGTTTGACTTTCAAGGGAAAATAAGCTACTTTTCCTTGTTTTCGATATATATATATATATATATATATATATATATAAGCAAATATATATAGTGGTGGACCTGGTGGTTAAGATATTGGTGTTGTAAATTGATCATGGTTTAAAACCTCACATTTGCAATATATTTTTGGTTCAAAAACTAAAGGTTTGCTGAACTGCTTAGTTGAGGTGCCAACCTACTAGACATTGGAGCTAGTTTATAATGTAATAAGCAACCGGAGTTGGCTCAATTACTAGGTTATTACTAATTTTCTAGGTAGTGGGACAATTTTATTCTATCATTAATTTACTCATGTTTTTATTATCATCTTCTTCTTCTTCTTCATTTACCTCCTCACCATCACCCACCACCACCACCACCGTCACCATCACTCTCATCCACCATCTTCATCACCCTCTTCCACCGGCATTGCCTCTTTGATCCGTCATCATCACAGCCATGCCGGTTGCTACTACCACCACTCTCATTTATTGCCAGCACCACCACCATTGTCACTCTCATCCATCATCATCATTATCAGCACAAGCATATATACCACCTTCTTCTTCCTCTTCTTCATAGTTTTCTTCTTCTTGTTAGTGTCTATATTTTGTCTCCTTGATTTTGGTCATTCATTTGTATATTTATGTTTATATTTAGTCACTTGTATATCTAACATAATTATATTTGGCCATCTATGTACATATAAAGACCTAGGTATATATATTCCTATGCATATACAATCTTTGTATAATTCCGATATAGTGGCTAAGATTTGGTGTTGTAAGTCATTGATAATGGTTGAAATCCTCACATTTGCTTGTCAAAACACCATTAATGTTCGCTAAACTGCTAGATTAAGTGGTCAACTTGCTGGACAGTGGAGCCATTGACAATATAATAAACTAAGTTATGATTGATTTTTAAGGTAGTGTGCCCATTTTATTCTATCATTTACTCTCATTTTTATTAATATTATTTTTTTAATAATGATTTTATTTTCTTTCATTATTTTCTCATTGTATATTATTATTATATGAGAAAGAAGGAAGAAAACAACAACAACAATGCGGGTAAGAAAAAAAAGAAAAGAAGAATAACAAAAAAAAAAAGAAGATAAAAAGAAAAACAAAATGTATTTATATAAAAGAGAAATTGAAGAAGAAGAAAAGTGTCATAGCTCAATATTTAATACATTTGTAAACGGTCTTTGGGTCAATTGACATTTGGGTCCCCCATGAGGACGTCTCGCAAGTGGCGAGAGTTCGAATCTTTGGGGTGAGGGTGCATATCTGAGAGCTGTGAGTATAAACTGTAGATGGTCCCAACACCCACTTGTGTGCGGACCCCACAGACCGCAGTCGAGAGATGTGCACGTCCATGTCTTAGTTTAGCGGGCCCATTAAAAATTCGCTCTTTTTGACCAAAAAAAAAAAAATTTAATACATTTGATATTTTATAATATGAAAGGGCATGAGTAGGACTGTAGGAGCGTCATTTACTATTGCATTTAATAGCTAGCTATTGTCTATATTTGGAGATATGTTTAAAAGCAGGGCCTTTTTGGTCATCTGAAAAAAATTACAGGGATTTCATGACCCACTTCCAAAATGGGAGAGCCCCATAGATTTTTTTCCTGTACAAATAATATACTTATTTTTGTGATGTACCAATAAAAAACACCATATTTTGTTGGGTTGTTTTTTTTTGTTAAATTATTTTGCAAAACCAAACAAGTGACATGTGATGAGACATGTCTAATCCTAACTCAATTCAAATTTGTAAACATTCAATGCAAAGTGTACCACCTACCAGCCAGATTCAGTGTATTTGAATCACTTTAAAGAAGGACTTCATTGCTTTATTAGACTTTTTCCAAAAAAGTTAATGTCTCTGTCATAATTACGAAATTAGCCTTAATCATCTATTTTTTTTCCTCATTTTTCTAGATAACAACATAAAATCAAGGTTGTACTTGTACACAAAAAATAAAAGACCATAAATGTTGGGCATATTGTACAAATAAAATATCGAGTAGTTCATTTGAAATATGAAATTTATTTATAACAAGTTTTTATTTTTATAACATTTTTTTATATGTGATTGTTGAGAGGCTAGGTACAATGTGATATTAACATTTTCATAATTTTGTTTTTTAAACAAATGGTTTTGACTACATGACTAACTTACCCACATGTAGTATAATTCTTCTTTATTATTTTAAATATTATTATATTAATATTTACTTCATGATGATAGGGAAATTTCGTCATATGGCATTACGAACTGTAATATTTATAAAAATTTAAAATTAAAATAGCTTGTGGCTGATGATGTGGTTATCCACTCTAATAATATATTTTTTTTTTAACTCAGGCGGTTATGAATAATTTTAAATAATAGATTAACTATTCTGAAAATATTGAGCATAAATGAATATCGCAGTTAAACTATAAATAAATACAATTTATCCACTTACAGTTGAAAACTTGTTATAAAAATATTATATATCATAAATTTATTTTTTCTAAATAATCAAATGCACATGTGTGTAATTTGATACGTTACTCATGTCACTCAGAGAAAAACAAATAAATAAATAAATAATTGAATAAAAACATAAGAAGAGATGCTGTTACTTCAAAAATTGTTGTTTATCATTATGCTTTGTCCTAAATTCCTAATATTTATTTTGGTTCATATGCTCCCAAATACACAATCAAAGATATGTTACTATTGTATTTAACATCATTTGAATTGGAAAATTTTTAAATATTGTATTTATAAGTTCAATGATCACACTTAATTATTTGAAAGGACATATATGGAATTAACAATGAAGCAAATTTCAAAGATCAAAGATCACATTGTCCCTAAATAAAATCCTATATCACCAGGTGATGATGTATTATTTGATGTTAATTTCTTCTTCTTACACTCACCCGGAGCGTTGCTCATCACTGTTATAAAAAAAAAATATATATATATTGATTTAAAGGAAAAGTCCAGGATCAGCTGTGTACAATGATCACACTTAATTATTTGAAAGGACATATATGGAATTAACAATGAAGCAAATTTCAAATATCAAAGATCACATTGTCCCTAAATAAAATGCATTTCTTAGGGGTTATTTAGTCAATCAAGCCAACTAACTTAACTACAATAAACTAACTATAAGGGTGCGTTGCCCAATGCAAATGAAGAACATAACCTCGATTTCAATGCATTAATAAATATGACTTAGTTTAGGTATTAGTATGTAAGCTGATTTGAATATTCATTGTCACCAATAAAAATTTCCACACAAATGCATCTTTTCCAAGTGATGTTTGGTTTCCTTGTGCTAAAAAGGAAATGAAATTACATACATTGAAATTAAGCTTAGGACTTATTTGGTTGCATGGTATATTTAATTTTGTGAATGGAAATGGAAAAGAAATTTTAAAATATTTTTTACATCTCTATATACTATTAAAATTAATGTATAATTTCCTCTGAGATTTTTTCAAGAAACAAATTTATATTTCTTTTTATCATATTAAGTTTTGTTTATATTAAATATGACGTTAATAATTAAAAAACTTTAATTACATTTATTTGTTTGGGAAATAAAAGTACATGAAGAAATCTTTCAAAACCAAGGTATACTAAATAGTTTCATTTATTTAATGATAGCTTTAGAGTTTCTATTGCATATCTATATACAATATTGCCTCAAAACTCTAAAATTATAAAACACTTGATGCGAAGTGAGAGGAATTTCGACCTAGTTAATATTTAATTTAGATGTTTGGGTTTTAACCATATCATTATTCACAAGATATTATTTTTTTTTAAAATCAATTAGAGATGAATCTATTGAGAATTACATGATTTTTTTTTACACTTAAAAAATTGTTTAATAAATAAAAAAAAACAATATATCAAATTTATTAAAACTAGTGAAACTATTAAAACGTCCTTGGACAATTTTCATTATGATTATATACTTCCTCTGACTTTTCAAATTATACTTTTTAACTCTTCATTTATAATTTATTTATCTTTCGGTCCTTGTTGTGGAGACATCGGTAAGGATTAGGGGGAGCACTGGCACAAGTCTTGCCAGCAAGCTTAACATGCGCCTTATCGGGGAGAGATGTTGTTTTTTTTTGTCAAGAAGAACGAAACCCCTAATGGGCCCGCTAAACTAAGACAGGGGCGTGCACATGCCTCGACTGTGGCCTGTGGGGCCCGCGCACACGTGGGCTCTGGGACCACCCGCAGTTCGTGATCACAGCTCTCAGACATGCACCCTCACCCCAAGGATTCAAACTCTCGCCACTTGCGAGGCATCCTCATGGGGGACCAAAGTGCCAATTGACCCAAAGTGCCAATTGACAAAATGTGTGGCGCTAAAAACTCTTGCAAGGCACTAAGGGCCATTTGGGTCTCGGATTGGGAATGGAAATAAGTGAGGAAGTAATAAAAATAAAGGGGGGGAGGGAGTGGAGGAAGATTGAAAGTAAAAGATGTGTTTAGTTCACAAGGTATGAGAGGGTAGTTCCTTGGAATAGGAAAAGTAAAATAAAAAAATGAAGTAACTTGACTTTTATACCCTTGAAACAAATAAATAATATTTTATATAAAATAAAATCTTAAGTTAAATAACGACTATTTTTAATTATAAAATATTTTGAAAATCATTATTTTTAATTTTATAATTAAATATTTGAATTAAATATTTTCACTTTTAATTATTAATTATTATTAAAATTATCTATTTAATTATTATTTGATTTATATTATTATTTTAATTATTAATTATTATTATTTGAATAAAATTATTATTTTAAGTGTTAGTTGTTATTATTTTACTTTAATAATTATTTATTATTAAAACTATTGATTTAATTATTATTTGATTTATATTATTATTTTAATTATTAATTATTATTATTTGAATAAAATTATTATTTTAATTGTTAGTTATTATTATTTTACTTTAATTATTATTTATTATTAAAATGATATATTTAATTATTATTTGAGTTATATTATTATTTTAATTATTAATTATTATTATTTGAATAAAATTGTTATTTTAATTGTTAGTTATTATTATATATTTAATTATTATTTAGTATTAAAATTATATATTTAATTATAGCTTTACTTATTAAATAAGGGGGCAAATTTGTAATTCCACCCTCAAGGAGTGGAGGTGGAATGAGCAATCTTTCCAATTTTGGGAGGATTGCCACTCCCCACTCAATCCCCCATCATCTCTCACCCAATCCTCTTTTCACTTTCATTGATGACCATCTAAACAAAGGAGTGGAATGGGAGAGTACTGACTCCTATTCCTCTTGGCAAAAAAAAAATTGACTCCTATTCCACTCCTTACAAACAAACACCCCCTAAGTTTTTTTTTTTTTCTGACTAGGCTAAGCACGTGAAAGCCCGAATAAACATAAAAGGTGAACTCTTATTCATGGGGCATTTATTTCGGTGTAAGTAGGAGGAAGTCATAAAGTGGGAGAAGTGTCACTTTCTGAAAGAGTGGAAAGTGGTGAAAGTAAGTAATATGTTACTTTCGCCACCTCCTATGTTTATTTTGCACAAAGTGTCTTTTTTATAAAGTGTTCATTTTCCCATTTTTGATGTTTATTTCGGTATAAAGGGTGCTATTTTCGAAAGGTTTTTGGAAATGGAGAGAAGTAAGCTTTTTATAAATTTTACTTCCATCACTTCTGTAAAAAATACTGTGGGGGACGTGGACAGAGTAAAAAATATCAGAAATGAAAAAAATCAGTCCACTTCTCTCCGCACTTAGGGGCCGTTTGTTTCACCGAAGTGGGCACCGAAGTGGCTGAAAGTGGTCACTTCCAGCCCACTTCAGTGTGTTTGTTTCACTGATTTGAACCCGGAAGTGATGATGTGACAACTTCTGAGTTCGGTCACTTTGGTGTCTGACTTCAGCTGGAAAAGTCCCGAAGTCACCACTTCAACCTTCCACTTCAGCCCACTTTGCAATATTTTTCAATGATAAATAGAATAATTATTACCATGGTAATAAAATAATTAAATAACTACTCTCACTAATTAATAATTAAACATAATATATTAACCGATTTAATTTAATTTAATAACATGGTATTAAATTAATTATGTGATGTACAAAGTTTTTAATTTAATAAATAAATTATTTATTACCATCTTAATAAAGTAATTAAATCATTTAATTAAATCATATGATTTAATTAAATAAATGTAAAAAACATGAAATGACAACTTTATCCCCTCACCGAAGTGGTGATCATATCACCACTTCAACCATCCAAACATAGGAAGTGGTATCTGAAGTCCAGTTTTCAGCTTGAACCAAACACACTGAAGTGGATAGTTCCAGCTGAACTGTTCACTTCCACCGAAGTGCCACTTCCAGAATTCCACCACTTCGACAATTCACTTCCGAACCAAACGGCCCCTTATAGTGAAATGAACAACCCTTTAATATTTGTGGTAGAACTATCACGCTAGTATAAATAGGTTAATTAGGCGCGAGAAACCCCACAGAGTATGAGGATAAGCTCCCACTCCCAGACTCCCAGCAAGGGCAAGCTCGCCCCAATGTTGGATATCCTAGATTTAAAAATAAAAAATTCAAAAATACAAACGTTTCTAGGATATGAAAACGTTGAGGCATCATAAAAAACGAGTTTTGGGAGGATTTAGAGTTTGAAAACAGCCCCTTTTTTTATAAGAACATTTACTTTGGGTTTTAAACATTAAATGTTAAATGCAACGATATTTGGAATATTAATGCCAAAAAAACTAAAATTTGAGTTTTCTTTAAAAAATTGAATGATAATTCAAGTTGTAATTTTTATTATTAATGCATTTTTTGAAAAAAATTGCATGTAACTTCGCAATTGTTTAATTATATATGTTATCACTAATTAACAATTTTTATATATCCACCATTGACTTTTGTGCTACAAAATATTTATTCATTTGTTTAAATATCAAATAGTTGTAGAAATATTTTAATTTTGGAATTTTTTATAAACCAATATTTTTATTATTTTCAATAATATATTAATATTGATAAAAAAATAAAAAAAAGTCCAAAATTAAAACTTTTCTACAACTTATTTCAAGTTTGGCTAACTTCTTCACCTAATTTGTTTTTTTGCAGACAATACCTTTATAAATATGCGACTCCTTTCTCTCTCACAAGTCATTAGTTTTTTCTTTAAATATTAAAATTTTATAGAAAAGGAAATATAATCATAATATTCTTGGTCATGTCCTTTCAAAGTTTTAAAAAAAAAATTATTTATTAATGGTTCATGCAAAGAGTATTAATTTTCTTAATTAGCTATCAATTAGAGACTTACAAGTCTAAGTTTGCAACATATTTGTACAAATATCGCCATCTTCGAGTGACCATTCTTTTGATTTTCAATTCTTTTCATGAATTAGAGTTTTTTATTATTATTATTTTTTAAAATTTTTATATAAAACGGACAAGTTATTGGGCTGAACCAATATTGAAAGATTTACCATGCTTCAAATGTAAAGGTGGTTTGTTTTTATTCATGTCTATTATGCAGTTCCATGGAAAAAATATATATATATAAATTAAAAGGGAATTGTTATAGTCAAAACGTTATTTCTATTTCTGAAGTATAAAATTTTAGTGATATTCATCTATGAACTTAAGAGTTTATCTATTTTATTCTTAGAAATTTGTCTTTTTTTCTTTAATGTATTTACACCATATTTTTACCATTTTTATTTTCTGAAAAACATCACAAATTTCTGTGATTATAACTCAAATCCAAACAAATTAGTTACTAATATGAGAATAGATTCATTTAACTCTTGTGTTCATTTATTCGGATCAACACAAATAAATAACAAATGGTTTTCAATTTTATTAGAAAGTAGCAATAACTTAGTTTATATAATCTCATTCCCAAATTTCACCGTATTTTAAGTTTTATTGTTTACGAACACATCAATAATAAATTACTGTGAAAATTAAATCTTAATGTCTAGCTACTAATATAAAAATAAACTCATTTAACTCTAATGTGTATTTAGTTTCAAAATATTTATAGTTTTATTATTTTTTATTACTATTTGAATTCAAATAAAAATACACTTTAATCCTCAACTACCTTCTTGAATGTATGTTGGTAAATTAGTTTATGATGACTTTTTTTTGTTTATATATTTTTTGACCAACTGAATTCTGAAGCAATTCTCACAAAAAACTGTAAGCTCTATATAAAAGAATATTCTCTCATGGTGTTTTCTTATATATATATATAAACTCAAAGCTACTTTTTTAAACAATTCACACCTTTACTGCTGGCCCACTTAGAAACAAATGTTTGATTGTAACACAATGATCATTTCCATCATTCAATATTAAATATTTTTTTTATTCACATATGGATTCTATCCCATATAAAATTACACCATTTGTCAAAATTAAATTTGACATATGGTTGATATGGCACATTAAAATCATATAAAGGACCATTTTAAAAAAATATGTAATAAAATAGAATTGAATGCCATATTTAATTCTCTCATGCCCATTTTAATTTTTTTTAAAATTTTAATATATAATAATAATTTTTTTTAATTCTTAATTTAGTATTATTTTTTTGATGTTGTTTTAATAATAACTATATAAGTAATGGGTTGGCTCCGCATCAAGGTTGTTACAATTTTTGATATTTTGAGATAATAATATATATCGAGATACAATGAAAACTCTAACACTATAATTAAATAATTCTTTACAATGAACTTACGCTAATCTTTGAAAGCCTTTATATACATTTGTCACTTTAAATATAAAAACAAACTTAAAATGTAATAAAAATATTTAATTTTTTTTAAACACTCTGGCAGAGCGTATTCTACACCTACTTATAATATGTATAGATGTATAGAAGTATATAGATGATAATAATAATACGAATAATAATAATAAGAGAAAAACAAAGAGAAACAAACATTAACAACGCTCAAGGGACTCCTCTTGTTTCTCTCTCTTGATGGATGGACATGGGTCCGGGGCTTCTGCTCTTCTCTCTGTCTCTCTCTCTCTCTCTTTCATGACCTCTGTGAATTTTAAGCCAGGATTTACATAACGCACGTCTCCATTGCTCCATTCTTCCCCTTGCTCTCATCCTCTCTGAATCTCACACATTCCCTATACCAAAGATCCCATCTTTTTTGTCTTTCCCCTTCTCAATTGCACCCTCTTCTTCGTCTTTTTTTTTTGTTTTCTGTCCAATTCCAACCTGATGCTCTCCTTCTTGCCCCAAAGTTTTCGTCTTGGTAGGATTCGTGAAGGAAAGCCAGCTCGCATCCTGCAACTGGGGCTCTTTCTCTTGCGTGTTTGAACAGAAAGGTGGTTCCTTTTTTCCCCTTTTGATTTCCTCCCTATTTGTTGACCCTGGGAAAACAAGGAAGAGATCCGGAATATTGGTTATTCGGGTATGTTTGAAAAGCTTGTTTCAAGGTTGAGGTCCTCGTCACAGCTGCACCTATTTGATTTTTCTTGTTTTTGTCTTACATTGCCAATGATCTTTTGATTTTTGGTGCTGGTTTGGTTGGATATTATTAAGGTTTTGGTTTGTGGATCCAGGTTTTTAGCTCAATCTTTGTCATCTTGGGCATGTCCTGTTTTTGTTGTTGATTTGTGACTCTTGGAGTTGTAGTGGTAAAGAATAAAGGTGGGATCTTGGTTGGTTTAAATTTCTTTTTCCTTTTCTTTAGCAAGTTGGATTGAAGACAAAGTTCTGGTTGGTGGATGTAGATCACAGCATAATCTTGTTGTTTGTTAAGGCAGAAATATCGTGTTCAGGTTTTTCATGATATTGGTTTGATTGGATTAGAGGAGTTCCTTCATTTGTGGTGTTCCAGTGGACAATCCTCATCAAAATTGGATGTATGGGACTTTTGCAGTGAATTATAATTAGTCAGGAATGAAAATGAGATTGTTCAAATTGTCACCATGGCTTGCTACTTTGGCTTTTACAGTAGCTGCCATTATCTTGGTAGTTCTCTCTAGATACTCTCGTAATGATGGAATTTGGGATGTCGGTCAAGAGTTCGAAGCTGTGAGCACAGGCCTGCAAAAGGGGCCAAGCTATCCTCCGGTTTTCGCCTACTGGATTTCAGGTACCGGTGGAGAGGTTCGAAAAATTTTGAGGCTATTGAAGGCGGTATATCACCCCAGGAACCACTACCTTTTGCATCTTGATGCAGGGTCCTCGGTTTATGAGAGGACCGAATTGGCGCAGCTGGTTCAGTCGGAAAAGATTTTTGCGTCTTTCAGGAATGTTGATGTCATAGGCAAAACATATGTTGTTGATCGAACAGGACCATCGGCCGTTGCTGCCACACTTCATGGCGCTGCTGTTCTGCTCAGGATCAACAAAGACTGGGATTGGCTTATAACACTAAGTTCCTCAGATTATCCACTTGTCTCTCAGGATGGTAAGGGTTCAATTTCCAACATCTTGTGCCTTCGTGCATATTTCATACCTAGTTTAAATATAAGTTCTGTGCTGCAGTTGTGTTATAGAATCTTATTGGTTGTGGCTGTTCTCATGATAATTCAGATTAAATATCACGGATGGCCCAAACTATCCAAAAATAAGGATCAATGTGTTTACTGAATTATGTTCAATATTTTAATCTCGATTTTTCATTTATTGTTTTACACTAACATGCTGTAAAACGTTCTTGTTTGAGTGGAAATATTTGCATGTGGCTCAAGGTTTGTTCAGGTGACCTCCAACTTAATATTTAATGATGAGTAGGCTGCAAGTTCTTAACTTCTATTTTGTCTTATTACCCTCAATGGAAGCAAATGGACTGCTGTTAAACATTTGTGAGCTAACTGAACTTTGTAGTTGACTAGAGGGATTTTGTCTTCCACTTTAAATTTCTTCCCATTTGTTTTCTATGGACTGGCACTTTGTTGCTGACGCATTCTATCACTTAACTTCATTGTCTTATCTTATTGTCTTTCTCAAGAAATCATCAATTGCTTGTTTTGGTGAATTCAAATGACCTTCTGATTTTGTTGATGCTGTAAGGATTAGAAAAAAAATCTAATGCTGTATGATTTAATTATCCTATTTAATTATCATGTTTTTTCCAGCATTTAGCATTATTACTCTCCTCGTTCCTTTGTGTGTTTGACTGATGTGAAATTGGGAGGATGTATTATATTTGCCTTTATCTTTCTGATGTATTGAAATCATTTTTTTTTTTTCATGCAGACCTTCTATACGTGTTCTCCTCTTTACCAAGAGATTTCAACTTCATTGATCACACAAGTGACCTTGGATGGAAAGAGTAAGGACTAGTTGTGATATCAGATAATGTATTTATGCTCATTCTTTTGGATTTTTATTTATCCGAGCTGAAATTCACTCCTGCAGGTATGAGAGGTTTGATAAAATTATTATAGATCCAAGTCTTTATCTGGAAAGAAATTCGCAGAGTTTCACTGCTACTGAGACAAGGCCAACTCCTGAAGCTTTCAAGATTTTCACAGGTTGGTACTCATGAAAAGACTTCACTCTTCTTCAGTTACTTTTTTGTTCCAAAGCAGACCAATTTCCAGTTCATGTTTTGGAAATACAGAATTATGCATGTCCAGATGATATCTGTATTATCCCAAACAAAGTCTAAAACTCTTGAAATGTGTTAGATTAAAAGAAAAGGCATTAAATTTGAAGCTTCTATAGTTTCTAATTATACATTATTGAGTTGGTTCTTTGAAGGTGAAAGCACAAATATGGTCCCTGAAATTCTCTCTATATTCAATTTTGTTTTTCAGGTGTAGTTCTTTGACTAAATGCAGACTTATACCTTACTGATAAGAGTGATAAGCGAGTGATAAGCATAGTGGGTTGGTTCCTTGATGAGATGTTTATATTTTATAAGATGCAAATATTAAAGTATTACTAGAATATCATCCTGTTTTTGATGTATACTCTGTGGTGACTTCCATATTTCTTGTGCCTTCTACACAATAGGTTCTCCATGGATGATTCTCAGCCGACCTTTCTTGGAGCACTGTGTGCATAGTTGGGATAACCTTCCCCGGAAATTGCTAATGTACTTCACGAACGTCGCCTATGCAATGGAGTCATATTTCCAAACTGTCATCTGCAACTCCCCTGAATTCCAAAATACGACCGTCAACAATGACTTAAGGTACTTCGTCTGGGACAACCCTCCAAAGCTCGATCCGCTCTTCCTCAATCAATCAAACTACAAGGACATGATAAAGAGTGGAGCGGCCTTTGCAAGGCGGTTTGTGGAGGGCGAGGCGGTGCTTCGGGTAATCGATGAAAAGATACTGAAACGCCCAACGAACGGTGTGGCCCTCGGGAAGTGGTGTTCAGTATTGAGCAAGGAACGGAATGGAGAGAACGCAGATGATCAATGCTCGAGTTGGAGTGACATCAATGCTATCAAGCCAAAGAAAGCAGGAAAGCGGTTAAAGAGCTTCGTTTTAGAGCTTGTTTCGGATCAGAAGATGCATGAAAACCAATGCAAGTGAAAGAGATCACCCAGTTAAAGTTTGAGTAATATGGCGATGAGTTTATCACCGACGGTCCTTCGGTATGTAGAGAAAATTGAGTTAGGAAGCTAGCAAACACGAAAAATAAAACCACCGCAAGTCAATTTGGTCATTCGGTCTTTTAGTTTAGTTTTCACAGCACAGGAGGCCAAAGCGACATTCGTTCGAACACATTGATTCTTTAGCACTCTCTGTATATGTAAGGGAAGTAGGTAATTTTGAAGATCAAACTGATGGCTGGTGTAGAAGAATACAAATTTAAACATTGTTACCTCCATTGAAGGGTGTTTACGGTTTATATTATTATTATTTATAAATGCTGTGTACATTAGAAGTAATTACCAATTTTATGGGGTTGTATTTACAAATTTCTCAACGATCCAATTTTAATATTGGGTCTGGCGGTTGAATTTTTTGTCAAATCATAATGAACAAAAATTAATTATATTGTGCAATTATAACTTAATTAATTAATATTATTTTATGGATCAAAATATGGAATATCTATCTTGTGGTGATTGAAAAGTTTTACTATAATTCCCTGTATAGCTTTTTTTTCTTTCTACGTTATCAAAATTATTCTTTTAATTTTTAAAATTATAATCTTTTACTCTTATTATTTTAGTTAAACCATATCACTTATTTTTTTTTTTTTAGAGAGTTTAGGGTTTAGTTTTAAGGTAAAAAACCATAGCTCAAATATTAAAATAGTAAAGATACTAAAATGTTATAATTTAAAATAGAGTGATTAAAAAAAAAAAAGTTTTGCAAGGTAAAAAAAAATATTTAGGAAATTACATAAAAAATTTTTGCTTTCATTTTAAAATATTTTTTTATTTATTTACTTTATAGTACTTAAAGATAAAAACTTTTCATATTCTTTGCACTTGATCTAAAACGTCATTAACATTGTTGAAAAACATGTTAGGTATAAGTGCAACATTGACTCTTGAACTTAAAAGGAAGCAGGTAATTATGCACTTTAATTATTTTAAGTTTACTGATCATATTAAATTATATATATAATTTAGCAATCAAAGTTGTACATGTTATATATATAAGGATTTGTTTAAATTAAAGATCATTTGTCTAGATATCGTTATTTATTTATTTTGTTTTAAAAGTCAAAATTGTCACATGTTTTATTGGCCCAAGTATTTAACAAGCATTAGAGATGGGCTTTGAAGACTCGTTTGCTGTTTTCTTTATTTTTTTCATGTTTCCTTTTTAATTGAAAGATGGGTTAATAGATGGGCTTTAAAATTCAAGGAAAAAAAAATGTTATATGTTATTTTAAATTTTAAAAACTAAGTCATCCACAGAAACATAATCAATTAAATTATAAATATTCACAATTCATAAACAGAACGTATATTAAAAAAAATCTAAGTACATATTTTTGTTTAATTGGTCATCATTCATTAGTTAAAAGCTCAAAAAATGGATTTATGATTTTTGAATTATGACATTGTATTATTTAAATAAATTATACGATATAAATAATTCTTAGAAATTTCTTTTTTATTTTTGTAAATAAAATACACGTTCACAAACACTGGCCCAAATACAAGGCACAGGTTTTGTAGGAGCTATTTTTCTCGAGCGATATCCACACTGATATATACTAATATAAATAGATTTTACCATTAAAATATTTATTAAAATTTTGTGTAATAAAAATTTTTCTATATAAGAAATTGTAGAAAACTAGAAGAGATGACAAGTAATTATCTTTTTTTTAAGGGGTGCCATGCAAAGAACTCATTAAATTTAAGAGACTCTGCTTTGCTGAACAACTTTGGTATAGTTTCTACTTCATAATTTTATTATAAACTTGCATTTGGATTATGTTAATGTAAATTAGTATTGTTTTATTGATACGAATTTTTATCTTTTATTAAAAATAATATGTATACCCACATTACAAACTCACTAAATTAATAATGAAATCCTGGCGAATATGTAAGCAGAGCAATTAACCTTCTTTTCTCTTTTTATTTCACCTTTTACTTTTAAAATTTTGAGTCTTCTGTTTCACTTGCCAGGAAGGACAACATTGTTGCTGCCTTTCTTTTCTCTTTTTAATCAATGTGAACTAAATACTGTAACATAAACACTTTAAACTGTGGAGAAGAAACTTTTGTAGTTTATTAACAAAGGTTACAAAATATTGTTATATAGAAGATTACAATTGGGTATATTAGTAATATCATATAAGATTACTAAGTAATAACTCTAATACACCCCCTCAAGATGGTGTACTTACTGTAACACCAATCTTGTGACAACACATAGTGAATTTAGGCCACGGAAGAGGTTTGGTGAGAGCATCTGCAAGTTGATCAGTAGAAGAGACATGAACAACGTGAAGTGTTGAGGATTGAACAAGGTCACGAACAAAGTGGTAATCAACAACCAGATGTTTCATCCGAGTGTGGAAGACCGGATTTGCACACAAATAAGTAGCCCCAAGATTATCTGAGTCGATAGTAGGGATATGCAACACAAGAATCTGAAGTTCAGTAAGTAAGGATCGAATCCTTTGTAACTCAGCAGCAGCATCAATAGCACGATACTCAGCTTCAGTGGAACTACGTGCAATGGTGCGTTGTTTGGTGGAACGCCAGGAGACAGGATTAGCACCAAGAAACATAACATAAGCACCAGTAGAAGTACGGTCATTAGGATCACCAGCCCAATCAGCATCCGAGTAACCGTGGAGTGTAAGAGATGTGTCAGACAAAAGGCGAATTCCAAGATTTCGAGTGCCATTAAGATAGCGAAGAAGACGCTTAACAGCACCCCCATTGAGTTTCAGAAGGAGCATGCATGAACTGAGAGAGTTTATTCACAGCATAGGAAATATCCGGGAGAGTCATGCGAAGATACTGAAGACTACCAATGACCTGTCAAAAATGAGTGGGATCAGTAGCTGGAGATCCATCAGATATAGATAATGAGGCACCAACAGTAAGAGGTGTAGAGACTGGTTTAGAATCAAGCATGTTATGGTGCAGAAGAAGATCAACAAGGTGTTTGTGCTGAGTAAGACATAAACCAGTAGAAGTGGGTAGAACTTCAATACCACAAAAGTAGCTAAGAGTGCCAAGATCTTTGATAGAAAACTTGGCATTGAGCTCGTGGATGATGTGGTCGACCAAGAATAAATCACTGCCTGTGATAATAAGACCATCCACATAGACCATAAAGTAGATGATGTTATGATTCTGGATGAGAATGAACAATGACGTATTAGCCCGAGAGGCAACAAAACCAAGAGTATGAAGAAAACACATTAGTTCAGTATACCATGCACGAGGAGCCTGTTTAAGACCATAGAAAGCTTTGCGTAAGCGACAAACATGATGAGGAAATTGGGGATCAATTAGACCCTGTGGTTGTACAATAAAAACTTCTTCAGTAAGATGCCCATTAAGAAAGGCATTGTTGACATCCAATTGTTTAAGAGGCCAATGGTAGTGGAGAGCAATGGAGAGGACTGTACGGATGGTAACAGGATTGACAACAGGACTGAAGGTCTCATGAAAGTTGATGCCATGACGCTAATGAAATCCTTTTGCAACTAGTCGGGCCTTGTATTTATCAATGGAGCCATCGGGATGACGTTTAATGCGAAAGACCCACTTATTGCCAACAAGGTTTTGAGTTGGATCTGGGGGAACAAGGTCCCAAGTGTGATTCCGAAGAAGAGCTTGATACTCATCATGCATGGCCTGTGCCCATAGTGGATGCTGCATTGCTTGGGAGACAGTGAAAGGCTCAATGTCACCAGAGACTACAGTAGAAAGACCATATTTGGGATTAGGCTTCACAATAGAATTCTTGAGTCTGGTAATCATAGGATGAGAATTCCTACGAGAAAAAGAATGAGGATCCATGGTAGAGGTGTCAACATGAGAAGAAGCCAGAGTCTGAAGACCAGTGTCATGAGTTATGCTGTCTGGGAAAGTATTAGATAAGGTACACTCAACATCCAAGACCGGTGCCATTGGTGATGTCACTGAAGAATGAAGTGTCGGATCACTTGGTGCCAAATAGTCAGACAAAGACAATTGTGGGACGGGAAGCCATGATGTGGTAGTTAGTTATGGTTCCGGGGTAGAGCAAGAAGAGGATTGGTAAGATGGATATGGGAACTCATGTTCAACAAACTGAATATGTCTAGAAACAAAAACACGATGATCAGAAAGATCAAGGCAAAGAAAGGCACTCTGAGTGAGAGAATAGCTTAGAAAAAGGCACGGATGAGATCGAGGAGATAGTTTGTGAGAACTGTAAGGACGTAACCACGGAAAACAAAGACAACCAAAGACTCGAAATTTGGTGGACAACACCAGTTTGTTAAAGAGATTTTGAAAGAGGGACAAAAAGGACAGGTTCTCCTTGGGCATTCGATTAATAAGATACACAGCTGTGGCAAATGCATAGGACCAGAACTTTGTGGGAAGAGACGCACGATGTAATAATGCAAGGCCAGTTTCAACAATGTGTCGGTGATGACATTCAGAGAAGCCATTGTGTTCAGGTGTATGTGGTGGAGTAGTGAGATGAGTGATGCCATTAGTGGAAAGAAGGGAGCGAAGAGCAACATATTCTCCTCCATTGTCTATAAACAAGGTTTTGATGGTGGAAGAGAAATAATTTTCAACAAGAGCTTTAAAGTTAACAAAAACAGAGTAAACATCAAATTTATTTTGAAGAGGATAAAACCAAATATATATGGTAAAGTGATCCACAAAAATAACATAATATTTATAGCCATCAACAGAGAGAACAGGAGAAGTCCAAACATCAGAATAAATAACATCAAGTGGAGCAATAGAGGTAATAGAAGATGAAGCAAATGGAAGCTTGTGACTTTTATTAATGTTGCAAGAGGAACAAGAAAAGTTTTGAAAAGCAGACCTAGGAAAAGAAACATTAAACAACGACAACATTTTCTTAAGAACTTTAACTGAAGGATGCCAGAACGGTTATGCCATTGCAAAATGGAAGAGGACGACATGACAGATGACAAAGCTGAACATTGATTATTGGATGAGTGAGAAGACAATTTGGGCAGAGATAAACACCATCATGGCGCTGACTCGTGACCATAATTGTCCCTGTGCGACGGTCCTGCACCTAAAAGCAATCATCAAAAAATGCAACAGTCATATCATTAGTAGCACATAAGGCAGACACCGAGAGTAGATTCATAGACATAGCTGGAATATGTAAAACTTTATCCAAAATAAATGTGGAAGAAGAGATAGGTAAATAGAGAGTGCCAGAGTGAGCGATGGAGAGACATGTACCATCACCAAGAACTACACTATCAGGACCAGAATATGGATAATGCAGAGAGAGAGTATTCAGGTCATTGGTGATGTGATGTGAAGCACTAGAGTCAAGTACCCAGTTTGATGAAGTAACGGGTGAATAATAAGTGGCTGTGTTAGCTTGAGGCTGAGACTGCAGTGGCGAGCAACTTGGTGCAGGAGGTAGAAAAGCCCAGACAGACTGTGGTATGAATGAACATTGGCTAGCAGAGTGACCAACTGTGCCACATATCTGACACTTACCAAGATATCTCCGTGGTGTTGACCCAGATGATGTAATAGGTGGGCGAGTCCTCCACTGTACCGTTGAGCGAAATGATGAAGTCGAACCTGGTGGCAATGACGCATGGAACTGAGGATGAGGAGTTTGAGTGGGCCGATGTTGAAGCCCAGAGCGAGAAACTTTGGGTTGTGATGACCTGGTGGAGGTGGCGAAAGCTGTGGCAGGAGCAACCTGTGGCAGGAGCAACCTGTTGAGGATTCTGAAGTCTAGCTGTGACAGGAGAAACTGATTGAGGAGTTAGAAGCTGTAATTGAGCTTCATAGTTGAGCAGGATTTCAAAGAGCTCTTCGAACTCAAGTGGTGAATCGTGAACTTGAAGAGCATGAGACATATTAGAATATGCTGGGTCAAGCCCATTTAAAATGCGGATCGATAGATCATTAAGGTCAACAGGCTTGTTCATAAGGGCAAGTGAGTCAATACAGGTTTTGATGTCCTGTATATAGGCAATGATCGTTTGTGTGCCCTGCGAGAGGTTAGCAAGATGACTGCGAAGTTCCATGATACGACCACGAGACAGGCTTGTTCATAAGTTTTTTCCAAGGTTTTCCAAGCATCACGTGCAGTGGAAGAAGATGCAATAAAGGGTACTAAGGTAGGAGAGACGAATCCAATGATGGCATTCAGAAGCAATTGATGTTGACGAACCCCGAGTGGAAAATCGGATTAGATACAAGTGGAGTTGAATCAGAACTTGGAATAGTAGCAGCTGGACATGGATGTGTGCCATCAACAAATCCTAACAGATCATACCCAATTAACAAAGAGTTAAATTGGGCACTCCATGCATTATAATTTGTAGAAGTAAGTTTGAGAGGAGCCTGAACACTGACATTAATGGCAATTAGTGAAGGTTGCTGATCCTTATGTTCACCGGTGAAGGTTGAAGATTACAAATGGGTATATTAGTAATATCATATAAGATTACTAGGTAATAACCCTAATATAAACCATTGATGTGCAATTATAGATGAAAAAATTCTACTAATTGTATATAAAGTCTCTTGTTTTTTTTTATTTTTGGTGCAATAATTACTATTTACACTTATAATTATGACTACGTTCTGACTACCTAGAGCTAGGGCACTTTGGGAATGATTTGTGATCCCTATGATTCTCCCGAGTAGATTCAATCTTCATCAGCGTTTTGATCGTTGATGCAATCATAAGAAGTATTGATTAGGAAGAGATTTCAATCAGCATTTGTAGGCAGAGATTCAAACAATATGGCAATTTGGATTCAGTTATGAAAAATAATTATTCAGTTTATAAGTATTTCTAATAAGTATCTATTTTTAAGCTATAATTACTCTTTTAATCTCCAGAGAAGTACAGTTTCAACCCCTTTAGTCCCTCTATTATATTTTGAAATTTTTGAGTCTCTTTATTTTTTTCAAAGTTAGAAATTTTAATCCACAGAGTGTCTGATCTTATGTTTGCCATTAATTTTTACAGACGTGGCTTGTTTTATATAAAAATGAGGAAAACAAATTAAAAAAATGTTAAAAATATAATAACAGATACAGATCAAGGATTCTAGATTTGCATCCACACGCACAATCCGAAATCTCTAATCCCCTAATCACATCTAGTCCCTTGATGTTCTTCACCCTTTGATGCCTACGAAGCTAGTGGATGCTAGGGAAGCCAGATCTTTTTCAACCCATCTATCTTTGAGAATATTAAAAAAAAATTGGGTCACCCTCATTGTAGACAACATAGGATGTTGCATAATAGTTTCCAGTTTCTAGTGTATCTGCAATTATAATGTGAACTCTGAGATGATGCTTATTGTTGTGGTTTTTATCCTATTTTTTACATGTTTTTAAGCTTATTTGCTTGTGCTTGGAGCTTGGATTTATTAATTTGATGTTTGGTTTTGGCTAGTGAAATGACTAATTTTTTAGCCATTTTCTTGTGCTTTTGAAGTTTTTTTTGTGAGATCTTGATGGTATGTATATAGAATCATTTTTTGTCTTTCATGTTCAATGCTTTGATTTAATCTTTTCCAATTTTTGGTAGTTTCATATGATTTTATGCTTTTATGGTTTTGCATACTTGTTCAACCCTTGCATAATTGTTGTTTTTTGGTTTTATATGGAAGTAGGAGCATATGTATTACTTTGTTGTAAGAGGTTTGTAATTTTTTTTTGTAGACTGTAACACATGTTAGAATCACACTTGCTTACACATGATAACAATGTATGTTCTTGATATGATTAAAAGTTATATAGTTTTACTTTAGCTATGCTTACTTGTGAGACCTTGATTGCATACTGGTTGAACTCTTCTTTGTGGGTTTAGCTTCTTAGATTAATATGAAGTTAAAAGAATGTTTATCACTTTGTCTTAGTGGTTTGTGCTTTTATTTAGATAGCAACACAAGTTAAAATCCCACATATTTGTAAGTGATGGCGTTGTATGTTTTTGTTATGATTAATAGTTTAATGGTTTTAATTGAGCTATGCTTACTTGTGCTCTGACATGATTGGCTAGCTGTCTTAATTTAAACAAAACTTAGGATACCATGCATGGTTAGTAATACATGTTAGTAATACATGTTCTTTCTTGATTATAATGGTTAGGCTTGAAGGAATGCAAGGTTTTGTTATAAGAAAAAAAAAACCAAAACAAGAAACTAGTCACCAATCCTCAGCACCAATTGAAGTCTCTGACCTCCTAACACAACCTAGCATAACAACTGATGCATCTAAAAGAAATCTTTAACTAGGAGCAAGGAAGCATTTTCTTAGGGATGTTTTTTGTTAGCTGCAGGGTTTATATTTTTGTCTCTAGCTTAGAAAATTATATGTTTTTATAAATTGCATGTGAGAAATAATGACATGCAAGGTTGTAATGTTTTTGTTAATTGCATGTCAATTTGGCCCACAAGTTTAGTATCATTTGGCATGCATGAAAATTACTTGTTTTTGTAAATCACATGCTTGAACTGAGGACATACAAGGAGGTAATATTTCAGATGGTCAATGAAATCATTATCATTTACATCCATTATTTCTTTTTCTTATTTTTTTTCTTCTTTTTCTTTGTGATAAAAAAGAGCTGCTAGGTAGCTAAATACTATTAAACATTGATGATATAAAAACTTAAAATGTGAAAGTCTTCCTTAGGCAGCTAATTTATCAAAATGTGTTTCATGCTGTAGAAATTACTTCAATGTCTATATTTGTAACATCAATATTCTATAAATATTGTCACTGTTGGTTTGAGTGAGACATTGTTTAAATCCAATGCGGTTTGTAAAAACTACTAAAATTTCTAGGTTCAAATCATGGCCTATGCATCTATTGTTCCTTTTGATCATGGCTATGTTTACTTAACATATTCAATATAAAGTAGTAAAGGTAGAATTTAAGAGAAATTTTCCATTAATTTAAACATAAAATACATGTAATTGTTCTTGTATAGAATAACATCAACATAATGCACTGTTGAAATAAAAACTGCTACAATCTACAAAATAATATCAAATATAATATAAAAAAAAAAAATCAAAGATTAGCCCTTTTTTATTTATCAATTGTCACGCCCCGAGTCCGGAGTGTCGACAAACGGCCGCAAACCTATAAGGCAGAGACCAACTAGGTATGCAAAGCCTCAGAACCTATCTCACACTGAAAAATAATATCTAATAAAAATATAGATTCTTATATTAAAGGAAGTTATAAAATACGAATTACAAAAGTTCTATATCCAATGTTTGGAATAATATTTAATCAATAGAAAGTTCCAAGACCACAAAGAAGAAGAATTCAATAACTTGCTAAACTATAATGCGACTTATTCAATGAGGCCCCTAAGCTGCCCACCAAGTAATTCTGAAAAAAAAAAACAGAACAAACTTAATGAGCTTGAGAGCCTAGTAAGTAACCACTAAAAGCATTTGGGATCAAATAGAAGTGTCAAAAATCCTGAACAAAAATCATTACTATAATACAATAGAACATCTGTCAAAATACAATTCGGAAACAAAACAAAACAGTTCAACATAGTCTGATTTTCAGATAAACACAGTATAGGTCTCCCAATTCACTATGATCAAAACAGAATATCAGAGGTCATTTATGTACCCTCGGTGTCCCGAGCTAGAATATCAGAGGCCGTTATTCTTCACCGACGGAACGGTGAGAAACTATAGTCTCTTAACAGAGTTACATGTCAACAAGGTCAGTGTTTAACCCCCAATGACAAAATTAGTGCATAGTTAATTGGAGACTACAATTTATAGATCAAAATAATTGATGTTCGCAAACAATAAAATAGCAAGGTTCAAACTGAGTGAAAGCAGAATAATCCACCAAACAAAAATATTAACATTCGCATGATCCCATTTCGTATAACAAAATAAGCCAATTATTTTCAAATCAAACTTAATGAATAGGGTATGAAATAAATTTATATAAATCAGAATATATAACTTCCATAGTTTATTAAAAAAACTGAATGAATAAAAAATAGCCAAAAATTTAGTATATACTTAATAATTTAAAAGAATATAATAACCAAGTGTTTAATAAATACAATAATTCAAAAATATAATTATTAAAAATAATACGAGAAATAATCAAAATAGTAATTTAGCAAGTGTTCAAAAATATATACTTATACTAGAATTTATATGTGGTTTATTTACCGACTAATACAAAAAAAATACAATTCGACACCAATTCAAGGCTTTTGGGTGGTTCTTAAATTTGAGAAAAAAAACTTATTAAATCACCAAAATATAAATTTACAAAATTGCAGAGGTATCCAAGAAAGATTTCAAAACCCTAACAATGCTACTAAGGTTAAGAGCTAATGAGCAAGGATATAATAAAAGAAGATCTCAGAAGGGTATAAATGCAAAAAGGGTGAAGCTATTATTTTCAAAATTCAGATCCTTTCAAGCATTTAATATCAATTATCAAACCTAACGGAGATATGAACTATTTCAATATGACCAACGAAGACTAAAACCATCATAACTTTGTCTATCATCTTCCAAATCACAAAATTCTTTCTTATAAAAAAACTAGACATATGATGTTAGAACATATCCAAAATCCACACTAATTAGAATACTATTAAATTTATAACATCCATTTGAATGTCCATCTATTCCTGCAAACCAGTAAAGTCAGACATGATCCTTTTAACATGCATATCTCTCAGTATATATCCTCAAATAACATGATATTTTCTTAATACATCGTTAATTCAAAAAGGAACAACTTTCGTATTTTGCACCTTGCCTGATTCAACCTTTAAAACCATGAAATATAATAATCAATCTTTAAGTTCTGCACAGAATTCTATTTGATGTAGCTACTCTAATATGTTTGTATATCATAAAGTACAGATGTATAAAATTTGAAACTTTGTAGGTACTTAGTTGAGATCGAACCCTATAACTTTTTTCTTTTTTACTTTGCTTGATTCAACCCCTAAAGTCATGTATTATGCCGTCAATCTTCAGGTTCTGGAGAGAATATTATTTTACAGAACTACACTAATAGGCTTATATTTTATAAACCACAATTGTATAAAATTTGAAATTCTGTAGAATAAATAAAATCTAGGGTTACTTACCTCACACGCCGATAAATGAGCTCGTGATAGGGTTTTTCATGAAATCTCTCCAACTAAACAAATCTGTAATTTAAACTAGAACCTTGTTTTCCTTAAATACCATCATCAGAAATTTCATGGAGATGGTAGGAGTGATCAATAATTTATTGAACAACTGTTAAAGAGATAAGAAATGATTTGAATTTTAAAAAGATAACTAGATTATAACAATAATCTAGTTCAGAGGATAAAAAGAACCTCAAGAGATAATTAAAAGATAAACTAAATAATAATAATAAGTGTGGGTCCACATCAGTTTTTATTGTTAGCCTCTTTTACTGTCTTGAGTCCTCAATTGGATATCAGATGCCAAGCCTGCCTGCCATTGATTAGAAATTATTAAAGTACGATATAGATATGTAAATGCAACATTTAATTACAATGAAACAATATGTTATCAATGTTCTAATGTAAAGTATATTTTATTGCATTAATGAATTACAAATTAAAAGTCTTGAAATAGAAATATCTACAGCTTAGAATTGTAATAGCAGCAACACTAGTAGTCGAAGGACTAACTCGGGGAAGAAAGCATTTGCCTGTGCAAAACATAAATGCAAGGCAAATTAGAATATCAGTCGTCATTCTCTCTCTCTCTCTCTCTGTATGTATATGTGTGTGTAATACCAAGTATTTTATATCTTAATCCTCTCAATACTGTAGATTTAGCCCAGCCCACATTACTATTTTCTTATAGTATTACTGTAGCATTCACTATAGCAATCCGATGATTGGCTCTTAAAACCTCTATCCTTCTTCTTTTCTCCTTTATTCTCATCTAAGAAAGAATAGAGCACTAGGAGAAGGAGAAAGATAGGTATTTCCTTGATGATTTTTTTCTCAATATTTCCGAGTAGAAATCTCTTCTATGCTTGGATAATTGTTTGGAGTTCATTGGAGCTCCTTATATTTTAAGTAAATTTTATTATTGGATTGTCACATTTGGGATGTTGTGAGGGAGTTATTTTAAGATCGAAGATGTATGCTCAATTAAAGCTAATTGCATGGTTTCTAGGACTAGAATTCTTAACTCTTGATCTCAGGTACTGAAGAACTGGCTTTGGTATATCTTGGTGAGTGCAATGTGCAATTTAATCATCATCTATTCTTGTTTTATTGATTTACTTGGAAGGTGGAGTGGAATCATGATTTGATTTGAGAATAGTAGGGAATTAGTATGTTTGACCCTATGATAAGGTTGAATGTGTACATATGATATATATACTCAAAGAATAAAATTGGAATGAGGAAGTTGGACTATATTCATGCTTGACAAAATTGTAAATATCGGAGATTGCTTGGAGGCTTAATGAGGGATTACTTATGTTGAAAGTACTAAGTTTGGAAGTAGACCTAGAGTGCTAAACCTGGGAGTTCTTGATGAATACCTAAAAATTGTCTGGCAAGCACCAACTTTCAAGAGACTTTAATCATCAAGTTGTTTTGTAATGTAGTTAAGACAACATTTTGTCGAGGAATTCAGGGGTTGATTTGAACCCGAATATTTGTAGGTTTAATTAGATGATTTCATGGAGGATGTAAACCTTGAAAATTTTTAGACTCCCATCTCATTTACTCTCTAACAATTTGTGGAATGCTAAATGTGAAGCCAAAGTGGAAGAGTTATTATAGTATTACATTTTCATGATTCCATACAATTAAAATTGGGTTGTTCTTTTAATTTGTTCTTTAACTTTGGCAATGCTAAATTGATATATTAAGAGATAAAAATGGAATAATGGACATAAGTATGTATTGACTTACAATGGTTGGAAGCCTAATAGTGATTATATGCTAGGCTTGGGGTAAAATTACTGTAGCTATTACTGTGGCACCGAAGTCTCTAAGTGTTGATTCAATCTACGTCAAACTAGTTGAGGCTAGCTTAGGCAATCTTAGTCCAACTTGGGCATATTTACCTTTACTGAAATGTGGTCTGATCACTTAGCTACGGTTATTGAGGATTATTGGTTGGTTAGTATTTTTAAAATAGGTGTCAACTAACTATATAAGTTCATAACTCTTCATGCATTGCATTTTGGACAAAGTTGCACATCATACTTGCTATTTGGGCTTGATCAATAAGTTTCCTATTTTTCTTCTTTTTAGGTGGAGAGATCTCTAGAGAAGGCAAAGCATAGGACCTATGGAGAAATAGAAGATTACTTATATTTTCTGGCCAAGAGCTAATGAGTGGATTGTGTTTTATTTTATCATATTTGCAAAAGATGGTTTGTTATGATTTTATTATATATTTATATACATATAAAACTATGTATGTGAATTCTCCTTCCCAGTAAGCCTAAATTGCTATTTTGGTTCAAAGTGAGTGTTTTATGGTAATTTAATTCTATTTCTCTGTTTATCATCAATCCTAACAAGGGCTTGTATATCATCTTCTCTTGGTATTTATTATATATGAACTTTTTATGATTATTTGATAAGATGTTTTCCAATTTCCCTTGTTTTTATTAATAATTATTTATTTTGCTACTAGCCTATCCACTGACTGGGCAACATTGTTACTCATGATATCTCCCTTATATTTTTCAAATTTGCATTCTTAACTTATTGAGTTATTGTGCTAAGTTTCTTCAACATCCTTGTTCACCTGCATTATAGCTTGACTTTCGCTGGGTCTTGTAGTGGGGGACCTATGAGGATGATTCAAAAACTTATGTTTTTGAAAAAACAAATTCTTTATGTGAGCTTTATGTATTTTTTGTGGTTAAACTTATTTCTTGTGTTAACCCTTTGAGCGTTAGATGGTTTGGAAAATCCTTATGTTTTCTATTTTATATTGGTTTATACAATAACTGTTAAATGTTATCAGTAAGCTAGCGACGTTTTGGAGTGGTGAATATGTTTATCACCTACTTTATGATAGCACTAAGGTTGCCACGGGTCTAGCTTTAGGTCGGGGCATGACAATATATATATATATATATTGGAGAGGTTCTCTTATGAAAATTCACTGGCATCCATGAGAGCTTCACCAACATTAAGGTCTTGCTTGGGAGGAGGTTTTTGAGGGTTTTTTGTAAGCTAGGGTTGTGAACCAATCCATGTTTGGATCAAAGATTTGGTAAAAGTCATGGTAGTTGAGAACCATCCATTTAACCCCATTTCTCAACCTTCCAAATTGGGGGGTTGAGAAGGTTACGAAATTAAGATGGAAAAAAATGCCCTGAACAATTTTAACTAATTACGATTACATCCCTTGTATAAGTTTTGTTAAATTTCTCTCAAACCCTAGCAGCCGAGCTTTGTAAACGAACTTTTCATTTTTTTTTCTACCGGAACTTCACTACTCTTAGAACATCAACCTTGAGGATGACTGCACTACTATTCTCCATCCTCAACTACACCATTATTGTATTTTTTTCCTTTTAATTTTTGTTGAAATTTTTTTTTTTTTTTGGTGTTGTTTTCTTCCCTTTTAATTTTGTTTTTTTGGTGTTGAAAATTTACAGCTTGAAGGGTATTTTGGTCATGTTAACATAAAATCTTACCTCTTAATACCTTTAATCCAAACACTATAAGGTTTGATAACCTCTATTTACTCTACTTTAGGCCCAAATAAGATATAACTTAAAAACACATTTTTCCACTATTTTGCCATAGCCTACCTTCTTTTATGAACCCTCCTTCATCTCATTCAAACAAAACCTGGAGGTGGAGGACAATGAAGAGCTAGAACTAATTAAAGAATTAGGGATTTCAAGGCGTAGGTGTGGATGTGGATTCAGAGTACTGGATCCAAATCCATTATATTTTTTACATTTTTATTCATTTTTTTATTTTTTAAATAATATTTAATATTAAACATGCCACGTCAATAAAAACCAATGGTAATTGTACCGTGTAAAGTTTTCAAATTTGAAAAAAAAAATAAAAAAAGCTCAAAAATCCTCAAAATACAATAAAGGAATTAAAGGTATTGCAACTATATTTCTCCGGAGACTAAAAGGATAATTCTACCTATGTTTAATGTTTCTCGTGTGTTTTTCTCCTGTGTTTCTGGGAGACATTTCACTTTATAGTTTAAAAAAAAACTAAAATTACTTATTTTATTAAAATAATCACTTTTTGCAAAATGAAAAAGAAAATAAATGTGTTTATATGTTCTTTGTAGAAGTATTTATTTTTTAAATTAAGTATTAAATTTTTTGATCAGATAAAAATAGAATATATAACTAAAATTGGTTCTCATTTCGATATACTCTGATTCATAATTTCTAAACTTCTTTTATTTTAGGTTAAATAAGTAGGTTTCAGAGTAAATTTTCATTTTTATTTTTTGAAAATATAAACATGAAGTCAATAATTAAATATTAGTTTTTCACAAGAACAAACGTTGCTTATTATTAGGCGAAATGTTTGTTTATTTTCTTCATTTATTTATTTATTTATTTTTGAAAAAGTGACAAACGCTTCTCCATTAAGAGATTATTAGGAGATATGCATATATAATAGTGTACCAGTCATGATAGTTTATTAATCACTCAAAAATTTATTATCAGGCTAGATTTCACATAAACGATAAAAGACATATCCTTGTCCAAAAGATTTTCATAAGTTTAACCGAATTAATGCATTCATCTGCCATAAAACACTAGAGAGAAAATGTGCGACACTTCCATAAAAGACCATTTAGCTAAAAGACCATTTAGCTACCAGTAGCTTGGTTATTTATTTTTTAAGCCTTGTGTATCACTGTCTAATGTCAATACCATTTAGCTACCAGTAGCTTGGTTATTTATTTTTCATGTAACATATATATATATATATATAATAAAAAATTAGGAAGCAAAGTTTACAAGCAAGCATTTGAAATGTGCATGATTGATGGGACCAGAGTGCATATTACAATGCTCTTTTTCAGTGATTCTAACGTAGGTGAGAGGGACGGATGAATAATGCAGACAAGCAGCAGAAGAAGCAGAGCAGCAACTACAGCATTACTACGATGCACAAACTCCACAAAGAACCTCCACTGCATTAGACATTCTCTTACATCTGTCCCCATAAAAAGGCTCATCTGCCACAACCCCTTAAGTTTAACCCCCCTTCCTCCTCTCTCTCTCTCTCTCTCTCTCTCTGTCCCTCAGTAAAAGTATTCACATATAATCACAACATTTTTTATCAAAAAAAAAAAAAAGATATGATTGTGTTTAGGTTTAAGGTTGTGTTTAAGAAAACGAATTAAATAGTTTCATATTATACAAAGGATGATAAAAAGATTATTAATATATATAAATGTAACATAAGTGAACTAAAGGAAAAAAATAAATACAAATAATATATTTGGATTTGGTCATGGTCGTGTGGCCTACAACAAGCAGAGGAGAACGGAGTCACTTTTTTTGGTCGGCAAAGAGAATCAATGTTTGGGGAACTTAGAAAAGAGAGCCAAGAAGCGAAGGGCAGTGAAGGAACCAACATAGAAGTCTGAATTAACCATTGTGGAATTTTTATGGTATTTTATGGTTATGAGAGTTACCCACTTGGCATTTAGTTATATTCCCTTGTTGAAAGCCTAAGTTTGATGTGCATGCTCTTTGCTATATTGTATGTATATATAGTTTATATGCTCTGCTTTCAGGTGGCAGTGTCTTCTAGTGGCATGGCTTCCCCATCAAAGGATCATGTCATCCCCTGCTCCCCCTTTGTTTTTTATTTTTTTTATTTTTTTTATTATTATTTTTTTTTACCACCTTTTGTTTTTGTTCTTGTTCTTGTTCTTTGTTCTTTGTTCTTTGTCTTGTTATTTTCTTGCCAATGCCTTGTGTTCCACAAGGGAGAAGCAAACATTCCAATCACTCACTTGCCACCTTTTGGATTTAGCTTACCATTGAGCAGAGAGCCCTGTGGAGTTTGTATTATTATGCAATCTAAATTATGTTGCCTTGTCAGAGTTTTGCTAAGGAAGCATATTTTGGAGCAGTGGTGTGATATCCTTTTTGTATTACTGTTTGGTTAGGTGGGATTTGGATTTCCCAATCATGTTTTTTAATGTTATTTTCCTAAATATGGATAAAGTTTTTTTTTTTTTTTTTGTGTGTTATTTTTTATACCAATAGGTAAGAATAATATATAATGGGACACGTCGAAGACAAAAGGATATATTTTTTACTCTTGGAGGTATATCATGAGCAAAGAAAGTATTACCCAATTCATCCATTATATATCTTTGAACAATAGCCAAAATCCATGAATAAAATCTAAAAGTTTTGGTTTCTCTATGGTATAATGTGTTTAATCACCATCTCCAACCGGTAAAAATAATAAATAATTTACCAGTTTTTCTATAAAAGTTTTTATTTATTTATTTATTTATTTATTTACAATGATGTGAATAAGATATTGAAATTATGTCCGAATATAGCATTCAAATTTGATTTGGTTAGTGAAATGTTTAGCATAAGAGAAAATGGGAAAATTATCATTAGAATGTCTTTTCATATCTTTCTATATAATTCAAAAAAAAAAAAATTTAATTACAAAAAATAAAAATAAGATTAACTGTTAGATTTTTACAATGGGTATAAAAACTGAATGCATCTTTGTAAATTTAATTTTTATTTTTCAAAAATAAATTTTTTATTTATTTTAGCCTTAGAACTACTTAACAATATTACATTATCAATGAAGTTTGACTTAACCTTAACAGTAATTCTTACTTTGCATGGCATTTCTAACTCCAAAGGAATCATTCTTGTATGGTAGCTTATTATGATTGCCTATGAAAAATGGTGGTATAAGTATTTCAAATCTATGGTAAGCAACCAAAATGATTGTGTGTTTTGTACTTAAAAAATTACAATTTCATCTTTATTTTTAATTTTTTGTTACAATTTAATCACATGAACAAATAAACACCGGGTGATCACATGTAGCATATGCCAACTCAAATGCTTACTTTAAGAAAAGATGTGCCATATAGTATGTATGTCACGTGTGATCGTCATTAATGGCTTATTCTCGGATGACTAAATTATAACAAAACTAAAGGTTGGTAACCAAATCGTAACTTTTTAAAAAACTGAGTGACTGAAATAAAAACATAAAGGAACCATTTAGGTTGTTTATCCTAAAATCTATTAATGAAACGTAAAGATGCTTATAACAAAACAAATATCTCACTTTTGTGTTGTTAGATTAGAACCTCTGCTTTAAGCCATGTTTATCGTTTATAAATGTTAGCTGCATAGCAAGTTTTAGACATATGTTCCCAAATCAAAAGCTCCATATTGTATCAAACATTCACATTCATATGCCATTGTTTGGACTTTATTTATTTTTTTTTTGAGATAGGGCGACAAACGCCAACTGCGTACGCGTGGCGGGGGATTGCCTACAACGCCCTCACCCTCTTGGAACGGGGGAGCGCGGTTCGGGGGGATTGAACTCGCGTCTCCTCCTACGAGGGGACCCAAGATACCGCTGGGCTACAAGCCCTTTGGTCATTGTTTGGACTTTCACTCATGGTTTAATAACACTTCACTTCATCCAATATAAACTTCTTAATTAATCAGAAAATGAACAATGGTCTCCTTAATCTTTGGATCAAAGCTCTTTTTCTAGCAAATTTCTCCTCCCCATGCCCATTGACATCCTCAAGAAGACTACTAATTAATCTCATTTTATTTCATCTACCTACTATTTCACTTTCTTGATTTTATCTGAAATTGTTTATCTCTTGCTGTGGATGAGGAGCTTCCATGTGTTGAGTTTGTTAATATCCAATCACTTCAATTGATTTATCTAACTTTGATTAGGTTTAAGTAAGGATAGTTTGGGGATATATATATATATATATTATATTAGGAATTTATTGCCAAAAGAGTTTAGATTTTTCTTAGATTTAAAGAAGATTTGTTAAAAAAAGAAAGCAGAGTTGTTTTACCATTCCAATAGGTGTTAGTTACCATGATCAATTTCATTTTAAAAATAAATCAATCCTAACCTCACCCCATGAAATTCAATAATAGGAGGATGCATAACTTCTCATAATATATAACATCTTTCATCTACAATGTTTTCTAGTGCAATTACAATAATTGTAATTTATAAAATTTAACACAAATTTAAAAATATTCTCATGCTATTCTCTTGTTAGCAACATGAGACTAAGACAGGCATTATTATATATATGATATAAAAGCTTTATATTGAATATTAATAAAAATACATACTAAATCACAATAATTCACAAGGTTGGTGATTGTATGTAATATGAAAATAAAAAACCAATAAATAAATAAGAAATTTCATTAAACCCACAAGATGGTCAACCACATCATGGGAATAAACTTTTCTTCTCCAAGGATGGTGATTGGAGCACTTAAGCCATGCACTATTAAATTTTGCCCAAGTTATTCAACTTTGTTGAAACCAAGAGACAAAAAACAAAAACTTGTATTTAAATCATGCTCCAAAAGTTGCACACTCCCTATTATTTAGCACCCACTCAATTGAACATCCCACTCAAAGACATAAAGTTGATAACTTTTTCTTCATACTTTTAGAAACTAATTTAAATAATTCAATTAGTAGGGAGTTAGTGGGTGTACAAAATCAATGCCACTTATGGAATCTTAATCTTTTAATTGGAAGGGCAATGCATCCTCCTCATTTTCATGCTTCTTTACTCAAAAAGAATAATGTGGTCATTTTTAATGAGCTTGATAATTTATGGAGATCTTCCTTCTATGTATATAAAATAGCTAATGTATTAATTAAATAGTAATCTCTATGAAAAGTTTTTAGTCTATTATTTTGGATAAGTCAGTAGAAACACATATACGCATTTAAAAAAAATATGAGTTTCGTATGGTTAAATAATAGATGAAATATTAATTTATAATTATTTATATATAACTTCATTAAAATAATAACTCTTCTGAAAATGAGAAAACCCAAGAATAATATTTATTTTTTATCAAAGTTCTACGCATTACTTTATATAGAAGATTTCCCTCTTTTTTTTTATTTGCTATATTTTATATATGGTATATGCAATATATATATATATATATATATATTATCTATTTTTAAAGTAAATGAGAGTTGCTTAGTGAATGTATAAACAGTACATACTTTACATAATTTTATCACTCCAATAAAATTTGAGTTATTACAATCCACCTATGTATCTAAAGTGAAGGTTACATAAGAAAATTAAAACAAAACCATTTTTTTAATCTTTATATGTTGCAACAATGTACATTTTCATCTATATCTTTTTAAGATATTGAAAATATTATTTTATTTTTATCTCTGTATTTTTTAGAATGTTCAATCATTTTTCCCAATCAACATAAAACTTATAACAGTATTAGATGTTCCCATAAATTGTTATATATAAAATAATCATATATTTTGAAATATACATTAAGTAGCAGCTATATGGAATATTTTAACAGTAAAAAATAGAAACTAAAGAAAACAAAATACCAAAAAAATTTGCTAAAAATATTTTGAAGTTAAATAATTGAAAACTTGAAATTAAGACAAAATATTAACAATTACAAAAATAACTTTTATAAAAAAAAAAAAAAAAAAAGAAAAAGAAAAATGGATGAAATAATGAGCATAAACTAATTGTACAAGTACCTTTGCAAGCACTACTATATCATGGACAGAGACAGAGGAAAAAGAGGCATAGAGAGCATGCCACTCTTCTTATCACATATTTCAACCAGTCTCTGAATGAAAGGACTGGTCAAAAAGTGAGCATGTAGAAAAGTTAAGAGATCAACATGAAACAAGAGGAGGATGAGCTTAAAACAGGGACAATAGAAAATCATACCCTTCACATTTTTATTTTATTTTATTTTTATTTTTTATTTTATAAATACATATAAACAATAATAAAGTCATAAGTTTAGTGCTATTTGTTAACATTGATAGTTGTGTTACTAAACTCAAACAAAAGCTTATGCAATGCCATTTCCCACTAACACAAGATCTCCTCCCTCTCTCTCTCTCTCTTTGATCTCTTTTTCTTGATTGGCTCACTTGCACACATAAACATGTTGTAGTATTTATCCTTTTTTTTTTCTAGTGCCATGTAAAGTTAATCAAATTAAAAAATTTACTTATTTTTTATTCTTTAATTTTGGATTTATTCATAGGAACAATATTTGAGTCATGATAAGTTTTTTATAAAAATAAATAAACCATATTCCATTAAAATAAAATAAAACACAAATAACTGGGAGGAAGCAGTGTACTGGGAATTCAATGACAAATAATGAAATTTAAAAAAGAAACTAAGATAGAGATAGCAACCAAGTAGAAAAATTGGATAGATTATCATAAGTGAAAGGCATTTTTATTAAAGAAAAAAACCATCAAAAGAGATGTTGAGGGTCAGAGAGATTGAAAGAAAACAGATATGACATTTGTGCATTGTTAAAATTCGTTTTTCTTCGTTGAGGGCGTGTTCATTTAGACATAAGTGGGCAGAAGTGAAGGGAAGTGGACTGACTTCTTCCACTTCTGATGTTCTTTTCTTCTGAAATGGGAAAGTGGTCACTTCCCCCACTTCAGACTAAAGTGGGTTTTAACTAAAACCCACTTCGGTATTTTTTTCACCGAAGTGGGAGAAGTGAGCTTTAAGAAGTACCATTAAGAAGCTCACTTCGGTATAAAAAGCTCACTTCCTCCACTTCCAAATACCATTAAGAAGTTACACCACTTATACCAAAATGAACACTAGAAGTGGAAAAATGAACACTTCGGGGCTGTTTGGTTGTCTGTAAGTGAATTTACATATAAGTAAAATTACAGTGTGAGTGAAAATACTGTATTTTAATTTACATCACAGCTGTTTGGTTTGTTGTAATTTGAAATGCTGTATTTGCTTTTTCTTTGTTTGGTTTGATGTAAGTTAAAGAGTATAATTACCATGTAAGTGAAATGGTAAGATTACCCCTATCATATATTGTTAACATTAATTATTTAATATTATTTATAAAAGTTTTTAATTTATATAATATGCTTAAATTTTATCCCTAAAAACTATTAATTATATTAACTCTCATTATTTAGGATTAATACTAATTTAAAATGTTAATTAATTCAGTTGTGATTTATTAAATTTAAAATTTTTAATGTAATTTAATTATATGCCATTAAAATATTTTTTCTATATAAATTAAATAAGAATTGGTATTTTAAAATACAATATTAAATTAAATAAAACATAAATAACTATTTTTTTAATCATGTTAATACTACTAATCATCATGTTAGTATTAGTTCTAATTATTTAATACTTTTCATAATAATTAATTATTTATTTATTTAAAGTATTTTAATGATAAAAATATTTTTTTAAAATATTAAATATTTTAAGTTTAATATTTTTAAAATTTTAATACTTAAAAATATTTTTATAGTTACTTTTAATGATAATTTAATTTATTAAATATTTTTATAATTATATTTAAGATAAAATGGTGGTGAGTGGATACCACTTACTTTACTGTATTTCAACTTACAGCAAATTTTGATGTAAGTTGAAATACTGTAAAAGTGAGTGAGATGTAAGTCCATTTACCTGTAAGTGGAGCTTTTACATCAAACCAAACAGCCAATTACATGTAAAACCACTTACATCACAGCTACTTACAGCTAACCAAACACCCCCTTCATGAAAGAGACACTTCCTGGGAAATGAACACAAGAAGTGGCGGAAGTCATATCACTTCCACCACTTCAAGGCACTTCAAAGAAGTGCCATTTCCCGCACTTCTTGACTTCCTCCCACTTACGTCTAAATGAACATGCCCTAAGTTACACACTAGGTCACTCGCTGGGATGTCTTTTCTAAAACGGAGCAACCACCTTCTTCAATACTATTTAGTATGTAAACCTCTTTTGATCATCAAGATCGATTTTTAGGAATTAACTTTTTATCCGTCCAGTGTTTTGGAAGTTTTTGATAAATACGAATATAAGATAACTATAAAAATAGTTTCATTTAAAAATAATTAATAAAACTTTAATTATATCAATATTGATTCTGCAATAGTGCTGAAAAGTAAAGGTAATTTTTATAAATATGGACAAGTTAGCGGGTGAGAACCCTCAACCTTACAATTGGGAGAAAAATAAAATATTAACTCTACCATTAAAAAATAGTAAGAGGTTTTTTTTTTTTTTTTTTTTTTTTTTTGCAAATGTTTATAAATATGGTTTTTATCCATTTGATATATAATACATATTGTCATTGTTGGTATATATTTTAATATAAATAAATTTTAAAAATACATTACTAAAATTGCTAGCTATTTTTAGAAATTAAAGTTAATATTATTTAAATAATAAATTTGCTTTAACAATTTAAACTTATGCATTTATTAATCATATAAACAATAATATATTTTGAAAGTCAGATAGACATAAATAACTAAAGAATATAATGGAAGTACATTAAAAAAACCCAAAAGAAAACAAGTTATAGAACTGATAATTCTAATAATTTTTCATAAGTTAATAAACTAAATATTCCATTGGTGTTTGAGTATCTATTTCCCTATAGCCTAAGTTATTTATTTAATTGAATCAAGGTTTTTTTTCTAAAATAGTATTATTATCAAGGATCATGTCTATTAAAAATATTGACCATTGTCAAATAATATATTAATCTAACTATTTTTTGATTTATTGATACCAAATCTTTTATATAAAACATTCCTGTCTTTAATCGAGAAAGCAAGCTTGAAGCCTAGCATAAAATAAAAGTGCTCAAACATATTTGGAAGATAGCTAGGGGTGTAAATGAGTCAAGCTGCTCGTGAGCTACTCGAGATTAGCTCGGTCCAACCCTCCGACTCGTTGACTTTTCCCGAGCCCGAGCTTCTCGTTTAGTTTTGTGGCCGAGCCGAGCGACAAAAAAACCCGCCCATGAGAAAATATATATATATATATATATATATATATATATATATATATATATATATATATATATATATATATATATATATATATAGTGTGGTGTTGTAGATATATATGAATACATAGAAAAGGTACTCTTAATGTTTAGTTGAAAGTTTTTTGGGATTATATGAGTTTATGTTTTGAGTTTGTTTTTATTGCTAAAATAAAAGTGCTTTAAGCCTATTTGAAAGATTAGCATGTCCACATTTGCAAAAAAAAAAAAAAAGCTAATGCAACTCGAACGAGCTTTCCAACGAGCCGAGCTTGAGCACAAAAAATATGGCTCTGGCTCGATTACAGACAGCCTAAAGATAGCATGTCCACATTTGCCAAAAAAAAAAAAATTAATTACAGACAACAATGATAATCAATCAAGGGAAATTATTTAAATAAGTAGGGCCTATACTTTTGAAATATCAATGTTGGAAACAAAAACAAAACTACAGTACAAAACTAAGGGATTAAAAGAGCATACTATTCCATTATAAAATGAATTTTCTTTGAGAAAAAAAAAAAGGAAAAATGGTCACTTTTTAGAGTGTGTGAAAGGGACCAATGCTAATGCAATGTAGAAGAGCAGACAGGGAGTTGCTTTTTAGAGTACTTGCCAAGAGAATATAGTTGTGTCTCTCTAGGACAACTATATATATCTATATATAATAGAATATTAATGGTTTTCTTTTTCTTTTGAGACAGTGAAATGACACTTAAATAGTTTTTCAACAACATAAGAAGAAGTAGAAAAGCCAAACCATATATATATATATATATATATATATAATATTTAGGTTTTTTTATTCTGATGTACACTTAAAAAAAGATGTAATTATATAAAATTATTATTTATTTTCATATTATTTTTAAATATATCCTTTAATTAATTGACTAAATCTTTCTAAATCCTTGGCTAAGCTGTATATGTATAAGTGTGAATAAAAAATGTGATGGTTTGCTTTTATCCATTCTCTTGAAACTTTAGCACTTTTCCAACTTTTCCTTTTTGTCTTTTTGATTTCTTAGGGGTCTTGACTGACTTTCCATAGAATGGAATTGCAATTTGGAAAGAAGCTTTGGATTCATTGAGAAATGGTCACACTCTCTTGCCACCTTTCCGAAAGCATGCATGCCTTCAATATTGCATCACTTGTTTCTCTATTTATTTTTTATATATATAGAGCACTCTTCACTTATTTGATATTTTATTTAACTATTTATTATATATATATATAAGAGAATATTGAAGGCACATACAGACAAAATGACACCTATATCTAGAAGCCTTGGTACAGGCTGAGACGAGGACTCATAAAAAATGTTTTTTTTCTCAAATAAACAAAAAAAAGGAAAATATACATTGAAATAATTAAATCATTTTTCATATATGATATTATAACATTAATACTCAAATAAAATATATTTTTATTAATGTTATTAGAAATTATTTATTTATATATTCATGAAAGAGGACTTACCAATCTATTCGGTACATCTTGATAAAATATAGATCATCAAAAATATTAGTTTAAGTGGTAGAAGGTTCACCATATGATTTTGAACTTAAATCTTTGTATGCTTAAAAAAAAAAAAAAACGTATCCAAAAAAATATATTTTTTATAAGGTTTTTAGTATTTCGTTTAAACGGGTTTAAAATCTATAATTATTGAGAAATCGGTAAATTAAATAAAAAAATTAGTTTAAGAAAATTACTTTTAAATTTTTTACCGGTTCTTTTTTTACTTCTGACTGTTTCCTTTTTAAGAAAGTTTGGTCGCAAACTTTTTTTTTTTACTATAATAATATGATAATATGATGAAATTGATGCAAAGAAAAGTTATGGATCTGAGGGAGTTCATCATTTAAACTCCTATCAATCATCAGCCTGCTGCAACGCTATGTAGCTCATTGAGGGAGAGAAAAAGCATGAGTGGAGTGTGCTGGCGCCAAAGTAAAACAAAAAGTATGAAAGATGGTTTGTAGAATAAGTTCATCAAATTTGAAACAATCATGATCTCCATATCTTTAAAATAATTCAATCTGATCTAGATGCTAAAGCTAATGTCCATATGATGAAGACTTTTTCATTTTTCTTTTTATTTTTTGAATGATCATTAATCATAATTCATTAATAAAAAAAGTAGGGTCATAATAAAGTGGTCCATTATATATATATATATATAAACTTAAAATCACTTGTTTAAGCCATTCAAATTTCCGTCTAATGAACCAGCTACTGTTGGTTGATAGTAGAAAAACTTTATTAGATAATGAATCAAAGAAATTTAATTATATAAATATATGTAGGTATTATTTTACATAAAAATGGATATTAATATTAAACTTTTGGTTAAATGAAAAAAAAAAAAAGATTTTACCCAAAAGTACAAGGAAAGAAGACTGGGCAAGAATTTGAATAAAATGGAAGGAATACACAGTACAAGCTCTACACTGCTTTACCTTTTTGCAGAAGTCCTTTATACAAATTCCATTTTGAACTGCAATTAAGTGCATGAAAACTCAAAGAAGGCACTCAAATCATATGATCAAAACACACAGGACAGAGACATTATCTGCAAGATTACTCTGCTTGAACTTTCTTATAACACATAATAATGACATAATAATCAGAACTAGCAGCAATGAAGATGTTATACTACACACAACAAAAAATTAAGAAAAATAAAAATAAAATAAAAGCAAGAAAAAGTGGAATAATAAAGTGACAGTGGCACAACAAAAAGAGACATAAAAAAAGAGTGATCTGAGGAAAGAGTAATAAGAAGAAAAGGACCTATTCTGGATCTATAAAGCTTCTCTCTCTCCCAACTTCACTTTTACCCTCTCAAATCCCCACACACAAACATATACACACAAAGTTCAGCAGTTATCACAAATGCAACAAGAGTTCAAACATAGTTTGAGAGTTTTGAAGACAAAGAAGTGAGAAGGAATGAGGACTGGAATAGTTCAGCAGGCTCTCACACCAGAGGCTGCTTCAGCTCTGAAGCAATCTCTTAATCTGGCCAAACGAAGAGGCCATGCACAAGTTACACCTCTACATGTTGCTACCACTCTGCTTGTATCCTCCAAAGACACTGCTAACCTTCTCAGAAGAGCTTGTTTGCATTCCCATCCTCTCCATTGTAGAGCTCTTGAGCTTTGCTTCAATGTGGCTCTTAATAGACTCCCTTCCATCCCTCCACCTTCATCTAACTCTCTTCTTCCTTTGAATGAGCCTTCTTTGTCAAACTCTCTCATTGCAGCATTGAAAAGAGCTCAGGCTCATCAGAGGAGAAGCTCTATTGAGCTTCAGCAGCAGCAGCAACAGCAGCAGCAAGAGCAGCCACTTTTAGCCATCAAAGTGGAGCTGGAACAGCTCATTATTTCTATATTGGATGATCCTAGTGTGAGCAGGGTGATGAGAGAAGCCGGCTTCTCTAGTACCTCTGTGAAAGCCAATGTAGAAGAGTTCTGCTCTGCTTCAGTTTATGGTGAGCTCTACTCTTACAGCCAGTTTTTAAGAACTCATTTCTCAAGACTACCTTCAGAGTCTCAAGAAGAGGATTTGAAGGTGTTGTTCGAGGTGATGTCCAGAAAACAAAGCAGCAGGAGGCACAACATTGTCATAGTAGGGGACTCTGTTTTGAAAACAGAGTGGCTTGTTGCTGAGCTTATGGAAAGAGTGAGGAGAGCCCAAGTTCCTGATGATTTGAAGTCATCTCAGTTCATTAAACTTCAGATATCTCATTCTCACATTAAGAACATGACCAGAAATGAAGTGGACATGATGGTTTTCAATCTTCGGCGGAAAACAGCATCCTTGCTTGTAGAAGGGAATGTGGTAATCTATGTGGGTGACTTGATGTGGGTGGTTGATGAAGAGGAGGCTTCGAATGGATGCAGAGCTGTGGATCATTTGGTTCAAGAGATTGGGAGGATGTTGTGTGAGATGAGAAGCTGCAACAAGGTTTGGTTGATGGGTGTTGCCAGTTATCAAACACATATCAAGTGTCAAAAGAGGCAGCGTTCTTTAGAGACACAATGGGGCCTTCATGCCGTTGTTGTTCCTTCTGCTGGACTTGGTTTGAGTCTCCAAGCTCCAAGGTATGTCCTACATGCTTGCATTTTTATTTCATCTCTTTGAACTTTTGCAAAGATTGCGAAACCGAAGCCGATGTTTGTTTTTGGTTTCTAGTGGAATGGATTCAAGATTTAGGAAGCATTTCAACATCGAGGAGCAAGATAGGCTGATTTTCTGTGAGGAGATGAATGTCGATAATGGATCCAGTAGCATGCCTCATTGGATGCACACACATAGGCCAGAGAATTATGACAAGGTATGCATGAGGAATAATACAACATGAAACTCTTTTTTTTTTTTTTTTTTTTTTTTTTAAGACAAGAGTTTAGTATTCTGATTTTGATTTTGATTTCAGGGTGCATTGCTTGGATGGAAGAGGAAATGGAGTGAATTATGTCAAGTTAATCATCCTTCAACATTCGGTCAAAATATAGCCGAAAAGAGGCACACATGTGCTTCTTCAAGGCATCCATGGTGGTCTTCTAGCTCTCCTCCTTACAATCAAAACAACTCGAAGCTTCTTGAATCTGCACAAGAACTTATCGGTATCAGTAGCTCTTCGGGAAATGATTCTAGCGAGTGTCAAGCTAGGAACGAATCGAAACTAAGGTTGTGTAAAAGCAAGGATGTGAGGACCACACTTGCATTGGCTAGTCCTCTATTCTCAGATTCGGCAACATCGGAGAACCAAAGAGAAGGATTAGCTGCTAATCCACTAGAATTATGCCGGCGTCTGCAAGAGGATATTCCATGGCAATCCAAAATCATTCCTTCCATGGTTGAGTCACTGCTAGATTCTATATCAATATCAAGTGAAAAGAGATGTACCTGCTTATTGATACAAGGCACAGATCATATCGGCAAAAGAAGATTTGCGAAGACCGTATCGGAGGTTTTATATGGATCGACACGAAGTCTCATCTACATAAACATGAAGAAGACAACTAACATAGCATTTCCATCTGCCAACTCAATCTCTGAGACATTGAAAAAAGATCCAAAAAGAGTAGTCTTGATTGAAGACGTCGATCAAGCTCACACTGACTTCCTCAAAAACCTTGCCAAGGATGTCAAGCACATTGGTTTCGAATGCCCGACAATCTTCATATTTACCACTACTTCCACTTCCACCAATATCAATTTCAATCGAGATAAAGTCTTGCAAATGAAATTGAGGATAGAAGAGCCAAAAATTGGCGAAGATCAAGAAAATGAACTTTGGAACAAATCCAAGAAATCTAGACAAGAGAAAGCAACTGATCTTGATTTAAATATCAGCGTGGTGGCGGAAGAAGACAATAGCGGTCTAACACAAGAATTAGAAGACCGAGGCTTCCGTCAATCTCCGGAGTTTCTTGAGCTCATTGGCTTGCATTTCACCTTCAATGCTGGTTCCAATTGGTCTGAGAGAGTGAGGGAGAGCTTCTCATTGAAACTCCACCGTACTTTTGAGGATGCTCGGAGTGACAACGGGGATGAAGAGTGGTGTCTTTCAGTTGATAAGAGGGTTTTGGAAGGGATGGTTGAAGCCTCAGACATGGTCATGGAGAGGTGGTTTGATGAGTGGCTTAGAGAGGTTTTCCAGAGGAGTTTGCTGTTATTAAAAATGGGTGGGAAGGTGAGGCTAAGTTTAGACAGGGGCAAAGAGGGAAATGCAATGGAGGCTGGGTTTGAAGGCTCGCTACTGCCAAATAGAATTCATGTAGACTTAGATGAATGAAAATTTTGAAGTGACTTAAATGCCACGTTGTGTATTCATTGGAGAATTTTCCCTCTCTGTTTCATACTCTGTTCTGGAGAAGTTTTGTAAAATTTTTAGTTATGCTTATACTAGTCTTACTATTAGTTATTATTATCACTAGCAAAATTTTACTAGACTTTGATATGCTTCGATGTATAATCATATTTGCGATAAAATTTATTTAAAAGACACTCACTGAGTGTTTCTAGATCCATAATTTGATTTTGTTACTTCATTTTTTAACATTAGCATAGCATCTTTAATTATGGTCAATTCTTCCACTGATTTAGAACCTCTCACAAATAAGTCACTCATTCATGATATGATTCTCTTGGTCTTTATGAATCCCACTCACCTAAAGGTAATAGCTTATAGCTTATAGATTCACGCCAATAAAATTAGTGGTGGGTTTTGTAATTAGATCTATATACTTGATCTCTCTAATACCATGAGCTATTATTCTGATAATTAAAATTGCACCACATATATCACACCGTGAGCTTTCGAATTAGATTTTACAGTATTTGGGTTATCACACTGTAACAAGTGTGTTACGAGTTAAAAAACCATACTTGGTAATATGTGCTTTAACTAATTATGAATGATAAGTGTGTGTGTATTATAAATGGTAGATGGAAATGGGGAATTGAAGCAATAACAATGTGAACAATTGACATTTTCTCTCTTTCATCAAAAGAGAGAGTTATTGTCAAATGGAATTCACTAAACCAGCCTTGTTGAATTTTTAGGAGAATGCTTGCTCAATTTGTAGAACACATCACAATTAGCTGGGAAAACTTCCCTGTTGTATAAGAGAAATGGCAAAAGAAACACGAAGCCCTATAAAAATCACGTGTGGAACAACATCAATTAAGGATTGAAGTTGCATTCAAAGTTAGAATTATGTGGATTCAATTTTTTATGTATTTCTTAATGTACGTTAATGTAGTTATTTATTTGTAGCCAAAATTAGAGGTTAATGACGATGGACACAAGGATTATAATTTTAAAAGCTTAGCTAAGAAATGGTGGGACCATAGATTTCACTTATATAACTTTATGCAATTTGACCCCAAAGGTCACCATGAAGCGAACATTGTGAAGAAACCTTCAGAGATTTCTTTGGTGCAATAAGTTGTCTTTGTTGATTATCTAGCTCTTCCTGTCACAAATGTATCATACCTGAAACTTTTGTTTTTTACATTAAAAAATTCCATTTCTATTTTAACATTTCTATTGAATTTTGCAGGTAAAAGCGACACAACATACTAGAAATCCTATGAATCTAATAATGCCTCACAGGTTAGGTTCAAAGTCATTTTCTTGACTTCATAAAGAGATGGTTCTTACTATCATCTTAATTATGAGCAATTTTAACTTTGTTTATTACACGCAACTTTATTTATATATTAGACATATATATTTTTCCGTAGGAAATGCAACTTGGTGGATCCATTAAAAGAGCTGAATTGTTTTAGGCCAATCATACAACATTGGAAATGGGTTTTATAAATGAAGAGGAAAGGCAAAATCATGTAAGTTAAATTTACATTTATAAATTACGGTCAATGTTTGTGTCATAATAAATATTTATATAAAAAATTATGTACCACTATTTATACAGGAAGAACTAATTAGTCGGAGCTTGAATTCATAAAAAAATGAGGCATTTACTAGTGTTTCTGGCAAAGACCACCCAGACTATGTCCGAGGGTTAGGATTTGGAGCCCCAACATAGGTGTATGACTCATTGAGCAACTTGAGTAGTAAACATTTTGCAGTGCGAATACGCTAGCTAAATTTGATGTGCTTAGGGAAAATGTACAAAACCCAAATTTCACACCTGATTATTTTTTTGATTTCTAGTATAAAGTTATTCTTTCATATATTTGTGGTGACTCTATTAATGTTTATTTTTATGTATATCAAAATTTATTTTCTTTAATATTTGACATTTGTTTCATTTCTTACAAGGAAAATGTGGGGTCCCTAGCCATTGGGGGGAGACATTCGTAACAACAAAGGCAGTCATTCGACTTACGATGAACGCGATTCATACCATACTGCGTAGGTGCTATATATATATATATATATATATATATATAGTATTTTAAGTAATACATTACATACATAATGTAGAAGAGAGAAGAAGTCAAATGTCAAATGCCTTGATTGATCCTAACCTCTCCCTCATAACTCATCTAAATGTGTTTCTTCTTACACACACAGATATATATATATATATATCCCCTTTGTACATGTTATTAGTCCATCTATTTATATATCTCTCTTCTCTTTGGTTTAACTAGAGGTTGGAAATGAGTGATCAATATTATAATATATATATGTATTTATATATATCTAGTGCATGAATAATAATGGGTTTGGAGGGGTGATCAAATACTCATTCATGCATGCAACTATGTGTGTGTGTGTATAAGTTACCATTTATAAAAAAACAAAAAAAAAACAAAAGAAATCAACACCTTGAATCTTGCGGCAATTTTCAAACCACACAACGAATTTCTTAAAAAAGTGTCTCCTGCATCGCGAAATGCAGATCTGTTGCATTTCACGATAGTTTGTAAACCGCTGCTAAATGCAGCTTCGTCTGGCAAACTATGTCATTTCATGACGGTTTATAAACTCTTTCAAAATGTAGTTTACATGTTGCGGCAGTTATTTCGGCAGTTATTCAAATCTGCTGCAAAATGCTTGCAATGCTAGTATTTGTGGTGGTTTAGAAACCGTCACAAAATTGATTTCACAACAGCTTTAAAACTGTTGCCAAATGTTGTTATCTTGTAGTGGAAGGAGACAATTTTTGAGGAGGATCAAAGTTCACAAGAGAAGTCAATGTATGTAGGCTTATGTAGCACGATCCTCATTGATAAAGAAAATTCTAACATCCATTTGAAAAAATGATCAAATTTTTTATTGCAATAATTGCTAGAGAACTCTAAACAAATGGTCAATGAGCAGAAAGAGTAAATGTTTATTCATACTCTTGTCTGTAGTCTTTTGTAACCAAGTGAGCTTTATACTGCTCAACAAAGCCATTTGAGTGAGTTTTGTTTCTAAAGACCATTTTTAACCAATTGAAGTCTTGCTAGGAGCAAGATCCACTAATTAAGTCCTAAGTGTGAGTTTGCTTTAAGGTATGAATTTTTTCAAACATTGCTTGTTGCCAAAACGGGCCAATACTAGCTTCACAATAAGTGTGAGGTTTATGTAAGGAAATAATAGCAAAAAAAAAAAAAAAAAAAAAAAAAGAGAAAATTAACCAAATGATAATCTCTGAGGTGATGAGGAGTTCCTTTTCCTACTTGAGTGATGAGAAGAGAAAAAGGATCATTACATGAATCAGATTTTGTAGAGTTATGTAGAGAAAACACTATCCAATTTGTATAAAATAGAGAACACGGTGTTTCCTAAAAAGTGCATATTTGATAAGAAATAGGATCCCATATATAGTGATAAACTTTATGTTAGATTCTATATCTCAAAAAACAATAAAGACAAGCACGGCGTTTAAGTTTAGTATGTTTGTGGGGATTAAAGAGAACGAAATAGGCACAACAAAAACCTTTGAGATTTGAGTACTCATATGCCTTACCATATAACTATTTATAAAGAGAGATTCTGAAAAATTGGTGCAGGGAGCCAACTAATGGTGTAAACAGAGATAAGCGTAGCCACACTAATGCATAAAATAAGTGCATAGGTACTTAAGTAGTAGTAAATAAATTATTATTCCCAGAAGGACTGTAATAATGATTACTAATTTCTTGCAGCTAAAAGCTATCCACATAAATTTGAATATTAATAAAGAAAATGAATAGAACTAATTGTAATTGAAATTAAAACTATTAAACTATGGTTAATGCAAAGGAGAAAAAACTTCAAGATTCAAAGGTTTATAGTCTTAGGGTTTCACAGCAATGATAAACAAAAGATCTTAGATGGTTCCTCTATTATGTTTAATTATTTGAAGGTGGTGTATCCTATACTACTTACTATTTTTTTTCATAATGTAGTGACATAGCTAACTTAGATTAACTCCTACTTTTGTGGTAATTCAATCCAATTAGACCCGTTAAGTCCGGTGATAACAGTCTATTGTTCTTCAATAAATCCTTGATCTCCTCCATCTTTTGATGTGTGTTTTGGTCTTTTGATGCTTCTAAATTTCGAACCTTAGCCAAAAAATCCCCTTCATGGTTTTATATAGGATAAAATAATCTAAGGTTTTCTTTGGTGGCCAGGCACCATGGGCGTGGTGTGCACCATGGGTTGATCATAGGCCTTTCTGAATTAAAATCCTGTATTGTGCTCCGTGCCCATGGTGGTTGACATGACATGTCGTGTAACTTATTATCTTCTCGCTTTATAATTCTTTTATCTCCACGATTACTCTTCTTCTCTTTTTCTTCTGAGATACTTAAAATAATTACGAGATTGATAACAAGATCCAAGCATCAACATATAGAAAACCAAAAAAGCAGTCAACTGAACCAAGGTAATATTATTCAACCAAAAATATCATGATTAATCAATAAATTAGACCTAATCCTAATTAAAATGTCATAAGATTTTTCACTTAATGTTGTCCCCAAAATGTTTTTGGACATGATGTAGAAAGAAGTTGAGAGCAAAATAGAATCTAAAATATGACTTTTTTTATTCAACTAGACCATTTTGATGGGAAGTATGAGGAAGGAAATGCAAGATAATAATGACATGTTGTTTGTGAAACTGATAAAAAACGAAGCCTCGATATTCCTTGGCATTATTAGTATGAAGAATTTTTATAACATAACATAATTGAGTTTTAATCATGGTAACATAATCAATATAAATTTGAGATGCCTCAAATCTATGCTTGAGAAAATATATCTAGGTGAATCATTGTTGGGGAGGAACAGGGGATCAAACTGTAATTTTCCCCAAAATACTGCAGCAGTACTGTAGCGTTTTGCACTGTAGTACCAAAATGTCAGAGACCTGTAATTTACACGAGCGTAAAACCGAAAGAAGCCCGGGCGTGTAAATTTCAGGTTTTCGTCCTTCATCGTAGCAGGATTCATGTAGCAAAACACTACGATCTGCATCTTGTAGTAAAAACACTTGTAGATCTAAAAATTCAGAAAAAGCGCAAACTACACGGGCGAAAACACGGGAGTGTAAAACTACACGACCAGAATACACGGGCGTGTAAAACTAAGGATGGTCGTGTAACCTCTGTTTTTCTGAATTTTGATGCTCAAACCTCCCCCTTTTGAGTAGAAATTGTTGGGATCTAAACTACACAATGTAAATGTCCAATGACAACAAACAAGACGCACAATTTATCGTGGAAAACCCTACAAATCGAGGGAAAACCCGCGGGACTCTTTAGAGCCACTTAAAATTGTTTTCCACTATGTCAATCAAAGGGATAACATCAAGTTCTCTCTCGGCTAACTAGAGGCATACAATAGCAAGAGATTTTAGGAAGAGAACAACTCAAACAACATCATCATCATACAAAGATGGATACAACTATTTCAAGGAGAATTTAAAGAAATCAAACCGACAATTTTGTAGATCTTCTTCCAAAGATGCTCTTCCCGAAATTTAGGCAAAATGACTTCAATCTTCTCAAGAGATCAAAACCCTAGTCATTCTTCTCTTCTTCCTCTTCTTCTTGCTCTTTCGATGAACTTTCTCTCTCCCCACACTCTCTAATTGCAACAAGAATCCCTTCATAATGACATAGCTTCATTTTTTTTTTTCAACTTGGGCTGAAGTCCAATCTTATGACGACCCACCACAATGGGTTGTACCCAACAATCATATATAATTCTTAATAAATAAAACAAAATATCAATAACTATTCATAGTAAGATTAGAAGCTAGACCCCAAATATTCGAATAAATTAATCCAAAATTAGTATCATGGATAGAGTTATTAAAACTGAGAAATAGAGCAACCTATCGGCTTATTTAATGTAAAAAATTAAAAGACTCAAATTTATAAAACCTTAATGAGCTACTCAAAACTGAAGGTTGAAAGTTCGCTATAAATTTATGACCACGACGAAGATGCCATTGGTAGATCATGGGAACTCTAGTGAGGCAGAAATTGGTCTAGGAAAAAATGTGAAGAAATGTGGTCTCAAATAGTGTTCCCACTTTGCACCCTATTCCAAGAATTGGACCTATATGAAAGTCCTGAACCTGACAATGAATAGGAGAAAAATGAACATCAAGACCATGATCACATAATTGACCAATAGAGACCAAGGCTGAACTAGGAACACAATAAGTATGAGGAAGAAAAAAATTAGAGGCAGTAGTAATTCTAGTATGAGTAACAAACATACAATTGCCACTGGCAGCTGAATCAATGCAAGAAAACTAGTGGGAGTTGTATCAGATAAGAGAGAGAGAGAGAGAGAGAGAGAGTTGAGCTGCAATATGATTGTATCAAGCAATATTAGGAAGCCAAGAATTACAAGAAGTGATATATAAAATACAGGAAAATGAAAACTAAAGGATATCACTTATCTGAGAAGGGTTTCTAGATCACTCATAAGAGTAGAAGAAAAGGATCCATTAAAGATAGTAACAACAATGAAGAACAACTTTTAGTTTTCAAAGTTCTCTTGGGTCAAGATGGTTGAGTTGAGCAATTTGTCAAAATCTAATCATGCCCATGATTATATCTGCAATCAACAATAGGATATTTAGCAAATGCATGGCTAGTGCTATGGCAATTCTTATAAAAGATGAGCTAAATGTGGAACATGGTTGAATGGTTTCAAAAGCAACTTCTAATAAAGGAGATTTGATCAAACTAATAGAATTAATTAATAATGGCCTCAAAAGTGGGACGTTGATCACAATGTACTAGAGCAGCTCATGAAAATTCATTTTCTAGTGAAAGAGCCATAAAAAGTTGGATAAAATGAAGATGATAATTGCTAATATTAGCTTGAGTCAATTGATTGCAAATGGGTTGAATGATTGTAATAAAGTAATTAATAGAATAGCCTAATTTTTGTTTAAGGCTATTAACATTAGAAGTGAGCAGTTAATTGTAATGTGTAAGGCCAATAGTTTTATACTATTGTCGTAATCTCCAAGGATTCTGGAATCTTCAAGGTCTTCAACAGATTTAGTATTAGTTTCATTAGTATCCTAAACTGGTTTAATAATATCACGAAAAATAATGAATTAAAAGCTTGCACCCAATTAAAAAAAAAACCTTTTAACGCATTGGGACCATAGAGTACAATTTTAAGTTTCCAAAATAGTTGCAATCAAATGAGAAATTTCATTTTTATTGACATCAATCATCATATAAGCAAGAAAATAAAAATTGGAGGAACCAAAGAATTAACTTTTGGCAATAATAACCAAATATCACTACTACATAAAAGCATTTATGCAGCGGTTGGTTTGCAGCGGTTCTACAATTGGTACAATAGGCTATATATTGCAACAGTTCTATATTATTGCAGACAATTATGTATTTAAGTGTTACATTTGACCCAAACCGCTGCATAAACCGTTGCATACGAAGACAATATGCAGTGGTTATCATGACCGCTTCATATCTTATAATAATGCAACGGTTTTGAACCATTGCATATTTAGTGTAATGCAGCCGTTCTCAATAACCGCTGCATATTTTATTTTATATGTAGCGGTTTACATAACCGTTGCGTACATTAAAAGAATGCAACACTTTTAAACCGCTGTGTTACACTGAATATGCAACGATTCCCAATAACTGTTGCATATTTGGTTTTATATTTGGTTTTATTAAATTAATAACCATCCATCTTGAAAAATCTAATATTTATTAAATTAAATAACCATACTCATCAAATATTTCAATACATTTTCGCATAAATTACTCTTTTTATAAAATACATACTTTAATTTCTTTTTTGACAAATAACACTAAAAAAATGGTTAAAAGGTTACATTACAGAAAAGTCCCTAGTGTTTATTTATCTTCTTTCCAAACTCTATCAAATAAGAAACAAGAATTTTGGTGAATTCTGTGGGGTGATTTGTAAATAGCTAGCTATATGACCATCATTGAGATAGGAAAAGAGAGAGAGGGAGAAGCATTCGTGATCTCGCGTTCCAGTCGAAGGTGTGATTTTTTTCTTTAATTATTTCCCAATTCCTCTAATCGGTTTTTCATCTTCTTTGCTATTCCTCTAATCGAGTCAATCTCTCCACAAGCCCCGCCATTTTCCCCCTTTTCCCGGGTCCCCGGTTCGTATCAATGGGCGCAGCGACGGAGCGGAGGCGGGGGAACGGAGCCGGAGGGGAGATGCGAGACGAGAGGCCGAAAAGGCTACACTCGCTGCTCTTTGGTGCGGAGCTTGCACTAGAGCGAGGTGACCCTTCCATGGCCCAAATCCTTGCCTTCTGTCTCCTAGGCTTCGTCGATTCTAACATCGTCTCCTCCGTCGATGCCGCCTACATTGCACTAATCCGCGCGAGATGCCTCCGCCAAGCTCGCCTCCGCTTCTCATGCCCTAGCCTCTAATGCCGATCGGTGAGGGATTCCTCCTTTTCTCTCTTCACTTATATTTTATTTTCTAGTAATTTCGTTATAATTTATGGGATTTGAGATAGTTGATCCTTTGTTAGTTGTTCTTTGACTTTAATCACTATGTTTGTTGTCATTGTTGTTATTTCCTGGAAATTTTGTTCTCATGGAATTCATTGATGGCGGGGTATGCGAGTGGGGGATGTCGGGATGGCACGGCAGGTGTTTGATGATATGCCTGAGAAAGATGTTGTTTCTTGGAGCACTGTTATTGCAGGCTATGTACGGTATACATGAATGTTCTCTTCTTTTAGGTTTCTATGAGTAATTATGTTATGAAATTCTTGAGTTAACTTTTAGGGTTCCAATGTTGCATTTGTTTATGATGTGGGTTTATCTCGAATAGAAATTATGCTACTCGGGAATTTTGCAGAGAAAATCTCTCGTAAGGTGTTTCTTATGAAAATGCAGATGAATAGGATTTATGCAAATGTTGCATGTATTATGCATGATACTAGAAAACAAAGTTTTTGTTTGTGTGTACACTATTGAAGGGAAGATTTGGAATTCAAGTGTTTGATGGAAGTTTGATGAGTATGGAAAAGATTGGCTTTTGTTCTGTATGTATACCCCTTTGAAATAAATGGGGGAAAAATAATAAAAATGGATCTGATGTTCTCACATGATGTAATAGGGTTGTGCATGCACTGCTAACAAGTAAGTGTTAAAACTCAACCTTTGTTGTGTTAAAAATATATAAAAATATATATAGGATTTCACTTGAATGCTTATGTAGAAAAGTTGAATTCTCATTGATTCAACCAAGGTAGATATCTGGTTTGGCATTGTAGATAGAAGCCGGATAGATCAAGTAAATGGCGAAAGAATAGGCAAAGTAAATTACAACCAAATAGATGAAAAGATAATATTTGGTCAAAATCAACTGCAAGTAAAGCGTTGAAACATCTGAAAATTATAACCCTTGATAGTTTTGAAGTAAGCTCACCACTTATCCCATTAATGCCAAGTAATGCACGGAAATAATGGTCGCAGAGATGTTTATTAAAGCATTAATTGACCTAATCTGATGTAAAGCCATTGTACCATGTCAAAAAATTCACTGTAATTGCTTTGAATGATTATGATACTTATCAAAAGAGATTGTAATATGTATTTATAGGCATATATAGCCAAGATAAATTTTCAAAAACAGCTAAAGCCAGGCTAGTTAGGTATTTCCCTTTTCTTGGATTTTAAATAAATAAGGAGAGAGAGAGAAAAAAAAGTTTCCTATTGAATATTTTGTTTTGTTTTTCAACGTTAGCCTTGAGGATGATAAGGCTTAATTGATTCTCGATTTCTTATATTTTGAATCGCAATTCTTCCATAAATATTTTGCTTCTTGAAGTGTCTTCATTTTTATAACCTATGTCAAGGGTGTTTGACATTCTTTTTTAATTTTCACTAGTTATTTGTAGGTAGGTTCCTTCATGGAAGCGATGGAGCTATTTCGTGGGATGCAACTTGCTGGTGCCAAGCCAAATGAGTTCACTCTGACAACTGTTCTTGCAGCTTGTTCTAATCTTGTAGCTCTTGAGCAAGGGAAATGGATTCCCATGTACATTGACAAGGTGAAGCTCAAGATGAATGACAGATTGCTCGCTGCTCTCATCGACATGTAACTAGTGAGCAAAGGACTTGTTTTTTATTAATTTTTATATTAATTTTTTTCTATTTGAATTCAGATATTATTGAGTATTTTTGTAAACTTTGATGTTCATTCGAGTCCTTTAAGTGTTTATTTTATTTTAGGATGATGTGTGCTATTGTTTTAAGTTTGTTAAATTATTAAAATTATTTGTAAAATGGTACATGATTACAAAACCATTACAATTGATTTTAGTAACTGTTACAGTAATTATTCCAAACCGCTGCAATAAATACTGTAAATCACTGCCATAGATATAATACAACTATTGCCATAAACATTACAAAACCATTGCCATAGTTGTTATAAACCGCTGCAATAAGTATTATAAAATCATTGCAATATATATCCCAAAACCGCTGCAATAGATATTATACAACCGCTGCAATAGATTTTACAAAATCGTTGCAATAGAATTATATAACCGCTGCAATAGAATTTATGAAACTGCTGCAATAGATATTAAACAACCGCTGCAATATATAAAATAACCATTGCAATGCAAACCGCTGCTATATATGAAACAAACCGCTGCAAAATCATAACCGCTGTGAAAAACAATGATAATTAGAGTGTTTTATGCAATGATGTTGAACCGTTGCAATATGTAATATAAAACCGCTGTAATAACCTATTGTAAAGGGAGCAGATGCAGCAGGTGGTAAACCGCTGCAATAAGTCTTATGTAGCGGTTGTAAGACCTTTGGCAACGATTCATGACTGTTGGATAAATATAGTTATGTGGTAGTGTATGAAAAAACAAATCAGACTCATACACAAATAGGTCTTGACCAACCCAAGAGATACGACAGAAATGTGAGTAGATTGGGCATAAACAAAAAATACTTGTGAGAAAATTAGTGGTAGAGACAAATTGTTTGCTAGAAGTTGAAGAGGGACCAACACTCTTGAGGAAGAAGACAAAAGGATGTTGAAGATACAAATTTCAAGGGATTCAAATTAAGGACAAAAAGTTTGCTTAATAAGGCTGTGATGTTATGTTCTATTTTAGAGTGTCTTTTAATTGTATTTCATATATTCTATATAATGCATCTGTATATATATACATCAGCCTAGCTAACTAAGAAAATAAAGTTGGTGGGTAATAACCAAATAGCCATTCTAAGGTTGAACAAATGGCTAAAAATAAGGCTAAATGAATGCCTAATTATAAGACTAATTAAATCTGTGTAAATTATTAATACACTAAAAAGAATGAATGAGTTCCAAGGAAATTTGGTATCATGTCGAAAAAATATATTATTATTGGGTAGTTTAGTAAAGACTTTAAGGAGTAAGAAGTAATTACACGGACCCCACCCCTTCATGATTATGTTCTCATAAGATTGGTAAACATTTAAGATTTTCATTATGCACTATAAGAAATGTGACCAAAATCTACAAAAGCAATTTGTAGATAAATATAATATAATCATAGGGAAATTTATTTGCTATGAAAATAAATCGTAGACCGAATCGTAGAGAACGCCATGTAGGTAAAACTCTTTCTTTATGAATTTGTATTTCGTCTGAAAAAGTGAATGCTTTCTCTACGACTTTATGTTTTTGTAGAGAAAGGCAAGAAATTTTGTTGTTGAAGTGAAGAAATTGTAGAGGAAAAATATTTTAGCAATGAAGAAAATTGTAGATGATTGTCATTGCTTCCGCGATGATTATTGAATCGTAGTTAATAAATGCTCTTTTCCCTACGATGATTAAATTGTAGCTAATGAATGAAATTTAGCTACATTGATTTTTCATAGAGAATAGTAACGTTTGTCTTGTTCTTTTTACTTTTTAGCTACGATTATTTGTGTAGTAAAATATTTAACTTTTTTTCTACTTTTCTCTGCAATATCAAAAATCATAGCAATATTGAACCCAAACATGTACCTATAAGTATTCATTTCAAAAAGTTCCAATCCATGCATTTGCCTACAAATACTCAATTGAAGAACTAAATGTTTAATCTAATCATTTGTGTACAGATATTTAATTGAACAATATCAATCAAAAAACTTCTCCACAAAAACATTCTCCATAAAAACCATTTGCAAAATCATTAATGCCAAGTACCAAAATAACAAAAGTATCATTGTCAAATTAGATCTATATCACTTGCATCGGAAAAGAGAATAACACATGCCAATTTGTGAACCACTTCTTTATTAATAACGTCTAACTTATTGCAACAAAATTAGAAATAAAATGGTTACCAACCATATTAGATATTTAAGTAAATAATTCAAATCTTAAAATAAATTGATAAATATCAAATATGACAAGGCTGAAAGAAGGCGACAATCATATAATTGTCAAGATGAACAATCTCTTTGTTAATCTTTACTGTACAATAATAAAAATGAATGTCAAAAATCTTTACTAAGTTATAACACGTTATAATAAATGTAATTACATAATAATACCTTTGACTATTTTCATCATAGTCATCATATTTAACTCCCATTATTTGCCTTAATATTTTGTCATGTTTGGCGAACTGAACTCGATTCCTTTCATTTTCAGGAGCTCCATCTTCATATCTTTCTTTTCAGATATATTTTTTTCTTCTTCAAGATCTTTAATGGACCTAGCATGTCACTTGCACTCTCCAGATGATTAATAAAATTACCAAGATCATCTAACACGTCATTGATATCATTTTCTTCTTCCCTATCATTGGAAGACATATCACTAGCATCAAAATTATTTTCATTCACATCATCATTTCTTCCATATGTATAGTTAGATGGCTCTCCATGATGAATCCATGTCGTGTAGAATGTATCAATCCCTCTAAGCAATAAATGCTCATACACATGATTATGATTTTGCTTATGCACATTCAAGCAATCTATACATGGCATTTAATATCACAATCACTACCCAATTTCTCTTCCACAAATTTCATAAAACTCTTCACTCCTTCGACATATTAAGATGACCATTTTCTAGCATGCATCCAACTCTTATCCATGTTTCCATAATTTAACAAACAAAAACAAATGGGATGTTTTAGATTCAAAAAGTAATTCAAGAAATAATGTGATGCTTAACTTAACAAGCAATGGGATGACCATTTTGTCTGGTGCTATTATATTATGAAAAAATAGACTTCAACCGATGAGATATTCATGTGTTTTTTTGAATAAATATATAGGAACTATATTCATGCCTTTGTTATGGTTTTCATTGAATAATTATAATTGGCATTTTAAAAAAAAAATACTTTATTTTGTCGAGAAATCAAAGGTATATAAATCCTAAACGGATATGATAATTAATGAGAGTTATTTATCACCACAAAATGAAAGATATCATATATCTAAATTGATATGACATGACCATGCATGGAGTCACCATTTCCATTTCAAACACTTATCCTTTTATTCCTTAAGAGATCAATTTGAATAGTCCATTTCAAGGACATAATTTATTTGCCTTTCATTTTCTTTGTTCATTTCATATGCAATGGATAATATTAAATCCACTAATTATCTCATTCATAATCTACATCAGATTTCATTAATGTTCACATAGAAGAATCAATGCAAATATAAGTTGATAGAGGAATTACAATAGATAACAATACAAGCCCAATATGATCATAAAAGCATCAATTAAGCCCCACAGAATTAATTAATCAATTAAAAAAATCATGTCCTTGTTATCACTTAATCTAATGAAGTAAAACCTGTTTCTCTCACTTTCCCAAACAAAGTCTTTTTGCAAAACAAATAGCAAAAAAACTCCCACAATAACAAAAAGTAGTGGCAGGAATAAAGCTACAAATACAGGTCCCTTCTCAAGAACACAAATTTCTTATAGATAATATGCCAGACAATATATCAAAGTTCCCTACAAACCAAGCATAATCAAATTAAGATTGATTCAATAAAAAAAACAACAAAAAAAATAACAGAGAAAATACATAACTGTTACACAGAAGTTGCTATTGCAAGGAACCACCTTAACTAGTCACAGATGCATTGGGACTATGCATGCTAATATGAAAATCCTATTACATGATACTTTTGGAAACTTTCAACCAAAACGAAGAAATGAAATGCTCACAAAAAGAGAGAAAAAAAAGCAAGTTAATACACATTCGAACAGTAAATTATAGATTTGGATATTATAAAAATTATTATATTCTATAAAAAATTAAATGATTATATGTTGTTGCATCATGCAAATGGATGGATAAAAAGCGATTATATTCTATGATATTTGGATATTATACACATTCAAAAATTACATTTTGTATATATCATTGTCTTATATATATAAAGATATATTAAATAATTGTAAAAATAATTATTATACGTATTTGTTTAAACTGATTGCAAATTTTATAACAAAAATGGAAGTAACTAAATCTACAGTAATGAATGGAAAAACACAAACCATTTCAAAATATTTTTTAAACATGGACCAATGCAATGCACCAAATAAAAAATTCAATAATTTCCCAGACATGAAAAATCTCACAAAATCATCAAATTTATGGAGAAAAAGAAAATCAAATTGTACATTGATTATTACAAAATAAGAGAATATGGTATAATTTTAATATGTAGGAAGTGCAAGTGATTATTACAAAAATTATGATATATTGTATTATTACAAAATGAGTGTTTGGTTAACAAAATAAAAAATTATTACGTAAATATTCCACACATTTTACAATGAGAAAAACCACACATTTTACAATGAGAAAATATTCTAGTTTAAGTGAAATATTTTTTTTATGCCATAACACACATATTATGTAATAATTATATGGTCTAAATTAAGTACCCCAACAGTTAATATAGCATAACTCTCATAAAATATTAAATTATGGCATATTGTACGAATTATACCATAATTTTGAGCTACTAAAAGAGGGCCTAAACAATCTAATAGCATAAATTGGCAGACATAACCTCAATTGATTAACACATTCCTCTTCTGTGTATCTATTGAGATGTTAATGCATTCTTTGAAATAAATGTTGTAAAAATGAAATCAATGCACACTAGTTAAAAAGGAGGAGGCCACAACGCTCTCTCTCGCTTTCTCTCTCTCCCTCCATGTCCCCATCTCTTCTCTATTTGGCTCTTTCTTTGTATCTCTCACTATCAATCTCTCAATCTTTCAGAAAAGCATCATAAAGCTCTAATATCTCACAATTTGGCGGTCGGAAGTTACCGTACGTGCGGGGCTGGGAGAGGAGGCCTTCCTTCTGGATGTCTGGTAGAAGAACGACTCACCCTAGAAGGAGATAGAGAGGCTACCGATGGTGGTGCAGAGAGCACACACGGTGACGGAGGCCTCAGCAGTGGGGTTGGGGGAGGACTTTGAGCAGTGATAACTAGTAAATTTATAACGGTGAAAGAAATGTGGATGACTCGTGAAAGCTACCACACCCATGGATCGTGGTGCAGAAATTCAAATAATTCAAACCCTAAAAAATGCATGATCCACCCGTGCTAGCTAACATAGCCATAAATCTTTGCATCCACCTCAACTCTAATTTAACCCCTTTCTATATAAGGCTAACGAGAGATTTCTTAGAGGGGAGGAGGCCACAATAAGAAGAGGAACACAAAACTATTTTCTCTGAAACTTGAAGGATTGAAGAAGAGACAGAGAGGACTAAATTAAAGATCAGGGTTCTCATTGATTGACAAGTAAGCCGACAACTGTTTTGTGAAGGATTTAGATTTTGTTCTTTTTCTTTCTATTATGCTTGTTTGCCCAATACTTATTCTGAATATTATGGATTGCTATTTGAACATGAGTTAGTAGATTTATCTTTTTAGGTTTGTGTATTAGCCCTTTGATGAACAAAGATCTCTATATTGACTTTCCTTTCTATTTTAATGATTAAGCTATGTTTGATTTAATTCTTTGATACTTAAATACTTGTGAATGTGAAGGATCCCATATTTTCATGATATTAGACACCAAAAGAAGGACTGAAAGGTGAACTACTGTGTTAAAAACCATAGAATTAAGCCTGAACCCCTAAAATAGGATTTCTTGAGGACTAATGAGTATCACAAAACTTAAAGGATCTAATTAAATTCAACTACCACGAAAGTAGGGGTTGTTCTAAGTTAGATACCTTGCTATATTCTGAAAAAAAAATAGCAAGTACTTTAGGATAAATCACTTTTAAACTATTAAGCATAATAGAAAAGAACTCAATACATGATCTTTTGTTTATTATTGTGGTGAAAACCTAATCCTAGCTTTGTTGTCTTTGCCGAGCGCGGAGTCACTAGCGGCGAAGGGAACCGGGGAGAAGAGATGGGGATTAAGGTTTATGAAAAAGAGTGATGTGAGAAAGAGAGAGAGAGAGAGAGAGAGAGAGAGAGAGAGGAAGAACTTTACTTCTATCTTTGGATTAAATCCAAAGTTTGAGATGTTGGACGGTGCTATGCTTTTTGCTATGATGAAACCTCTCAAAGTCTTATCACTAGTTCCCTAGTAGGAATGGAAGTGGGGCGGGGCGGGGTGGGGCGGGGAATGCGATCCCCATCCCCATCCCCATCCCCATCCCAGCTCTCCACTGGGAGGGAATTCCCCGGTTTAAAATTCCCCGCGGGAAAAAAATCCCCCCCACTCACTCCACTGCGGGGATCTCCGCCCCGCCCAAAACATTGACTCAAAGTTTTTTTTTACAACATGCACATCATATATAAAATAAAAATTCACACAAAATATTTCTCCTAACAAGTCATAATATAATGTATGATGAAACAACAACGTTAAGATACAAATTAAGTAATACAAACAACATTAGAATTTTGAAAATTAGAAGTTTGAATTTTAATTTTGTAAATATATTATACAATAATTTTATTAAAATAATTTAAGATTTTATTAAATAAATATGTTTTAATGAAATATATAAATATAAATAGTTAATAAGTTGTATGAAATAATTGTAAGTCCCATTTTATAATATAAAGATAAATTAATGAGCAAGAGTTTAAATGTTTACTGGATTGAAAAAATAATATTTATCACTAAATAAATAATATATAACGTTATTTCAAATTTATTGTTACAATTATATTTAAACTCAGTTATTTTAAATTAAGTTTCTATTAAATAGGAAAGTTATATTTACTAAAACTTATTAATAATTAAAATATTAACAAATAAATATTTATTGATTATATATATAATATTATATTAATGTTGAAATAATTTTTAATAAATACACTAAAAATATATAATTTTGTTTTTGTTGGGGAATCCCCCGGGGCACAGGGGGGATCCCCGTGGGACTGGGAGAGCATTCCCCGCCCCCGCCCGGCCCCGCTAGGCAGGGAGGAATTTTTCCCCTCTCCTCGCCCCACTGGGGGATGTTTCGGGGAATCCCCGCCCCGTTGGGGCGGGGTCCCGAGGGGAACGGGGATTTCCCGCCCCACTTACATCCCTATTCCCTATGACACCTTACTTTTATCTTTGGATTAAATCTGAGTTGTTCATGATATATAAGTAGCCACTGGTTTTTTTTTTAATTTTAATTGAAGTCTTTTCTTATATATTTTTTAATTAAAATAAATAAATTAAATTCTAATAAATAAAATATAGTTAGTGAGGGGTGTCTATAAATCTGGGGATTGGTCATTCAACCCTGCGTCTCTCAGACTCGAGACTCGAGTTGCAAGTCTAAACCCACACCAAAGACTCGTTACCACTATGTTGCAACCGGGAGGATTCAAACCAGGGGCAATGAAAGTTTCCTATCATCACCTTATGCAAATGGGATCATACTACTGAGCTGTGAGCTTGTAATTTTAAGTTATGTTACAATATTAAACTTTATATCATATTTTTTAATTATTTTATTAAAATATGAAAAAAAAGCATGCGCCTACTAATTTTAAGTTTTATAAGGATATAAATGTAATAAACTTATATAGACACGTGTATATGAAATTTTAGCAGGGTATATAAATACAAAATTTCCTAAATAACACCTTGATATAATCCACGCCCCTAGTTCGAAAACCCAACTCCCTACCCTAGCCACATAGGATCCAACGGTCAGAAAGCACAACCAATGGAATCTAACGGTTCATATTCTCCCAATCACCCCAATTCCCATCCATTGTATAAGACTCACAAGGCCCGGTTTCCGAATAACAAGCAATGAAATAAGAGAGAAAAACACAGGAGAAAGAGAGAACGCTCCTCAAAGCACTCAGGCCGCAAAGCGGTGGTTGTCCGGTGAGAAAGTTTGGTCTTTTTTCGTTTATCTTTTGATTTCTGGGGTTTTTAGCTGAATAATTCTATTGATTTTCTGTTTGATTTGGTTTTTCTTTTGTCTTTTTGGCTGGGAAGTGATTTGTTTTGCTCATCCTCAACCTTATATGGGCTTTGATTCATTCTTGATGCCGTTATTTTTCTTAATGGTATTGGTGCTTCGTTTTTTGTAGTGAATGTTAGTGGATTTGGTATTTATGCGAATCTGGCGCTTTTCTGTTGAAATCCTGCTCTAAAATTGGGTAGTCGAAGATTGGTTCTGATTTTTCGTTTATTTGCCATTGTTTTGTATGGAGCTTAATTATTGCTTGCAGCGAGATTGCTGTTATTTGTGCAAATTGTAATATTTGTGTTAGTAATTATTACTTTCTGGAGGAAGTCTTTTGTCTGTAGATCTCTTGGGCGTTAATTAGGTTTGGCATGTGAATTAGTGTTGGTGCATTTGGGTAAAACCTAGGAAAATGTATATGTCAATTTTGTAGAGCTTGGAAAGTATTGAAAGGTCTGAGGCATTAACGGTATGGGGGAAAAGATATGTGGGGAAATGGAGGATCCTGAGACCACCTTTATGTATACGTCTCGCCTTGGCGAAAATTGCTTTTATGTATGGTTTTCTGCAATGAAAAGTAAATTTAGCTATCCCTCTCCTTCATCAAGTAGCAGCTTGGGTAAGGTCCTTTCTTAGTGAAAGGAATTTTTCTTATAAATAATTAACATTTCCAAGATGTGAAATCAACTTAATTCTGGTTGAGAAATATACTTTGGTTGATTGCAAGTGATTGTTAGCTTATCCTTAAACTACTTGCAAAAAATAATTTTTTTGGGAAAATATATTCTTTAATTTTTCTTGGGTATTTGGTTATTGGAATTTGTCTTGTTTGGAGATTTGGGTCAGTTGTTTTGTTAGTGTTAAAATATGTCTGTTAGCTACACTGCTGAAGTCCTTTCTTTTATTGCACCAGCGCATTATCTGTTGACCACACTGGCACATATGTCTGATCTAATTTTCATGATCAGTATTTACTAGATTTCTTCGCTAGAATGGGCACCACAAAGACTGCCTCGTGAACTTTGGCATTTATTTTCTCAGGTCAAACTACTCCTCCCATAGGCTCTTGTAGCAATTAGAGCTTCCAGTTGTCCTTGACCATACAATCTCTGATTTTTGCATTTTATTTTTTCCTATTTCTGTCAAGGATACAGTTTTAATTATTTGTTGTATTTACAGCTGCACATAATATAATTGTTTCCTAATGGATCATCTAATCTCACCAGTCTTCTTGTAAACCCATCTGCCTTATGAGTTCCTTCTGTTCTCTGGTTTAGTGATGTAGTTATATTGTGCAATTTCACATTAGTTGGACCAAGCATGAAATTAATGATTGCTTGCAATTAGAAAAGACATGTGTGTACTTGAGGAAATTGCCTCTATGAATCATTTAGGACAAGTAAAATCATCTTAATAAACTTTAGCTTGGATGATAATCAACACACAACAGGCCTTACATTTTAAATGATTGTATATTTTCTTTTGTAACTGATATATGGGTTGGTTATTGATTGAACTTTATGATTTATCCCATTATTATTATTATTGTTATTGTTATTGTTATTATTGTTATTTTTATTATTTGACAGGAGGTCCTTCTGAAACGGTTCTGGTTCATGTTTGGGCCCTTGTTCTTGTACACATTTGTTTCTACGAGAAAGTTTTGTTTGGGGTAACATATTAAAAATTATGAGTGGTGCCCCCAAAAGGTTGCATGAGGATGGAGGCCATTCCGCATCCTTAAAAAGGCCACTTGATGAAACTAGTTTATCTTCAGGTGTTTCTGGAAAGCTGATTCAATCGGTTGGTAATGATTTTCACCTACCATTTGAGCATGGCTCAGATGGGAGAATGGCAAAAGTCCCACGTATTGAGTCCCGTGATGCAGATAAGAGATCATCTCTTGTGTATCGGATGTCTCCATCATCTAATAACCCTGTGGATCATCCTGTTACATCTGATAGCAGGCCAGAATCCAGAAATTTGAAGGATGTAAGAGATATGAAGACTGATCATAGAGAAACAAAGGCAGAAATTAGGGATTTGTACCCTGACATAAGGATGGATTCTCAAGGTGGCAAGGGTGAGAATGATGCAAGGTTAGATGGAAAGGGCGAAGACAAAGAACTAAGATCTGATAGAGGATCTCATGGCTTAGTCAAAAGTGATATTAAATTTGATAAAGATAGCCATGCCACATCCCATTCGTACTCAAGTTGGAAAGAAAGCAAAGATAATCACAGGGGTAAGAGACATTTTGAATTTCCAAGTGATGGTTTTGATTCATGGCGAGTTTCACGCCATGGTTTACAAAATACCGAAGAAGGTGCAAGGGATTCTCCAATGGGTGAAGATCGGGTTTCTGCAGAAGGGCGTGAGGCTGTTGGTGAGAACAAGGTTCATGTGAAAGGCGATGATAAACTAAGAGAAATGGATAGGAAAAGGAAGGACGAGAAGCATAGAGATTTTGTAGAGAGGGACAAGGATAGAAATGACTGGCGGAGCAATATGTTGCTGGGCAGTGCTAGCAATGAAAGGAAGGATCCAATGAGAGATGACAGGGATATGGAGAAGAATGAGAGGGAAAGAAAAGATGCTCAGAAAGATAAGGAACTGATTGATAAGGAGATGGATTCTATGAAATTAGAATCATCAAGTGTTAACGAGAAGGAGAATGCACATTATCAGAGGGAGATGATAGATGGATCTGCGAAGAATACTGAGCAGGAAACAGTAGCATTAGATCCAAAAAGTGTCAAAGATGAAAGCTGGAAATCTTATGAGAGAGATTTAAAAGACAAAAGAAGAGAAAGGGATGCTGATGCTGGAGATAGGGACAGAGAAGCTCTTGTTATGAGAAGGTGTTATGAGAAGGAATCTGAGGATGCTTGCATTGATGGTGTTGCAGAAAGGGACAGAGAAGCTCTTGTTTCTGGTGTTCAACAACGTACAAGAATGCTAAGATCCAGGGGGGCTCCTCAAGCTCCTCATCGAGAGCCACGCTTTCGGTCTAGAACTCGCGAGAATGAAGTGTAAGTTGCAGTCTATTGTTAATTAGAATGAAATTTGATTGAGTCAATGTGAATGTAGAAATTTTGGTGTAAGTTGCAGTCTATTGTTAATTAGAATGAAATTTGATTTAGTCAAAATGAATGTAGAAATTTTTATTATGGAACATTAATTCATTTAATCATCATTTTTTTATATGAATATGTAAATGTCAGGCTTTACAAAGTTTTTGAAACTCATTATTTAACAATTAATTGTCTGGGTAAAATTGACAGTTTGTTTCACTTAAGTGTGAACTTATTCTCACCAACACTGATGCGGTTCATTCTTTTTCTCTTTTGCAGATCTCAAGGTCAGGCAGAAAATTTTTGTGATATTTGTTGGTGTAAAGCGACCTTCCTTGAAAGAAATTAATCTTGGCAATTTTTAGAATAATCGGTTCAAGTTATTTTCAAACAAATATGCAGATTTATACTCATACCTATTCCGAGAGCAGCCAGGCATACGTTTATAGAATATATATATATATTCTTTTGTATGCTTTATAAATTTTAAATTTTCTAGCATTTTTAAGATGCCGCATTTGTATCTTTACTACGTGGGACAGAATCAGAGAGAAAATCTAGTTCTATTTTTTGAAAATTCTAGAAAAATAGAATTATTATTTCGGCTTGTTTCATGATATTGAGATTTTTGGCATTAAGATTAACTAAACTAAGATGAGCTGATGATGCATCTTTGCGGTAGATGGCATTTTGCATATCAGCAATATGAATTGCTGTTTGTTTGTCATCTTTCCTTTTGAAATATGAAGAATAGAGATTTTGTTCTTCTCAAGTGTGCATGACTTTTGTACCATCTTTATGGCATTATATGATGTTTGGAGGTTGCAATTGAGTGATTTTAGCCATTTTTGGCACGTCTTAATAAGTTCTTCTTTTGGTGCAGTTAAGTGTGAAGCTTCTTCAATTGTTTACAAAGTGGGTGAGTGCATGCAAGAACTTCTTAAATCCTGGAAAGAATTTGAAACAGCTCAAGAAAATAAAAATGGTGAGAACCTTCAAAATGGCCCAACCTTGGAAATTCGGATACCTGCGGAGTATGTGATTGCTACAAATCATCAAGTAAGTAGTAATTAATCAAGAGAGATGTCATGAACTATTCTCTTCCCATTTATACAATTTCGGTTTTAAATTATTTATAGATGGTAGAATTGTTGCAATTATCTACTTTAACTAGTATACTACATGCACAATATTATGTAGCTGGGATATGGTTTATATAAGTGTGTCAAAAAGATAATTGAGGAAGCCTTCATGTAATTTGTAGATTTCTTTTTAGTTTGCTTGCAACATTTTTTGGACTTGAAGTTCTACTGAACCTAGGGAACTGAAACACTCATTTGAAACATCTCGAACATGAAGAAAGTGATTGAGAAAATGCATTATTGATTAAGATGTAGATGTTTATTAACAAAATTAAGAAAGGGTTTCCATGTAGCTTTGGTGAGAAATGTTGATTCTTTCCTGTAACTTGGCATCTAATCATGGAAACATTACTCAAACAATTTATTGAAGAGAGCATATGGCCACTGCCAAATAGTTGGGATGAGGCTTAATTGTAATTATTGTAGCAGATAGACTTAAATGTTACTTTTGGGTTCCTAAGGAAATTAAATAAGACAGCCACCGTTTGTGATCTGTTAGCTGTCCAAATCATGAGTGGATCAACAAGCCTGGTTGCTTAGTGCCAAAAACGGGAGGTTCTTGGTTTAGGCCCACAACGTGTGCAGTTGGATTTGAATAATAATTTTTGTCCAGCCCAGCTCCTCATCCAATTATTTGTTTTGAGCTTTAACGATGCAGTGATTTGATAACTAACATTTTGGCTTCCTGTTTTCCTTATGCCCTGAGGTCATCTTTTCAGAAAGTAGTTGTTCTCTAGTATAAATTTGTATTGGAATAAGGTTATTGCCACGAAATAGGTTATCTGCAACTTCCATATTTAGATTCTTAGGAGATAGATTCTGTTCTGTGTATCTAACAGTTAAACAGCGTGGCAAATTCTTCCTGAGCTATTGTCATAAATGCCTCATCAATATAGGGTAAACTATAGGGAAAGTGTTTACTATTCCTTAAGGTGGTGTTTGGTAGCACAAGAGAGAATGATAAGGAATAAGGAATAGAGCGGTGGAATTGGGTATTGCAATAGAATAAATATGGAATAAACAGTTATTATTCTTGGACCCCAGTTTGGTAGGGCAGGTTATTAATCTCGGCAATAATCTAAAATACCATTTCAGGGATGGATTAGTTATATCTGAGAATGAGGCCACTTGTACCAAAAATGAGGGAATAGAATAACTTATTCTATTTTCCTTTATTTTTTGACTGTTTGGTCATTATTTGAACTGTTAATGGCTTATTCTTTTCTAATTCCTGCTGTCAAATACTACCTAAAAGTAAAAAACAAATACATGGAAACATTTCTCATGGTTGAGGTTGTTTTCTGCAGGTCAAAGGTGCCCAGTTATGGGGAACTGATATATATACAAATGATTCAGATCTTGTTGCTGGTACGATTTGTCATTTTTAATATTTGGAAGGTTCGTTCTCCTCACTTTAATTGAATTATGAACTTATATGATTTCTGTTTGGTAGTTCTCATGCATACCGGTTACTGCCGCCCAACAGCATCACCACCTCCATGTGCTATTCAAGAATTACGGGCTACAGTTCGAGTGCTCCCTCCCCAAGATTGTAAGCTCTGGCAGTTAGGATGTTTATTATTTACCATGATTTGGTGCTGAAAATGGCATTTAAAATGCTTGAGCTACTTCTACACTTGGCCTTTTAGCATTCATGTTGAGCACATGCATATCTGTGTAATAAATCTTTCTTGCTTTCTTTCCTTTTTTTCTCTTTTGGGTATTGAGCTATAAGAGCTGGTAAACCTCTAAATTCTTTTCTCCTGCATAAGCTCTTAAGCATGACCTGGTGAGAAACTGCACTGAATTTCAGTTGTTGACCCTTGGCTTTCATAAAACATGTTTCTGTTACTGCTGATGAGAGTCTGTACTAGGATTTAAGGGAAATGCAATGTCTGCTTCTAATTGATCCTATTGACATTTAATTAGAATTTGAAAATATAAGCTGTGATAAGAAATTCTATAAGGAACTTCTTATGGAGAGAACCATAAGAGGCGCCATGTCACCTATATGTTCTCAGTGATTTTTATATTGTTTCCTAGGTAATTTCAGTGACTACAGCTATTGTTTGGCATTTCCTTGTCATGGTTTCATATCTATCATCAGTGCCAACTGAATTATACAGAATTACTTATTCTATTTTCTGATGTCATAAGACTATAACTTTGCTCTTTTAATAGAGTTTCTTGTAAGCTTTAGTTGTTTACTAAAATTTCTGTGTGTTTTCAGTTATTGATAATTCTTCTTGATGTTTCTCAAAATTTGGAAACTCAAGACGGAAATGGGGAAAAAAACTTGCTTGCTTATCACTGGTTTGATTTGCCCCAGTCATATCTTTTGGGCTATCTGAGTTAATTCTATATCCCAAGTCTGTCAACATTGACCTAACAAACACCTGCTGTTTCAAGATCTTTGAACCACAGGATCTGTTTCTTGGCTACCAGGTTTTGCTTGAAAGTTTATCATTGCCTTGAAAGTGAACCTAGTCTTGTATAATACAGCTTCATGCAATTTCATTATTCATATTACTAGGGTACTAGTTTTGAGCTTATCATTCTTTAACTTCTTGGTTTTGATGTCTCAGTTTTAGTATTTTGAGCTTACAATGTTTAAGGTTTAGACTTCAAGCTATTGCGTAAAGGGTGTTAGCTTCATTAGTCTTTGCAGATGGCTATTAAGTAATCCGCCTGTAGCTGAATGTTATTTTGGTAAAGGTTCATGCTTTTGTGTCACCTTTAGCTTGTGATTTGTGTAGGCTACACATCCACTCTGAGAAACAACGTTCGTTCTCGTGCTTGGGGAGCTGGAATTGGTTGTAGTTTTCGTGTTGAGAGGTGCTGCATAGTAAAGGTAGTATGATAATCTTATGGGTGAATCTTTTAGTTGATTGGTTTTTGCTATATTTTCTAGAGGTCTTTAGATGGTCTACATCTTATTATTTTTGTTATTCCATATTTTTTGCTCATAATGTGGATGTGTATGTAGATTCTTCCATTTATCTTATTACTGTCATGTGTCCAACTTTTTATTGAACAGAAAGGTGGTGGGATGATTGATCTAGAGCCTCGTCTTACACATATGTCTGCAGTTGAGCCTTCTCTTGCTCCTGTTTCTGCTGAGCGGACAATGACTACTCGGGCTGCAGCTTCGGTATCACCATGGGCCTTTTCTTTTTACTTTCTTAGGTCTTGTCTTTATGACTGGTAATTTACTGAGTAACATGCTGGCACATAACATTTAAAAAGAAAAATTGCGACATTATTTTCATCTAAAATGTTAGTATATTTTGTCATCCAGAGATTTCCAACTGCGATATTTGTATAATTTGATTACTTTTCGTGGATGTAGGTTGTGAGTCAATTTATTTATGCATATTCTAACCTTAAATGCAACAAGTGATCCAGATATTGAATTGAACTAGATTTTTATTGCTGCCATTTTCTGATGTTCTGGTTCTCCATCTTGTTTTCTCGGTTATATTATTAATTGTTGATTACTTTTTGTGTAATTGTTGCAGTTTGACCCTTGTCTCTTTTTATAAATTAATCTGTTACCCTGACATCTTGAACCATATGCAATGCTACATTGATGCGTTTTAATCATAAATAGAGTGTATATGCATTAGCATTTGATGGTGGCTCATTTAGAAAGAAATAAAAAAAAGCAACTTCATTTCATTACTTTGCTTTGTTTCTTGGCATTTTGAAATTAAATGTTTGTGGTGTTCTGTATGCAGAATGCATTGCGGCAGCAACGATTTGTCCATGAAGTTACAATTCAATACAATCTCTGCAATGAACCATGGTATTAATAAATTTTGACATGCTTGATTTTTCTAGGACATTATTGGCCTTCCTTGATACCAATTTCAAGCATACCAATTTGTCATTAAGAATAGGTCATGCAGGAGATTGTTTTATGATTTTATTTATTATTATTATTATTATTATTTTTTTTTTTTTTTTGAGGACAATTACAATTTTTAATGGGATTTTTTTTTTCATTGGTTTCCATGCTTCTGATGAAATTGTGTATTACTTGGGCACGAATATCCTTTTATATCTCTATCTGATTTGTTTAAAGTTATAAACCATTGGTGCAAATTTTATCTGCAATGAAATTGTGTATCTTCTATGTGCAAATTCTACATAGTAATTCATTCTGCAAATTCTATGTTGCCTTTTTTGTTGTTTGCTTTTAGAAAATTCATTTGTGCAATGAATTTCACTTGATTCGGATTTGCGTTACCACTGTCATTGAGTTTTGAAATGTTTTTGTCTTGATAATATTGTTATAGTAATCTTTACCACTGTGCTATTTCTCAAAATTGTTATAGTTTCTGCCTCGGTTGTACAATATTTTACTCAAACGTAATGGGTTTCATATCTATGGGCTACTGGCTTCTCTTTTTTTAGATTGTATATTCTTGCTGCTTTATGTACTTTTGTTATCCTGTCTCTCATCACATTATGTCTGATGTAGTGACTTGTGTCACCTCTCATGTTTGTCAGGCTTAAATACAGTATTAGTGTCGTTGCTGATAAGGGACTAAAGAAGCCATTTTATACATCAGCTCGACTAAAGAAGGGAGAAGTTTTGTATCTTGAAACTCACTTTACGAGGTATAATTTTTCTTCATGGTATCCCTTATAAAGCTCTTGCATGATGCCTCATATTATCCTTATCGTAATAGCATTAGTTTGACATACCCCTAATTATGTTTGACAAATTGTGGTACATGTTGTAATATCCCTTACTTTGACTCTTGCCCAAGATGAGCTATGCTTTCATAGAATCAGAACAGTGTTATCCATAATATGTAGTATATGCTAATCATCTCTTTTTTTTCTTTTTTTTTTTACTTATTAAAATTCGTGAGTGTTACAATCGCACATTATGGATAGCAATTAGTCATTTATTCTTGTTGGGCTTGTGAGAGTGAAATAACCCGCAGGATTATTAAAATGCCTCTCCACTCAGACAATTTCTAGTTTCTTTTCTCGACACGGGAGGCTATTTTAGTTGTCTGCATGCGCATGGAATTGAGGAAATGGAATGATGAGTTGAATGAAATGTGTTTCCACTGTTTGAACTATTTTTTACCCATTTTATGTGGGTTTCATGTGTGCTTAGGATTGATACTTCTGACATTTCACTGTGACCTATTAATTATTGTTTTTCTAAATTTTCATTCTTGCCTTTGCTTCTGAGGATTAGCATAAGCTTTTAATCTATTACACTCATCTGATGCTTTACGTGACTGACCTGAGTTTTGGACAAAAAGGTTATATCATGTTTGGAGATTTTATTTGGTTCTTGCTTGCTAACGGTGAGGCCAAATGCGGTGGAAATTTATGTGACAGTGTAGGCTTTCATTAGTTTGAAGATGACTTTGTTTTCAATGGGTTACCATGTCTCCAGATACGAGCTCTGTTTCAATGGAGAGAAGGCTGTCAGTAATGGTACAGTTACTGGATCCTCTCATGTAACAGAAGTGGAACCAGATAAAGTTCAAAATCATACCTTACATGTCCAAACTGCTGATAAAAATGTGGACCGTGAGAATATCATTGATGTGTTCCGGTGGTCACGCTGTAAGAAGCCCCTGCCTCAAAATATCATGCGTTCCATTGGAATTCCATTACCAATGGATTATTTAGAGGTATTGTATTGGTTTTTTTGTCTCCTATGCATAAATGAAATGCTTCTTTTATTTTTTATTATTTCTGAAAGCTTTCTTGGGTTACCTGGGTTTTTTGCTTGAAGACATCGTGTAAAAGCTGCTTGTGATAGGAAGTAATTTGGTTAGATTTAGGTTATCAAATTAGTAATGAGAAATTTTTCATTCAGAAATACCTATTGAAAGAGTTGCTCTAAGGGGCCGTTTGGTTCACGAAATTTTATATTATTGTCAGGAATATAATTCCCAAGTTATGTTGACAAGAATATGTGCAATTTTGTTTGGTTGACAAAGCAGTAATGTGGTCGGAATATAATATAATCGCGTTTGAATAGCTGGGAATTTTTTATTACAAATTAACTTATAACTAATATACCTTATTCTAATATGTGCCAAATTTATATTAAAGTTAATAATATTTTAAAGTAAGTATTGTAGCGATTAAATAATAAAAATTTGTTATTAATAAATTTTTTTAATTTTTATATATTTTTTATTAATATTAATTAAGGTAAACATACTAATTTTAAATAAATATAAAATTTTCCTCTAACTTTACATCTGAAAAAATTTTGATCTCAAATAGTGTTTATCTTCATCTAAGTATTTGGATAAATATGTTTTCCATATTAGATATGTTTTGTTTTACAAGCCATAAAACTAATTAAAAATATGAATTTGAAGGGTATAATTAGAAAAAAATTTACATTACAACTTATTGAGTTGGTAATCACATTCCTGGTAATATTGGTCAAGTTATCACATTCCGAGAACATGATATTCTCACTCTAAATAACTAAACGAGGTAATGTAAGATTACTTGGTCCACATTCCTAAGGTAATATGATATTATCTCCATCCAAATGGCCCCTAAATGTGTTTTGATGTTTATCGAGGACTACGTTGGAGAATAATGTGTTATAAAACTCATTCCATCCTTGTATTCAAATTCAGAATGATAAACCTTGTATTTGTTATGCTTCATATTGATTTGCTTACCCATTCTGCTACTTCATTCCTATTTTCAGAATTTTTTCATTCATCTGGTTAAAAATCAGATTAGTTATTCTCAATGTCAAATGCAAATCAACTAAGGTCATTCCGCAACACACCTTGGAATAAGTTGAACTAACCTAGTTAAAGCTGGTTAGGATTATTTCCTGATTTCTTGTGTGTTAACTGATAGGCATATTTCTTTCTCGATAAGCAGGTACTGGAGGAAAATTTGAGTTGGGAGGATGTCCAATGGTCACAAACCGGTGTTTGGGTGGCAGGGAAGGAGTACGTGCTCGCTCGAGCTCATTTTCTGTCTCCAAATTAGTCGGCCAGTATTTACTGGCTTCCAACAATTTTCAGGATGTAAAATCGTAGCAATGTTTGTATAGGATCTGTGACTTATGGTCACTAAAAGTCATAAAAGAATATGTAATTTGATTTGATTAATCTGAAAATCTGCCAAAGTTCTCTTTTTCATGAAAGTGTATAGTAAATTAGGCTGATCTATTTCATCTAACTCTGCTGAGGAGTATGACATTGTTTTGCTGCAACTGATGCCTTATTTTTTTGGTGGTGTTTTGCAGCAACTGATGAATTTAGGCATGGATCTGTAATAAGTTGTTTCTAATAGTGACTTGTGGTAGGTGTTGTTTTTGGTTGAATTGTGCAGAAGCTGGTCAGAACATACTTCTCAGGATCAAATCATGGGCTCCTTTGGTATTGATGTGTTTTTTTTTTTAAATATATCTAAAGTTGTTTTTTGTCAACAGTTTTTTGGTTTATTGGTATTGGTTCTTTTGTGTATGAGATTTTAGGAAGAACTTGAGGCTAAATTTCAAAATCCGAGGCTAAATTTCAAAATCCGCGTAAAGTGAAGGTATGAGTGTATGTTGAGTTTATTTCATGATAATGATGTTCTTGATTTTTTTTTTTTATCTTTTTTAAAAAGGTGGTTTGTTGCCTATTTGCTTATCATAAATAAATCATTGAAGTTGTTTCTCGAAAGTGTTTTAATATGGGGCGAGGTTAGTATTCACTTATTTTTAAATTATAATTGTTTTATAGTGTATTAGGCTATGAATTGGAATTTTATTGGATAACAACCAAAAACAAGCATTTGAGTTCATAAGCCAATTCAAACCAGTCCGAGGCGCTTGAGAACAAGTTTGGTGCTGTATTTGGAGGAAAAATATAAATTTTTATATTACAAAAAAACATTTGTATCACTGTTTAATAAAAACACAATTTTAATAGATTTCAGTCATGATATTTACATCGATAAGTATTAATTTTCATTATTTTTACAAAAAATTGATGCTTAGTATACTTTAAATTTGTCTTTAACTAAAAAAATTTGATATGAAAACATTTAATTTTAAAAGCTAAAAAAAGTATTACATGTTTATGAGATTTAATGATTTGAATAAATATATTTAATGGATAAATTTCTAAAAAGCTTTAATATTGGTAATCACTCATCATTGCAAATTTAATTTTAAAATATAGAATTTTAATTAGTATTTAATTACATTTATAATTTCATCAATTCCCACAATTTTTTTTATTCACAACCATGCCTACCTTTGTACTAATAAAACCATCTCTGGTGGTTCTTAGAATTAATAGAGGTGGGCACGAGCAGTTAATCGGCCCGGAGGGCCCAACCCGCCGGGTTGTGGTTCACCGGCCCCCGACCCGGACCCTGCCCGGCAGGGGGTTGGAACCCACCGGGCCGGGTTGGCCCGTCTAACCCGGCGAGTCCGAGCCAAGGAGATCTAGGCCGGGAACCAGCCCGGCTCTCTATTGACCCGGCGGGTCGGGACGACCCGCTCGCTGACCCGGCGGGTTTGACCCGCCGGGCCGATTTAAGCCCGCTGGGCCGGTTTTAAGCCCATCAATAAAAAATAAATCTTTAAAAATTTCAACAAATTCTGAAAAATTAGGAAAAGTTAAATTAATTACCAAAAATTGTAATTTAATTTTAAAAATTCAAAATACACTAAATTAAAAAATAAATGGCTTGCACTTAATTCGTTTACCTCTCGAATTAAATTGCCTACGTATCCTCCAGGGTGTGAGAGGAATTAAAGCCCACGTAGGTCTCTTACCTTCAGTAACCGATCACTCACTTACCTATTCGTTAAGATCTGGGTCTTGGTCGGACTCATTGCCTGTTGTCACGCCAGGTGTGCTCATCATGTTATCCGTATAGAAAAAATCACTAGCATCTGGACTTTCTCGTTCAGCTTCTTGTTGCCGAGCTTGAGCACGTTTCCAATCATCCGTGCAAACTTGAATTTCAATATTTTGTGGGGTCAACTGCGAATGTGTCATGTCTAACATGTTCCCACCCTGCGCTAAAAGTCTGCTCGTAAGCTACTGTAGACATAGGGCTCGCAAAAATATCTTTTACCATTAGTGAAAGAATGGGGTACGGGTTTCCATTACCTTGCCACCAGTGGAGGACGTTGAAGGTCATGTATGTGTTGATTTTTTCTGAGAATCGGAAGGTAGTGTTCAAATACAAGTCGAGCTCTGTATATTGTGATCCTCTTGGCTTCTTCTTTGCTTGCCTCTGCCGAAATGATTCTCCTCTGCTACTGCTAGATTGTCTAACTTCGTCACGTGCAACCTGTGGGACTATATGGCTATATCTAATACAATAGCTATCATATAATCAACAAGTTGACTCTTAACAGTAGCAACAATTTCATTGACATATACAACACTGTCAAATTCCGGTTCAGAATCTTGAGTATCCACGTCACTCATGGGCAAGCTCATGGCAAACGGTTGGGAATCTTGTCCTCCATTGAACCCTAAAAATTTGTAATATGCTTCCAAATATTCTTGTAAACCTTCTAACTTCTGCCTTGGATCAAGAGCAAATGCAACCAAAGCAATAGGAGGTATATTCTTATAATAAAGCAACCATTTAATTTTCATAGGGATCGGTCACAGTAAACAATTGCGGATCCGATCTAAACTTCCAAAACTTCTCAACCACATCAACAGCGCCATATAAAAATAAATGGGAAGTGGGAAAATAAACTTGCGAAAATAAATTAGTACATGTGTCAAAAACCGAAAGCAAATCAATAATACGAGCAATAAGTATCCATTGATACTCATATAAACAAAAACCAACCAATTATTCATTAACAAAATTAGTCAACAATGTTCTATAGGGAAATGTTGCACTAAGAAGCCGATAAGTGGAGTTCCATCTTGTTTTGACGTCTTTAGGAAATTTTTTAACCCCCATGTTGTGTGCTTTACAATACCGAGCCCTTTGTTTCATGAGGGTCATACTTTTTCCCCAAATAAGATATGACTTCCTTCATAGGGAGTACGCAATCTTTAAGTTCTTCCAAACCACTTTGCATGCATAAGTTCAAAACATGGCAAACACATTTTATATGAAAATATTCGCCACCACATGAAGGCCTCAAAAAATCCTCTAGAGGTCTAAATGAGGCAAGTATTAGCGGAGGCATTATCAAAAGAAATCGAAAAAATTTTAAACATTAATCCAAATTCTTCAATAACTCCACGAATAAGTCTATAAATATTATTGGCGGTATGAGACTCGTTGAACACCCTAAAGCAAGAACATGCTTTTGGATATTCCACTTGTCATCGACCCAATGCGCCGTCATACCCACAAAAGAATTTTCATGAAAAACATCTGTCCATATATTGGAACATAAAGAAACGAGAAGAGTTAAGAGTACGAAATATTCACAAAGTTGTTATCTACCATTCTTGTAGTGTTTGAATATTGTTTTTTGAATTGTCCTTCGTGATACCTTCTTGCATCTTTGGTTGTAATGTGTCATTGATGCATTCTTGCACTTGACACCGTTCAACGAAACCGAATGGCAAGCGCTCGACGAAATTGTCTTCTCAATTTTATCCTTGTATTTTGCTTGCGAAAATGTAAATAGAGATAATTAAAAAGCGAGTACCTTGGTCTACGGTGAATCTTATCTAGGATTGTGATCGAGTATGTCCAAGCTTATCCGGGTGCTTCTTCTCCAAGTGTCCGTTGAATGTGCCATATCCTTCTCCCTTACAATGTTTAAATTTTGAACCACGGTAATTACATCTACCATGTGTTACAATGCATCATTATTATACAACTTTGAAAAATGAGTTTAAAAAATATTAGATTTGAAGGTGGTTTCGGTGGAGTTGTTTGCTTGTCCGGTTTGTGAGGGTACATCCACTTGGTACCGATTGTTCCATTGGGCTCTCAACATCCCGAAATTGATTGATCTCTTCAATATGTGGAGGAGTGGAGGCCGAACCAACGATACTTTTTCCCCTCGAGCTTTCACCACATGAAGCCATGTTGTAATGTCTACAAATATTTATAAAAAAGAATTCCATGAAAATTACAATTAATAATTTAATTCATTTTATAAATAATTTCATGCAAATACTTATACCAAAAAATCTACAAACTACTACATATAATACGTTCATGCATTTTTTTTGAAAAACTATAAGTTTAAACTAATAATCAAAATAAATATAAAAAAATATAACTAGTAATTTCATTCAAGTCTACAAAAATAATTTCATGCAAGTATTTATAAAAAAAATAAATCTACAAAAAACTACAAATAATAATTTCATAATTTTTTTGAAAACTACAAGTTTAAATTTTAAACTAATAATTAAAATAAATATTAAAAAAATATAACTAGTAATCTCATTCAAGTCTACAAAAATAATTTCATGCAAATATTTATAAAAAACAAATTTACAAAAAACTACAAATAATAATTTCATGCATTTTTTTTAAAAAACACTACAAGTTTAAACTAATAATTAAAATTAATATAAAAAATATAACTAATAATTTCATTCAAGTCTACAAAAATAATTTCATGCAAATAGTAAAAAAACAAATCTACAAAAAACTACAAATAATAATTTCATGCAAATAGATATAAAAAAATATAAGAAAAACAAATATACAAAAAACTATAAATAATAATTTCAAATATAACAAGAATAAAGCTAATAATTGCATGCAAAATAAAATAAATGAATTAAAAAGTATAAACTAGAACTAATTTTTTCATGCAAATAAATAACTACAACTAATTATTTCATGTAATTTTTTTAAACTAATAATTTAAATAGGTAAATAATGACCAACCTTGTTAATTGGAGACCTTCAAAAATAAAGAAAATGATGGATAATCCAAATTTGCTCCAAGCTTCCAAGACTTCAAAAATTAAGACCCCAAGATTGCAAGCTCCAAATAATTAGAAATAATCCAAGTAATAATGGGAATTAATGAAATTAGGAGAGAATGAGAGTGGGAGTTGGGAGATTAAGAGAAAGAGTTGAGGAAGAATGATAATTGGTGAAAAACAAATAGAGTGGGGATGAGGGGTATATATAGAAGTTTATTTGATTTATTTTGTTTTGTTTTAACTTTTAAATTAAAAGAATATTAAAAAAAAAATCCAAAGGCTCCAAAATTTGAATTTGGAGCTGTTGGGCAGCCCAACCGTTGGTGGCCCGGTTTGGCACGCCGGGTGGCCCGGTTCCAAACCAGGCCACCAACCCGGCTGGTGGCCCGGCGGGTCAACCCGCGGGGTCACGGGTTGGGCTAGGCCCAATCCGTAACCGGCCCGTTTGTAGACGGGCCGATTACGGGTCAATGAACCAGCCCCCCGGGTTATGGAACCGGCGGGCCGGGTCCGGGCGGGGCGGGGTTTCTGAATGGCCCGTGCCCCCCTCTACTTAGAAGTCATGAAAATGAAAGCCCAATCTTCTTCTTTAACTCCGTTAAAAGTTTATTTATCAAAATGATTTTGAAAGCATTACATCAAAACCATGTCATCGCCTAGGTAATAAGTCGACTTTTTAAAAGGATAAAATATAGATATCTAAAATAGCCTGAATATGAGAGTACGTAATTATTAAAATTCCCAGTAGAATATCCAAAATAGTCTCTCTATTTTTTTTTAACGGACCCTTTTAGTCTCTCTAATATAATTTGAGTTTTTTTTGCTCTTTTTATTTTTTTTAAGTTTAGAACATTGAGTCCCTCATGTTAGAGATGGGAGCGGGTCGTCCAGAAAACCGACCCGGCTAAGAACCGGTCCGCCAATTCAATGACCCGGTGGGCCGGTTCATTGACCCGTAATGGGCCAGTTCATTAAATATTTTTTTAATTTAAAAGTAAAAACAAAATCAAAAAAATAAATTTCAAATAAACTTTTATATATATCCCTCATCCCCACCCTATTTGTTTCTCACCAATTATCATTCTTCCCCAACTCTTTCTCTTAAATCGCCCAACTCCCACTCTCATTCTCTCTTAATTTCATTAATTTCCAACTCTTACTTGGATTATTTCTAATTATTTGGATACTTGGGGTTTTAAGTTTTGGAGGCTTGGAGCAAATTTGGATTATCTATTTTTTTTTTTTTTTTTTTTGAAAGTCTCCAATTAACAAGGTTGGTCATGATTTATCTATTTAAATTATTAGTTTAGATTTATGTTTTTAAAAACTTTGCATGAAATAATTAGTTATAGTCATTTATTTGCATGAAATAATTAGTTGTAGATTAGACTTGTTTATTCATTTATTTTATTTTGCATGAAATTATTATTTATAGATTTTTGTAGGTTTGTTTTTTTATAAATATTTGCATGAAATTATTCTTGAAGACTTGAATGAAATTACTGGTTATATTTTTATATTTATTTTAATTATTAGTTTAAACTTGTACTTTTTCAAAAAATGCATGAAATTATTATTTGTAGTTTTTTGTAGATTTGTATTTTTCTAAATATTTACATGAAATTATTCTTGTAGACTTGAATGAAATTACTAGTTATATTTTTATATTTATTTTAATTATTAGTTTAAACTTGTAGTTTTTCAAAAAATGCATGAAATTATTATTTATAGTTGTTTGTAGATTTGTTTTTTATAAATATTTGCATGAAATTATTCTTGTAGACTTGAATGAAATTAATAGTTATATTTTTTTATATTTATTTTAATTATTAGTTTAAACTTGTAGTTTTTCAAAAAATGCATGAAATTATTATTTGTAGTTTTTGTAGATTTATTTTTTTTATAAATATTTGCATGAGATTATTTAAAAAATGAATGCAATTATTACTTGTAGTTTTTATGGGCTTTTTTTTTTATAAATATTTGTAGAGATTACAATATGCTTCACGTGGTGAAAGCTCGAGAGGAAAAAAGTATTGTTGGTTCGGCCTCCACTCCCCCACATATTGAAGAGAGCAATCAATTTCACGATGTTGGGAGCCCAATGGAATAATCGGTACTAGTCGATGTACTCTCACAAACCGGACAAGCAAACAACTCCTCGGAAACCACACTCAAATCTAACATTTTTAAAACTCATTTTTCAAAGTTGTATAATAATGATGGCATTGTAACCATGGTAAATGTAATTATTGTGGTCATGAATTTAAGCATTATAAGGGAGGAAGGTATTGCACATTCAACAGACACTTGGAGAAGAAGCACCCAAACAAGCTTGGACATACTCGATCACAATCCCAAATTAGATTTACTGTGGACCAAGTACGGGTTCTCAATCATCTCTATTTACATTTTCGCAAACAAAATACAGGGACAAAATTGCGGAGACAATTTCCGTCGAGCGCTTGCCATTCAGCTTCTTTGAACGATGTCAAGTGCAAGAATGCATCAATGCCACATTGCATCGGGCATGCAAAAAGGTACCACGAAGGACAATTCAAAGAACAATATTCAAATACTACAATAATGGTAGAGACAACTTTGTGAGTATATACGTACTTTTAACTCTTATGTTTTTTTATATTCCGATGTATGAACCGATGTTTTTCATGAAAATTCTTTTGTGGGTATTACGGCGCATTGGGTCGATGACAAGTGGAATATCCAAAAGCGCGCTCTTGCTTTTAGGGTGTTCAACGAGTCTCATACCGCCAATAATATTTATAAACTTATTCGTGGAGTTATAGAAGAATTTGGTTTAATGTTTAAATTTTTTTCGATTTCTTTCGATAATGCCTCCGCTAATACGGCCTCATTTAAACCTCTAGAGGATTTTTTGAGGCCTTCATGTGGTGGCAAATATTTTCATATAAAATGTGTTTGCCATGTTTTGAACTTCTGCGTGCAAAGTGGTTTAGAAGAAATTAAAAATTACATACTCCCTGTTTGGGAAGCCGTAGCTTATTTGGGAAAAAGCATGACCCTCATGAAACAATGGGCTCGGTATTGTAAAGCACACAATATGAGGGTTAAAAATTTCCTAAAGATGTCAAAACAAGATGGAACTCTACTTATCGGCTTCTTAGTGCAACATTTCCCTATAGGACATTGTTGGCTAATTTTGTTAATGAATCATTAGTTGGTTTTTGTTTATATAAGTATCAATGGATACTTATTGCTCGTATTATTGATTTGCTTTCTATTTTTGACACATGTACTAATTTGTTTTCGCAAGTTTATTTTCCTACTTTCCATTTATTTTTATATGGTGCTTTGTTGATGTGGTTGAGCAGTTTTGGAAGTTTAGATCAGATCCACAATTGTTTATTGCACTTATCCCTATGAGGATTAAATGGTTGCTTTATTATAAGAATATACCTCCTATTGCTTTAGTTGCATTCATTCTTGATCCAAGGCAAAAGCTAGAAGGTTTGCAAGAATATTTGGAAGCATATTGCAAATTCTTGGGGTTTAATAGAGGACAAGATTCCCAACCGTTTGCCATGAGCTTGCCCATGAGTGACGTGGATACTCAAGATTCTAAACCAGACTTTGACAGTGTTATGGATGTCAATAAAACTGTCGCTACTGTTAAGAGTCAACTTGTTGAATTATATGATTACTATTGTATTAGATATAGCTATATAGTCCCACAAGGTTGTACGTAAGGAAGTAGGACAATCTAGCAATAGCGGAGGCAAACAAAGAAGAAGCCAAGGGGATCACAATATATACAGAGCTCGACTTGTATTTGAACACTATCTTCCGATTCTCAGAAGAAATCAACATAGACATGACCTTCAACGTCCTCCATTGGTGGCAAGGTAATGGAAACCAGTAACCCCATTCTTTCACTAATGGTAAAGAATATTTTTGTGTGCCCTATGTCTACAGTAGCTTGCGAGCGGACTTTTAGCGCGAGTGGGAACATGTTAGAGACAACACGTTTGCAGTTGACCCCACAAAATATTGAAATTCAAGTTTGCACGGATGATTGGAAACGTGCTCAAGCTCGGCAACAAGAAGCTGAACGAGAAAGTCCAGATGCTAGTGATTTCTTCTACACATATAACATGATGAGCGCACCTGGCGCGACAACAACCAGTGAGTCCGACCAAGACCCAGATGTTAATGAATAGGTAAGTGGGTGACCGGTTATTCAATGTAAGAGAACTACGTGGGCTTTGATTCCTCTCACACCCTGGAGGATACGTAGGCAATTTAATTCAACAGGTAAACGAATTAAGTGCAAGCCATTTAATTTTGAATTTAGTGTATTTTGAATTTTTAAAATTAAATTACATTTTTTTGGTAATTAATTTATTTTTTCCCTATTTTTTCAGAATTTTCTGGAATTTTAAGGATTTTTTTCAATTTTTTTAATGAATGGGCCTAAACCGGCCCTGCGGGTCAAACCCGCAAGTCAGCTCGGCCCG